>CM040240.1:158015771-158615771 GCA_022545495.1 Chrysanthemum lavandulifolium | reverse complement strand
TGATGGAGATTTGGAAGTTGCTTTTAGGGAGAAAACTTGTTTCATTCGTGATCTACAAGGAAACGATCTTATGTCTGGAAACCGCACATCATGCCGTTACACTATCTCAATGCAAGACATGATTGCTTCATCTCCCATTTTTCTACTTTCTAAGGCAACATCAACAAAATCTTGGCTATGGCACCGAAGACTTTCTCACTTGAACTTTCAAACCATAACCAATCTTGCATGATACAAACTAGTTGAAGGTCTTCCAAGGTTTCGGTATTCCAAAGATCATCTATGCTCAGCTTGTGAACAAGGGAAAAGCACTCGTGCTCATTTTTCCTCAAAGGTGGAACACAACTCTCAGCATGTGCTTCATCTTCTTCACATGGATTTGTGTGGCCCGATGCGTGTGCAGACGATTAATGGCAAATGCTACATTCTAGTAATTGTTGATGACTACTCAAGATGGACTTGGGTTTATTTTCTTCGAAGTAAAGATCAAACTCCACAGATGATCATCACCTTTCTCTCGAAAATTCAAGTTCAGCTCCGGAACACAATCAGACAAATTAGAACAGACAGAGGAACTGAATTTGTAAATCAAACTCTTCGTGAATACTATGAGAAAGTAGGAATTGAGCATCAAACATCAATTGCACGGACACCGGAACAAAATGGAGTTGTTGAAAGACAAAACCGACGTTAGTGGAAGTCGCAAGAACGATGTTGATAAATGCAAAACTTCAGACACTTATGGGCGTAAGTCGTGTCAATCGCATGCTACACTTAGAACCGTTCTATGATAACCAAATGCCACAACAAAACACCTTATGAGCTTATCCATAACCGCAAACCGAATCTCAAACACTTTCATGTATTTGGTGCTCTCATTACCCGAATAATGATCGTGATGACTTTGGAAAGCTCAAGGCTAAAGCCGACATTGAGTCTTCGTTGGTTACTCGTGAAAACTCAAAGGGATACCGAACGGAATCGCGTACAAGGGAGATTATGGAAACGATTCATGTTAATTTTGATGAGCTTACGTAAATGGCTTCGAGCAAAACAACTTGGAACCCGGACATAACCGTCTAAACTTCCCCAAACCCCATCATCACCGAACCAAGCTTACGACACTCGCCATCAAATGGAACAACTATTTGCTCCTCGCTTAGTGATGATATTGATCAACGTGCTCGGATGTATCATGTGTTTCACCGATCAACCCGATAATAATCCAATCCTCGATACACCAAAAAACAACAACTCATTGATGAAACACCTCAATTGATTCTAAAACAACAAATTAAAAACCGCATCCAATGACGTTGATCCACCGATGATCTTCGAATCAAGATGTACCGCACCTCTGATTATGATCCAAATGCGTTCTTTAACCCTTTCGCTAATGAAACTTCAACTTCGGATGTTGCGGAATCATCTACAAGACATTTGAATCCACCTAATCGATAATGTATATCAACATAATCCCTCCACAAATCATTGGACTAAAGACCATCCTCTTGTGAACATTATTGGAAACCCGAATCAACCAACAGAACTAGACAACGGCTCAGATCGACGGTGAACATTGCATTTACGCACTTACCATTTGTCAATCTGAACCCAAAACATTAAAGAAGCAATGACTTATGACAACCGGATTGAATCCATGCAAGAAGAATCGAATCGCTTTAAACGTCTTGAAGTATGGGAATTGGTTGAACGACCAACAGGGTCTACGTCATTGGTCTTAAATGGATTTGGAAAACAAGTTAGATGTCGAGGTACGGTTATCGAAATAAGTCACGTCTAGTGGCTAAGGGTTATAGACGGAAGAGGATTAAGAATCATTAGGATTTAGTAAATCCAGCTTATTAAAGAGTCGGTCACCTCAAGTATATGTAATTGTTAGAAAGCTCGTAGTCGTAGATTATTATAAGTTAAGTAGTATTTAGTTTAAGTAACACCGTGGAGGACGGATGGGTCTTTACCCACCGCATGTCCGATCCACACCCGATAGGTGGCGATTTATGTAATGACTATAAATACTCTCTACCTCCCAAGGTAGAGAGTTGGAGCTCATAATAAGATTTTTCTTTCTCTCACTAAAGTTCCCAAACCCCTAACTTTCTCTCTAAAACTCTTGTGTATGCCTACTTTGCTTATGGTTTGATGTGTATGTGAAATCCAATATGTTACAAATGGTATCAAGAGCCATGGTTTGATCATCTCTTACATATCTTTGGATTTCTAGTGACTTTTAGGTGGTTTTAGAGTTTGAAAAAGTTTAGTGGTTTTGCATCATTGGATCATTTCTAGTGTTAAAGTTTGAATCTTGGGTGTAGTTTTGTGTTTAGAATCATTGTATGTGCTTGGGTTTTGATTTGGTAAGCTTGAATCATCGTGGTTGGGTTGTTTTGGATTGAAAAGTGGTGTTTATATGTTTTTCTAGCTAGCGACTTGAGCCACGGATAAGTTGTCTTGGTAGCGACTTGCTTTGTAATTTGGTAGCGAGTTGTAGTTGAAGGTCTTAGCGAGTTGAGCTAGCGACTTGTTTATTGAGACAAGCGACAAACAAGACACTTAGTGGATTCTCCACTACGGTAGCGACTTAGTGAAAGTTAGCGACTTGTACTTAAGTGTGTTAGCGACTTGGTATTAGCGATTTGGTACTTAGCGAGTTACTATTTAGCGACTTGACATCTTAGCGACTTGGTGCTTAGCGAGTTGCTATTTAGCGACTTGACATATTAGCGACTTGGTGCTTAGCGACTTCTGTTGTCAAAATTTGCTATCGACTTGGTGCTTAGCGACTTGGTTGTGGTTTCTTAGCGACTTGGTTGATTCTCGTATGTAATACGGTTTTCTCTTGATTTAGTAAAATCCCATGAAAGAATCTATTTCCGCTTTAATCATAGAGTTATAAAATCCGCTTAATCTGCTAACATGTCTACCAACGCTCCTACAATCATCTCCATCGCTGTCGAGGATGTTCAAGCAAATGGTTCGGATACTGCCCACCCATGCTTGATGTAATCGACTACGACTCTTGGGCTCAAAGAATCGATTGTACTTGCCTTGGAAAGGAAAATGGGGTCAACATTCTCAAATCAATTGATGAAGGACCTTATCGATTGAGACTAAAAGAGACTTAATTGATACAAATTGCAGATGGAACAATGATCTATGGAATAGATGCACCAAAGAGACTTAATTGATGAGCTCGATGATAAGGAGAAAAGAGATTCGATGTCGATATCGTGGCTTCTAACATCGTACTTCAAGGTCTTCCAAAAGATATCTACAAGTCGATCAATCACAACACCAAGCCAAGGCAAGTGGGATAATGTCAAGATGCTTCTCTCGTGTTCAATTAACTATGGAAGACAGAGAATCACAACTCTATGATGAATTTGAACACTTCAAGATGAAACCGATGAGAGTGTCTATGAGTATTACGTGAGATTCCACAAGCTTGTTAATGATATGAGGAACATCGAATGACTATGCCAAACATTCACCGAACTCAAAGTTTGTAAACAACATGAATCCCGAATGGCACAAGTTTGTCACCTCCGTGAAGCTAACCAAAGGATTGAAGAATACAAACTATGAGCAACTCTATGCCTTCCTTCTTCGTAATGAGAGACATGCTATGTTTGTAAAAGGATTCTTAATCGCTTAAAACCAACCGTGGAGAGACAAGCTCATCGAATGATTCAACCGCCTTCTACTCAAACATTGGAATCACAACCAAAGCCTCACAAGTCATACCCATGGGTAATGGTAATCACAAACTCATTCCCGATCCAATGTTCAAACAATCGATGTCGATGCTCACGCTGGAAACGTCATTAATCAATTGGCTCTTATGATCAAACAAAACATGAACTCTCTCCCACACACCAACAACAACCTCGTAACAAGATCTAATCCACACAATCGTGCAACTGCCGAGATGGAAAGGTTATGGTGCAACCGGTTCAAGAAAGGCAATATGAACAAGGAAGAGGTGGAGTCTGGTAGAGGTTATGCCGCAAATCGAATAGGGAAGGAATGGAAACCAAGGTCAAGCAAAGCCAATCAAATGTTACAACCGTGGAGGTGAGGACACATTGCAAGGAACCGACATCGCCAAAACGCCTCGAATGCCGAGTACTTGTGGATAAGATGGTGTTTGTGCAAGCTCGTGATAATGGTGCACTTTGGATGAAGAGGAGTTGTTGTTCTTGGTCGAGGAAATGCTAAGACATATGATGCGATGTGGATGAGCAACCAATTCGTGAGATAGGCCATAATCATCGAATGCCTTTCAAGTAGCCGATTGTGATGCATACGACTGATGTTGATGAAGAACCCATCGCACAAACCATTTTCATGGCTAGCATTTCTCCAATGGTCTATCCTAAAGTCTCTTCATCACCACAAGTCTGGTCCATCCAAAGACAAAATCATTTCGAGGTATTAAAGTTATACAATGAAGTTGATGAGCAAAAGATACATAACGGTACAATCAATCTGTAATTATTGAGTCGATATTGAAAATATGGGTAATATCAATGTTGTCCCATATGATCAATATGTGAAACAAAGTGAAAGTGAGATTGTACCAAGTGATGTATCTTATGCGTCAATGATGACTATGCTTTTGATGAATACACCGCACGCGCCCACGATGATTCTCGTTATTTCGAACTTAATGCTTATAAAGAACGTGTTGCTATTTATGAACAACGTGCTAAGTTTGAATTAACCACCCGTGAGCAGAAATGGATGACCAAATGCGCATAACTATTAGAAAAGTAGGTTTAGAGAAGAAGTATTAAAACAAGAGTTAAACTCCTTACAAGAAAAGCTTTCTAAAACTGCTAAGCAAAACAAGAACTTTAAGAAAATGTTAAAATGCTTAAGCAAGAATTCAATGTTAAGGAATCAAAACTTTTGAACGATTTTTCTAATCTAAAACCTTGAAAACAAGCTTGAAAATAAGTTGTACGTACAAGGAAATACCATTCGGACTACTCACTTAATCACTAAGCACGTGTTTTGAGTGATAAGCATAGTACTCCCTTGTTGAGGAACCAAATCCAGAGGTTGTTAAAAGGCTAGAAGCGCCCATAAGGTAATTTATGATGGCAATGAAATCCTTAAGCCTAGACAAAACCTAGTTGCTGTTGAGTGCACCGAGGAAGATAAGAAATCGATGAAGTCACTAGGAAAAGATGAACAAGAAACTAGATGATCCTAAATGTAAAGAGAAGAAAATAAATATCACACCCCATGATTACAAGAAGGAGAATTGGATTTCCTTGAACAAGTTTAAGCCTCGACATTGTTAACACCCAACAAGTGTTCGAAAAAGGATTTAGATAAGCAAAAGCAGAGAATCTTGTTGTAACAAACCCCTTTAGGAAAATGCCTTCACGACGTGTATCCTCCCAATACACCAATGCATTTAGTTCCTAGGACTATTGCCACTAAAAGCAAGACCTTAATCACCAATATGTTATCTTTCAACTATTTGTTGATTTTGAGAAAACTTGTAAGAAAAGGATCACACCCATCGGGATAATCAAGGGAAAGGGTTTTGAACAAACAAAAGAATGCTATTTAACCGAGGTCATGCCTTTCTTTAAACAACTAAAAGATCATTTTGAGAGTCTTAAAAGGGATAGATTCGTATATTAAAGGAATGGAAAAGGAATTTGATGCTATGATAGTTGAGGTTAGTGACTATGAGCGAGCACTAAAATATAATGAGATTGAGAGGAAGAACTTGCATACATTGAATGAGACTCTTATTTCGAATGTAATACTCAAGATGTGTTTTACAATGCTACTAATTGTTCCATTAATGCTTCTCGATTTCATGAATTATCCGTTGCTCGAAAGTCTCCCATGATCGTGTCATTGAGCTTGAAAAACTAACTCTAAACCGCATGATAAAGTTGAACAGATGATCATGATAACTCGTAAACCATTTTTCTAAATTAGAAGTTGAGCATCCGGCTTTGCAATAAAATATCAACATCTGAAAGAAAATGTTAAAACCTCAAATATCAAGACATCTTTGGATGTTCCTGAATTTGATGCAGTTTTTGAAATTAGCAAACGTGATGAATAGATTCGAGCTCACTGTAACACGATCAAAAAATTGAAAGCCCAAATTTCTCAATTAAAGGGTGAAATGAACAATGTGACTGACTCCCAAATGCCTCCTCCTTTAGATTCTCGGAATTCTCAAAGTTTTCATCTTCAAAACTTGGTCAATGCTTTACAAAAGGAAAATGAGAGTTTTCTAGAAGAAAATGAAAAGGTTAAACGTCATTTCAATGAGTTATTTGAGTCAATAAAAGTCACTCGTAATAAAAATAATGAACAAATAACTTCATTGCAAAAGGAAATTGAGAATCAAGAGTCGTAAAAGGAAAATGCTAATGACCAATGGGGAGAATGGTGCATCAAAGGTGCATGGTTGTAATAAATATGCTTTGTCTCAGAAATTATGTTCCTCCTCACCTTAGGAATAACAAACTTGCCATTCAAACATATTTCTCATACCTTAAGGATAGTCTAGAATGTCTCCGTGAGATTGTAGAAGAGGATAAGTTAGAGAAACCACTTGATAATGCAATTGGCCATGCATGCTTATATGCCAAACGATCTCAAGAACTTCTAGAATGCTTAATTACAATATGCCCTAAATCCCTAGGTGAGCAAGTCAACCCTTTGATACCATGCTCTATGCCTAATGCCAAGTATACAAATCATTCAATGCCCAATGTTATGAATGTGAACTTTAGTAGGCCTTCAAATAGTTCGGATCCCAAGACCTCCAAGTGTTAAGAAAGTGAACCTCAATGTGCCTTCAATAGTTCACATCCCAAAGACATCAAAACAGAAAGGCAAAAGTAGCAAAACCAACTAATGTTCTCATTCCTCTACAGAGTAATCATGACATTAAAGCGAGCAGGTCAAAGTCTCAAGGCAACACAAGAAATGATAGGACCTCGCAAGCTAAGAATGTGCATTGGAAGAAAGTAGAAGATCACCGTAGGAGAATTTGAATAAAACGAATCGTGTTGATTCTAGTATTAGCCATAAGCGCATCGTAATTAATTCAATTCTAATACTATTTGCAAACCATGTAATGATGTCTCGTGAATTCGCTACTAATCATGATTGTGGTGTAAATTCTTTGTCTAATGCGGTCATATCCCCGCTAATATTGTTAATGCAAAATATCATTCTAAGAAGGCTAAAAGGCAAAGGCGAAAGAATGTTAGAAAACAAGAGAAACCCAGGAAGAACATTTAGTAAGATAGGTTATCAATGGATACCGCTGGCCATAAGGTTAATCGACTATGCCCACTAGAAAATGGATGCCTCACCGTAGAACTATTCCTTAAGAAGTGAACATACTTTGAATAGGGCAAATACGGACACTAGTACCGCATCTATTCATAATGATTCCATTGCTTCTATTTCGATATGGATGTTTCTATTTCGATGTGGGTGTTCCAATCATCACACTAACCAAATGGAACCCATTCTTGCATGAGGATCCCAATTATCTAGTTATCCATTCTTGTCTCGTGTTCAACCGCAGATCGCTCAAATCGCTCGTGGTACCGGACTTAGTCGCTCCAAGCATATGACCGAGACCGATCGCGCTCATGAACTTCATGAGTAAATTCATCGTGATGCTTAGATTCGGAACGACCATTTTGGAGCTATTATGGGTTATGGAGATTATGTGGTTGTTAAAAGTGTGATTTGTGGTATATTATGTGGAAGGTCTTGGTCACAACTGCTCTCTCGTTGGTCAATTACGTGATTCCGATCTAGAGGTGGCCTTTAGAAAATATACTTGCTTCATTAGAGAACTAGATGGTGTGGAATTATTAAGAGGTACTCGTGGTTCTAACCTATACACCATCTCTATCGAAGACATGATGAAGTCTTCTCCAACTGCTTTGTCAAAGGCTTCTAAAACAAAGTCATGGTTATGGCATCGCTGCCTCAATCACTTGAACTTCACACCATTAATAACCTTTCCGTAAAGGATCTTGTCGAGGCTTACCCAGATTAAAATATGAAAAGATCATCTTTGTTCACCTTGCCAACCGGGTAAAAGCACGAAATATGCCTACAAACCAAAACCCACAAATTCAAGAATGGAAGTTCTTCATACCCTTCATATGGATCCGTATGGGACCAATGAGAGTGCAAACGATAAATGGGAAGAAATACATTCTAGTAGTTGTTGATGACTACTCTCGATTTACTTGGGTAAAGTTTTTGAGGACAAAGGATGAAACTCTAGATGTCATCATCAAAGTAATCAAACAGATTCAGTTCGACTCAACAATACAATGTAATTGTTCGAATGCATAAATGGCATAGAGTTTGTCAACAAAGACTTAATTCGCTTTATGAAAGTGTTGGAATCACCATCAAAGAAGTGTTCCACGAACTCCTCAATGTAACGGTGTAGTTGAAAGACTAAATCGAACTCTTGTAGAAGCCGCAAGAACAATGCTTATTTATTCAAGGTTCCAATGTTTCTATGGGTCAAGCCATTGCCACCGCTCGCTACACCCAAAATCGCTCCCTTATATATACCTCTCATCGAAAAACTCCATATGAACTTGTTCATAAACGAAAACCCGATCTCTCCTACCTTCGTGTGTTTGGTGCTTTGTGCTATCCAACAAATGACGGTCAAGATTTAGGTAAATTAAGAGCAAAGGCGATATTGGAGTTTTTGTTAGGTATGCACCAAACAAGAAGGGTTACCGAATCTACAACAAGAGAACCCAAAATATCATGGAAACAATTCACGTTACGCTCGATGAGTCGACCGGTCAAATGGCTCTGGACAATCCAATTATGGACCCGCACTTCAAAATAGTCCCATTGGTTCATCCCTTGTACCAAACCTCTCTCAAAGAACTCCATATGTACCTCCATCCAAGATGATTTAAAGAAATTGTTTGATCCTATGTTTGATGAACACTATGAGCCAAGTGCTAATGATGTGTCATCTCCTTCAACAGAGGTCGCTCATATCCCTGAAATGAAGTCAACCCTTTAGTTTCAATATCATTAAGTCAAGAAGCGCCGATCACTCGCCTCATCAACAAATCTTCAATCTTCGAATGTACATCATGGAATTGTTTCGCATCAATGAAGAAGTTAACCCTTTTCTACTCCCAAGATGCTCCATTTGAAAATATCTTTGCTCCCGAATCATCATCGATGCATCTTCTTCAGAGACATCGACTCGCTACTTCAGTCCCTCAACAATAGCCACATGAACACCTCGTAAAATGGACTCACGATCATCCATTAGACAACATCATTGGAAATCCTCTCGTCCAAAGATCCACACGAAACAACTTGCAACCGATGCCTTATGGTGCTTCTTCAACTCCGTACTCTCTAAGATCGAACCAAAAGATGTTAAAACCGCCATGAATGAAGACAATCGGTTCAATGCCATGCAAGAAGAAATTCATGAGTTTGATCGACTTGATGTATGGGACTTAGTACCGCCTAGATTGTGCTATGATCATTGCTCTAAAATGGATCTTCAAAGTGAAACTTGATGAGCATGGTGATGTCTTAAAGAACAAGGCTCGATTGGTTGCTAAAGGATATCGCCAAGAGGAGTGTATTGACTTTGAAGAATCATTTGCTCCCGTTGCTCGACGAGGCAATCGTAATCTTTTGGCTAATGCCGCTAGTAAGAACATGGTAGTCTATCGATGGATGTAAAGACGGCATTTCGAACGGAGATCTTAAAGAAGTCGCTCACGCCGCCCAACCCGGGCTTTGTGAATCCAGCATCCTACTCACGCTTATCGCTTGAAGAAGGCTCAGACGGTTTAAAGCAAGCTCCAAGGGCATGGTATGATACGCTATCAAAGTTTCTTCTATCTACCGGTTTCAAAGAAAGGAGCGATTGATCCTACATTGTTCACCGTGAAGTCGTGCAAACATTTAATTCACGTCTAAATGTATGTTGATGATATCATCTTTGCCTCGACTGACCCCAATGAGTGTGACTGTTTTTCAAATGAAATGGGTTCTAAATTTCAAATGTCAATGATGGGACAAATGTCATTTTTCTTGGGATTACAAATTTCACAAAGTCCCGGAGGCATTTTCATAAATCAATCTAAATATGCAAATGAGATTTTAAAGAAATTTGGATTCGATTCTTGTGACCGTGTTGACACTCCCATGATTGAACGTACTAAACTAGATGAGGACCACTCAGGGATCATGGTAGACCAAACGAAATATCGTAGTATGATTGGATCCTCGATGTACCTCACGCCTAGTAGACCGTACATCTTGTTCATTGCTTGCATGTGTGCTAGATACCGTGCTGCCTACTAAAAGCACCTTGAAGCGGTTAAACGGGTCTTCGGTATTCCAAGGAACCATCAATATGGGACTTTGGTGCACCAAGGACACCGTATGTCACTAACAACCTATGCAGATGCCGATCATGCAGATGTCGATACTCGTCAAGCACGCCCGAGGTGCTCGCTTTGGGTGATAAGCTTGTGAGTCTGGTCTTCAAAGAAGCAAATGAGTACTTCTATTTCCTCTACAGAGGTCGAATACATAGCCATGTCATCTTGTTGTGCTCAAATCCTATGGATGAGATCCCAATTATCCGACTATGGCTTTGAATTCAACAAAATCCTCCAGCATCGTGATAATAAAAGTGCTATTGCTCTCTCATGCAACAACATTCAACACTCAAGAGCAAAGCACATCGACATTCGACATCATTTCATCCGGATCAAGTGGAAAACGGTGTGGTGGAACTTTACTTTGTGAAGTCGAGAATACCGCTAGCGACATCTTCACCAAAGCTCTTCCTAGAGAACGCTTTTGAGTTTATTCTTCCACGATCGGGTCTTAAGAGCCTACAACCGTAAACTCTCAAACATCTTCAAGAGGAAGAAGAGGAGTAAAGGTTTCCTTCATCTATCTCGTGTACATATTTATTCGAAAACAAAATACAAAATTACAAAATTTTCAAAAAAAAAAAAAAAAAAAAAATCTTGAATAATTCCAAAAAATATTGTCATTTTGTCATGATTTTCTCAATTCGATTATATCTACGGTCTTTGTGCTGTCATTCAAAGAATGACACGGGACTTTAGATATTGTTCGAATTTTCAAAAAAAAATAATAATAAATAAATAAAATAAAATTTGGGAGAAAGTGAAACAATGGTTTATTGTCATTTCAGGCAGTAACCCGCTTTTCAAAGATAGAACAGAGACATGCTTTATCTTGGTTTTCAAATTTCTTGCTCTGATTCTTTAAACTAATCCTTACTATCAAATGAAAACTAGTTGTTTTGAAAAATAACTCGGACTCTATTTTTGATAATCATCTGGACTTAAAAGTTTGTCAAAATATCTATCTCTCAATCAACAACTTAAGTCATTGATTGAGGGGGATAATGATTTCAATTAAATCAAAAAGTTATTTGCCATACAATTATTTTCAAAAGATAATCATGCATGTTTATTCAATGGAGTTTAAAGTCTCAAAATCCGATCCTTATCAGTTAAAACGTTTTCATAATCAAGTCACAATTCTCCTTAAAATCTTTCAAATTCAAGTTAAATCTACAGAGATCACAAATCTCAAATGATTTGATAATTGTGATCGGGGGAGAATTTATGATTTAAATTGGATTTAAACTGATCATTCGGTAAATGGTTTTATAAGGATGTACAAGCTCTCCTTCCCATATGTGCCAAACGATTTCAAATTTTCCATGCACATGTTGAGGGGGAGCATCTATCTTAAACCACAAATATTATAAACGTGATCAATTTATCTCAATGTGCAGTCTTTTCCTAATATGTGCAAAACATTTTCAAACATCTATGCACATATTGAGGGGGAGCAAGCTTATGAAAACCTCATCCTTCCCCAAAATGCTTTATCTACTTGATTTGATTAGGGAAGTGATGTTGATATTTTTTAGAAAATGGTAATCAAAGAAGTTAATTTTTATCTTGCCTCCGTGTGCAAAACGATTTCAAACACTTGATGCACATGTTGAGGGGAGCTCTTGTTCTAAAAATATCAAAACAATTCGGTACAAAATGCTTTGATAATATATCTTAAGTATCCGGATTGATTTTCAAATGGTTTTCAATTGGTTCCAATGGCGTATGAACAATACCAAATAGACCGACCAACTTTACTTTATGTATGGTGATATAAAGATGATAAGGTTAGGTATTTGTTCCCATGATCCGCCGAACCGGAAGGATCTACCAGTGACAATCCACTAGATAGTGTAGAAGTCCTTAGGTATATTGAAAAAGGAGAAATATGAGATATGGGAAGAGTGCGGATCGAGACCGAGCTAGTACTTGAATAAACCCAACAAGGTTCTAGCTATGAAGTCTCGGTAAGCACCAAGGGGTTGAAGAATGAAAAGAATTGAATGAGAAAAGGGTGAAAACAAATAGCCTCCAATTATTCAACCTTAGGATGATACCGGGTTCAATTCATATGCTACCGGTGGTTACCAAGGTAACATCGGTATTGAAGACAAGACGTCATGGACCCAAAGGACGACCGCAATTCAACTTCCCAAACCACTCAAGTTCCTCTTAAAAGGGCTTGTTTCATTCTCACGGGGAACCAACATTATCTATCGACTTTCTCTTAGAGATTGTTGATATTGAAAAAGGAGACGCTCTCCCTAGTCTCCGATATAGGATACAAATATGCACAAATTAAGTCTAGAGCCACGAGATCATCAATAAATCTCATTAGGATACTTTCAATGAAGACTCTCTGTTTCACACAATGTGGAAAGAGAGATTATATCTTGAGTCCCACGATTATCCTTGTGGTATTGCTGAACATCCGAGTGATATGCAAACATATTCACAATGAAGATGGAAAGCCTTCGAGCCAACATCAAACAAGCTCTCGGTAGGTGGCATGTGAGATCTATTCTATAGATCAACCATGTAACAACCGAACATAAACAATGGGGCGATTCAATCTTTGAATCAATCTCGTTCAGTTATGGATTGACGGATACCTTTAAAAACCGGTCGTTGTGCTTAAAAACTCTTTTCTTTAGCACTTCGACCGTGTTCGAATATTTCAAATCAAAAGGTGTTTATGATTGATAATTGATTTTCATTAAAACCTTCGTTGTATTGCAAAAACAATTTCTATTGAGCGATACACGATTGATTTTCAAATCTCTTTTCATCAATCGCTGAATCTCTATTCACGTTCACTCACTCCGTGTTTTCTTCTTTGAGACGTTCGGTTTGAGAACAACTAGAGCAACATAAACCCCGTCAAGGAAATTCTTCGAATTATACCGATCACAGCAAGATTTGTATCGATCAACGGGAACCGTGGGTCGTGTACCTCAATTCAATGAAAGTGATCAAAGACACTTTCGTGAGCTTTATTGCTAAATGTTTTATGTAGTACGCCCACGCTTGCAAACCGATCGTAATGATGCGGTCAATCCATAGCCGCATGCTCACTCAAAACATTCATCTTAAAAGAAATCATGATTAGTGCATCAATGACTCGATATTTTCACTCCATGCTTCACTTCTGGCTACCGCCAATATCATGAATCAACGAAAGCTTCCGCCACTCGATGAGAATATATCATGATCCGTAATGTGAGCATGTCGGTCCGCTTGTCACAACATCACATAATACCAACACCATAATGGATGTCTCGTAGATTTTTGTTAGTGATGATCTCAAAAGTCGCTCAAAATTATTATCACGTGGATCAAGAAAGACCTCCACTTAGATTAACCAAACATGCAATAAAAGAATCAATGACTACGAGCTTGAGCAAAGTACTACATCAAGAATGCAAGAACAATCTTTTAATATAATATCTGCTTGTATTCAATGTACGTTTAATGTGTGTTTGAGGTGACCTCCTTGGGGGAGATTGTTAGGATTTAGTAAATCCAGTTATTAAAGAGTCGGTCACCTCAAGTATATGTAATCGTTAGAAAGCTCGTAGTCGAGATTATTATAAGTTAAGTAGTATTTAGTTTAAGTAACACCGTGGAGGACTGACGGGTCTTTACCCACCGTATGCCCGATCCACACCCGATAGGTGGTGTTTTATGTAATGACTATAAATACTCTACCTCCCAAGGTAGAGAGTTGAGCTCATAATAAGATTTTTCTTTCTCTCACTAAAGTTCCCAAACCTCTAACTTTCTCTCTAAAACTCTTGTGTACGCCTACTTTGCTTATGGTTTGATGTGTATGTGAAATCCAATATGTTACATTGACTTCAAGAATCATTCACACCGGTTGCTAGACTTGAGGTCAGTACGGATTTTTCGGCATTCGAGGCTCACATGAACATCACGGTCTATCGATGGATGTTAAACCGCTTCTTCCGAATGGTAAACCAAGGAAACAAAGATATGTTAGTCACCGTAAGGATTTGTTGATCCGAGTTCCCTAATCACGCCTAAAAATTGAATAAAGCTCTCACGATCTCAAACAAGCCCCTCAAGCGTGGTATGATGAGTTATCATCCTTTCTTCTATCCCATAATTTTGTCAAAGGATCGGTCGACCCAACACTTTTTATACAATATCACGGGGCACACATTTTAATCGTTCAAATTTATGTGGATGACACCATTTTTGGGTCAACCCATAAAAAGTACTCAAACACTTTTTCAAAACTAATGAAAACACATTTCGAAATGTCAATGATGGGTGAAATTATGTTCTTCTTAGGACTTCAAGTTCATCAATCACCCAGTGGTATTTTCCTAAGTCAGTCCAAATATGCTCTTGAAATTTTAAACAAACATGGAATGCAAAGCTGTGATGCCTATGCCACACCAATGGCACATACCAACAAACCGGACCGATTTGCACGGAAACTGGTTGACCCTACCAAATACCAAGTATTATTGGGTCTCTCATGTATCTAACGGCCGAGACCGACATTGTATTTTCAGATATCTTTGCTCCGCTATCGTCAAGACCAATCGAACGTCACCTCACCGAGGCTAAAAGAATCCTTTGAAATGTCAAGGAACCATTAATTGGGATCCGTATCCGAAGGATTACGGTTTTGAACGAATAGCTTTTTCAGACGCGATCATGCAGGATGCTTAGATTCTTGGAAAAGTACTTGGTGGTTTGTAATTCCTTGGTGATAAACCGTGTCATGGCAATCGAAAAGCAAGATTGTACATCATTGTCCTCAACAGTAATCGTAATATGTAGCCATGTTGGCATGTTGTGCTCAAGTCATTTGGATGAGAACACAACTCAAAGATTATGGTTACGTGTTTGATGTAATCCTGTCATCGCGACAATCGAAGTGCTATTGCAATTTCATGCAACACCGCTCAACATTCGAAGTCCAAGCACATCGATCTTCGATATCATTTTATCAAAGAGCATGTGGAAAGTGGTATCGTTGAATTATATTTTGTAGGTAATCAACACCAATCAAGGATCTTCTCACCAAATCCTTGGCTCCTGCTAGGTTTACTGATTTGATCCACCGAATTGGCATGAGGTGTTTGACTCCAGAGGAATTGGACGAACTTTTAACACAATCTTAAAACCAGTCAAACACCAAAACCTCTTTTGTAAATAAATTTTTCAAAAACAAAAATATAAAATATGAAATCTGATAAAACACAAAAATATTCTTCTAATCTAATTTCTTTCAAACATTGCAAGTACAAATCTTCCGTCAACACTTTGTTCCATCAAACCTTTCATTATTTTCCCTAATAAGTGTTGAGGGGGAGAATGTAAAGAATTTTCAGTTTCAAAAAACCTTGTACTTGCATGTTACCAATAGATGTTGTTTCTTCAGTAATGGTGGATACGTTTCTTATTTAAAACTCTTCTCGAACTCAAATTTGTAAAATTTCATCATTTTTTAAAGTCAAGGGGTAGTATCGTCAAGTTCCTTTCCAAACAATCACGTTTTGCTAAACCAAAGTGGAAGTTATGGGTCTTGGTTGAAAATTGTTATGGTGGAGGGGTCAAACTTGTCAATGTTGAAAAGTTACTTTTATTAAAAACCTTCACCTAACTAATTTTAACATTTATTACACACATTTAATATTTTCAACCACCTCATCCACGCTTAAGATTCAACATTCAAATCCGTGCTTCAAACTTGAAATCTGTAAGTGAAAAACGTTTCTAAATGTGATTCCTAACAAAGGTTTTTAATCTTAAACAAAACCAACGGTTAGATTTTGAGTTATGAATGATTTAGTGTTCTTACGCATACGCATAAGAACATGGTGTTGAAATATGTGTTTTTTGTGAAATGGGTAGTATTAAAATGGTCTAATATCAATGCTAAACCTATTTCAATCAACAAAACTCACTCAGAATCATGATTTAATCGTATTCGAATATTAGGGTTTATGCGTGGATTTAGGGGTTTTCATTTGTGAGAGTTTTAGGTTAATTAGATGCTTAGGATATGTTTATTACATGCTTAATTGATCAAATTCACCATGGAATCATGCCCAGAAACAACCAAAATGTAGAATCAAGGTTTAGGGTTTATATATGCGTAAAACTTGGGTACTTTTGATTCTGTGTGTGTTAGATGTTATAACTTATGGTAACTTACTCCTTTTCCATCTAAGATAGCTCTGAAAAAGTTTGGATGGATTTCCATGGTTGAATCACTTACTCGTAGAATGTGTTCTTAGGGTTTAACATACTTACGCCTAAGACTGTTACTGTTTACGCGTAACTGGTTATAAATTTGGGATGCCATGTGATCTTGAAAGTGATTGAATATATGTTAATATGAGTATTATGGTTAAACTATTTCAGGCTTCTAAGCGTACCAGATTCAGAATCAAGGTTACTTGGACATTACACTTAAGGATCACCTTATGCGTAGATGTTACGCAAAAGAGAAATCTTATGCGTAACTCTTACGCATAAGGGTCTACAATGGACTACGCGTATCCTGTGAAGGATATGCGTAAACTTGGACTCCTACGCCTAAGGGCTACTCTTATGAGTAAACCTTACCCGTAAGTCCTTAACCTAAGCCTACGCGTAAGCCTTATGCTAAGAGTTCTATCCTAAGCGTAAGCCTTTTCTTACGCCTAAGGATATCTCCTACGCATAAGCTTAAGTCTACGCTTAAGGCCACCATGTTTATGCATAAGCTTACTTGCTTACAACTAAGCCAAATTGTAACTTTATTGTTGAAATGTTACGCGTACAAACTTGTAATAAGTTACTTATAATGTCACAAAACAAAAATGTCACTAATAAGCTACAAAAAGTTTAAACGTTGTGTGATTAAGTAAACTTTGGACCTTAAAATTTAAAATTAACATACTCACGTAACTTATCACGTCAACTTTGGACTATTGGACTATATGTGACTTTGGACTCGTAACATTCATTAACATAACAACTTCAATAATTGGACAATAAAATCAACTCTTGACTAACATAATGTCTTTCGATATGTTGGTTCTTTTGTCTCAATACCTTTCAGATCACGAAATGGATGTCATCATGGAGAATGTTAACGCACCAAATGAACTCACAATGGAAGATATCTTCCCAACTGGTTACAGCAAATCGATTGGAAAGAATAATCTCAGGGTCGATTTTGAGAACTTTACCTGCTCAGAATCATCATGCAGAGTTGTTGTGGATATCCTTAAAGTTCATCCCTACAGTAATATGCTTACCAACTCAGCAACTGTTCCTGAAATCTACATACATCAATTCTGGGAAACAATGGAAAAGGTTGATAGACAAGATGCTGTTAAAGTGACACTCAACGACAAGGAAGTCACTGTCACGGTAGCAAATCTTCGTACGATTCTTCTTTTGCCTGCTTTTCAGCCTGCTGACTATGTACCAACTCTGAATGAAGAGGCAATAATGCAATTCATGGTCGACATCGGCTACGATGAAGCTACCGGAGTCATCACCAAGAACTCCACTGTCGATCTGAAGAACATTCCTAAACCTTAAAGAACATTGTACATCATGATCGCTAAGTCTGTGTCTGGAAGAGACAGCGGTCATGAGCCTCCTAAACTCATGCATCTGCAAAATTTCTGGGGAATGGTCAACAAACAACATAGAGACTAAGAAAGCCTGATATGGGAAGATATGATGTCGCATCTCAAGAAACCAGGGTCAAAGGTTTCCTTTATCAAATATACGAAGTTTTTGATTCAGAATATTCTCGGGCAGAGTCGGGACATCCCCATGAGAATAAACGACCCCAGGAATCATTCCGTGTTGTATGAGCCTACATTAAATGTTGTCAGATTTAAGGACTCATCAACAAAGAAGCAAGGTGCAGTGTTACTGTTGCCTTCTCACTGATACAATCAAGAGTCTTCCATCGTATCTACGATATCAAGAAGCAGTGAGTGCAGGTAAAGTCGGTTTTATGGATGAGAAGACTTCAGTTGTTCCTACCAAGAAGACAAGAAGGTTAGGAAGCACTGGTAGTACTGGAAGCACTAGGAGCGCTCATAAGTATTCAAAGAGGCATCCAAGCTTCAAGAAAAGAATCTCATCTCAGGTCACTCATCTTAATCCTAAACCAGAACCGATTCCAAAGGATGACGACTCTGAAGCTACTAAGTCTGAAGAGGTGGTTTACTATTCCGAAATAGCTACAGATGATACAACCTCACCGAGGTCAGATGACAAACCACCAAGTCCCAAATCAGAAAAAGGGAAGACACCAGTGGCTGAACAAGAAGAAGAAAGTTCTGATGAAGATACAGAGCCAAAGGATGAACAACAATTCCACAAAACTCTTAAGCAGCTGAGGTTAGAGCATGTTGCTAAGGAATTCAACCTTCAGCAAACCAGAGGCCTCGAGGTTCCAGTGGTGGAGTTTCATCACACCGCTTGATGCGGTTAATCAACCCGATAAGGGAACTGGTACCACCACTAAGGAATCTATAGAGCAGCAGCAACAAGAGTATGAAGTTCCGTTCGACTTTGAGGAAGAAGAACAAGAAAAGACTGAGAAGATCACAAATGAAGATGTGGAGAAAGCAGCTGAGGAAGAGGTACGAGCTCAAGAAGAAGCTGATAACTATCTTCAAGATAACCCTGAACACAATCCAGAACAATCTTCAGAGCCACCTCAAGACCCATCCACAACTGAATCATCATCTCACTCCTCACCACCACCATCTAAAGAAACAACCACCAGATCATCATCCAGGTCTATCAAGAAACCCACTGATACATGGGCATCTCGTGACAAGATCAAGATCCAAAAGGCTGTCAAGCAAGCAAGAAGACGAAACGCAATTGACAAAAAGTTGAATCAGCTTGCTGACAGGGTTAACTTACTTGGTAATGAGATGAACAATTTCATGGAGGAAAAAGAACAGATCAAGTTATTCCTCAACAGAGACATAAAAGGAGAAATGGACGAGCAGATTAGAGAATATACTCATCAGTTCCTTCTCAAAACTGTCCCTGGAGTAACGAAAGAAATGTTTGCAAAACAACTTTACCCATATCTAAAGACAATGGTCAGGAAAACAATCACAACTACACCGGTGGTTATGCAAACCCGACCAGTTCAGCCTCCTAATGTCACTGAAGCTGATTTGATTTCACAGCTGATAATACATATGTCTCCTTGAAAACCAACTTTCACATCTGACGAATCAAAACTCTTTGAGGCATTGCTTGCATATCAACTGAAGACAACTTGCAAGGGAACAGTTGGTCAGGAAAAGCGACCAAGAGACGATGATGATGCGGACAAGGATCCAAAGGCTAAACGTCAGAAGAAAACTGGAGAGTCCTCATCTATGCCTCCACCACCACCAAAGACCACCTCCACTACCCAAGCATCTCAGAAGACTTCTACATCTGATAAACCTCGGGAGTCTGAGTCACCACCACCATTGGAGAAAACTGGTGATCACTTTGAATACACCGGTGGTGATGACGAAGAAATTCGAGCCCCAAAGAATAGCCCTCATCTCCAACATCAACTAAGCAAAGAATTGTGACCATCATCCAAACCAAAGAAGAAGAGATCCACTCTGTTGCCTCACGGTTAGATGAAATGAAATGTAAGAATATGAATAGTTCAAAGAAGCTAGTTGATGCTACACCTCGACCTGGAAGGCCAAGAGCCGATAGATGGTCGTATTATGGAGCATGTTAAGATTATCCAGATAAGTTCAAAGTTAAGAAGATGACGAAAGGGAGCTACGCCGGATCAAGAATGATGCATTTCAACCGCTAAAAGACATCCGAAAGTGCCATTGAAGTCGAATACCATCTCGACAACATCGCATTTAGCTATGTCTAACAACATTGATTGGCTCAACCCGAATCGAACATTGACTTCACAAGATGGGATAAGACTCCATATTACATGATCGCACTAAACCACTACCAACCATTGCTCGACCAGCACAACCCAAGATTCCTTACCAATACTTCTTCAACAATGACCTAGAATTTCTGCAACACGGTAGCGACATCAGCAAAAAGTACGCTACATCACTCACCTTCAACATCCCTGCAGCAGTCTTCTCCAACAATGTTGCCATCGAAGAAGAAGCCGCCAGAATGTTCGTTGACAACGTCGTGGATTATGATCTTGATGCTCAGTATGGCATTCACCATTGGCCAAAAAGGAGAAGACTATACTAGAGAAGCTGCCAAGTTCAAACGTCAAACAAAGAGGTGTTTAGTGATCAAAGGATCGTTGCTATAATGAATGTCTCTCTGGATACAAAGTGGGATTACTCATTCCTGAAGGAGATCAAAGTAAAACGCCAGGACGAGCAAGAATATGACTTTACTTAAGCTGATTTTCCGAGGTTGTCGCTCAACGACATCGAAGACATGTTCCTTGATAAGCTACAAGGTCGGATGAGACAATTCTCCACCAACATTTAGCTCCAGTACATCACGTCATTGTTGATATTCATTAGAAGCAGAGTAATCCAGGAACGTGTTGAAGATTTTTAACTTGCTGTGGAATCTTACCAGAAACAAGTCAACCTCACAAAACCGTTGCTATACTTTCCCGATATAAACCAACTATCTCAGTACACCATTTTGAAGAAACCAAAGTTTGGAGTTGTTTACCGTAGTGAACTTCACCACAACTGCTTCATGGCGTACAACGAGGTTCACAAGTTTTGCGATCACACATTGAAGATGGTTCGTGATGGGTTAACGTATCGGTTGAAGGACATACAGCAAGGAATTGGGTCAAAGAAGCGGTGGAATTCTAAGGAAAGGAGGGATGCTAAGAAGATAATCACGAGGATAGATGAAAGATTGGTTCATCAGGATCAGATGCGGAGGCTAGAGAGCTTTGTGGGTGGAAGAGAGAGTTTCCCGCTTACGGGTTATCAACGCCAAGAGAACTCCCGGTCTTATCAAGGATTGTCCGGTACTCTTTAAACTATTTCTTGATTGACATTTGGATTATATGATTTGTAAATTGACAATGGCTTATGCACACATAACAATTATACAACCCAGACTTGTAATGAAAGGATCATGTAGTACGATCGATGCCACAATCCTTATAAAAGGAGCAAAAGCTTTACTTTTGAGTAAAACTTATCAAAACTTTCATTTTTCAAAGTTTTGCTCAAAAGAACAAGTACTTCCCCTTATGTTTTTCAAAACCTCAAAAGTTAATATTACTTTTTGAGGGGGAGTATTTGCTAAAAAAATCTTTGTTCACAAATTGTTCTTTGTGGAAATCTTCCCACAAAACTCGAAATGGTCATATTCGATATCAAAATTTCATCAAAAATAACATTTATATGCCACTTTTTAGGGGGAGAAAAATCGTGTGATATAAATATGTTGTAAATATGATTGAATCATCGTGTGCTAAGACTTAACCCATGAATTGATGAGATCTGAACTGTCATACATCGAAAAGATTTGTCTTCCAAGATTTATCCGAGTAGATTGTACCTCTTCGAGAAACTCTTGATAGACATGAACTTTGACGGGTTTAACAACCTTTTCAAGGTTTGTCTACATCTTCAAGGTAGTTATTAGAGCTAGTTGTCACCTAAAAGCTAATAATGTATCTCTTTAACTATACAACGTAACCGTGTCTCGCGGGTAATTGTCTATCTTGAGTCGATCAATTCATAAGTGCAAACTCTACCCTCACTGCGTGATTTCATCAAACACTTAAGCACATGTGGAGGGGAGTATTCTGAAAATACAAAACTCTCAAAGTGTTAAAAAATGTTTTCACTCATAAACACTCTGAGAGATTTTCAAAAAAATGGTTTTATGGCAACGTAGGATAGTCATGGAATTATAAGGTGACTAAGGTTAGGCATAACCGTCCTATGATCCGCCAGAGCCGGAGGGATCTACCCAAGGACACTACCAATAGTTAGAATTTAGAAGTCCTTAGGTATGATTATAAAAAGGAGAAATGAGAATCGGAGAAAGAAGGAGTTGAAGAACTAAAAGAAAAGTAAAGAAAAGGTGAAAAGAAATAGCCTCCAAATTATTCAACTTAGGCGTATAATCGGGTTCAATTTATATGCTACTAGTTATCACTAGATGACATCGGTATTGAAGATTAAAGTCGTCATGGACCCGATGGACGCATGCACTAAACTTTCTTAGCCACTCAAGTTACTCTCAATGAAGCTTGTTTCATTCTCACAGGGAACCCTCGTAAACTATCGGCATTATCTTAGAGATTCTTTGGTATTAAAGAAGGAGACCTCTTCCCGCCTCCGCCAGAAAACCAAACGCACTATTGACTCTAGTGCCACGAGATTCATCAAAATATCTCTTAGGAACACTTGACATTTCATCACTTGTCGTTCAACATTAAGGACGCAAGTGATACACTATCGAGTCCTTCACAGATCTTAGCAATCTGTCGAGAACATTTATGAGGGGTTCACATTTATGATCCTCAGTGATTGAATGGAAACTCCTGTCAGGGTCAACATAAAACAGTGTTGTTCCCCGTTCACTATCGTTTAAAACAGTTTAAGAATCAAAAACAAGTTAATAGTGAACAATGACTGAAATTAACATAAGTAAACACACTTATAAATTTTCAACATCATATTCTTATTAGAAATAAATCAACAAAGAATCGCTACCCAAGTACTTGCGGAATAGTACTTGCGATTGAAATAACAAAGTTTGGTGACTCTCTCTAAGCTCGGGCTAAGTCCGAGCACAACCCTTAGAGCTCACCGAGCTATCTCGTGAACTAAGTTGTATTTGGAGGAGTGAAAAGATGGCTCATGTGTGTGTGTTTTACAATTCAAGCGTATCCTTTTCACTCCATCTCTTATGCTATTTATACATGTGTGAGTTTTAACTCTTTCCTAAGTGACAACCCGACATCATACGTAAGACAAAATCTTGATGTATTTTGTCTCTATTTACAAAGACTATTCTAGGTAAGAGACAAGACTTCTTTCCTAAGGTCGGTGATGACACCGAGCACGATCTTTAGCCATTCGTGAAAGTTGACTTTGGTTGATAAGGACTTCGCCTTATCCGATTCAAACTTATCTCACCTTGTCCCGCCATTCTTCGCTTCATTTCCTTCGCCTTCTACTTCAGTTTGTCTTGATGTAAGTAGTTGGAGAGAGTCTTAGGGATTCATTGAGTTATTTTCATCACCACCGAATCCACCATCTTCTTCTTGACCCGCCTTCACCCTTTAAGTTCCGCCTTGCAAAGTGGAGAGACTATCTAGTTGCCTCGTCTCGAGTATCCTCAAGATGGCTCACCGAGACTATGCACTCGATGACTGTTAGTATTTAATGGACTAGACACTGGGCTATTTTCTATTCAAATCCTAGATTAAGGGTTTGGGTATTTATCGAACCCAACAGCCTCCCCTATTTGGATATACAAATAGCCTAAGTGTTTGATCGATGTAAGTGAGCAAATGGCTTCTTCTTACATCGAATGTACTAATGAATACAATGAGGAACACCGAATATTTTAACAAAACATACATCGCTTATTGATCAAATTACAAGGTTCCTATCACTAGTACAAAAGATAAATCAAAATGATGTCACCCGTATGGATTCCCAAAGTGCTTCAAGCTTGACTTTCTTGGTGATGAGTGTTTCCTGTCGGATGGTCTTTTATTTTAGCATTCGTGTCTTGACGTAACCTCGATGTTTGCTTGGGATTGATCTAAGAGGCCACCGGTATGTAGCTTATCATTGCAGCTACACCACCGATTAATATCACTCCATCTTTGAAATGCTGGGTTTCCATAGACATCAATGTGAAATAGCCCTCTTCGTGCTTTTCAATCACTAAAAGTTCACGAACTTAACACCTTCGCGCTTCCTGTTGCATTCGCATCCGTGCACTTTATCTCAGTCGAACTCAACCCTTTCCTTTTGCAAGTGGATGATTGTGGTTGAGATCCTTGAGGTGCGCTTAAGGCGGTCAATTCCCAATTGTCTTTGGTGTATCTCTTAGTCTTTCATACCTCTTATCGAGCATCTTCATCGCCTCCTTAACCACCGCATTTTGCTTCTTTTCTATTATTGGACCGAGTTCATCGAGTTCGGTGATCCCAAAGTCGGTGAATTTTAAGGATCATGAACCTCGAAATGCCTTTATCAACCCCCAGAGACGCTCATTTCCGTGGTTTAGACACGGGATGATTTTGACATCGATGATCTTCTCGAGCGGTCTTACGCTTGTCATTGTCCAATTATAATGGTCAATCTTGGCTTTCCGATGGTCGCAGCTTTTGTTCTTTTCTTCCAACTCGCTTTTTCATTTCACCATTTTCTTTTCGAGCTTCCTTGAACTTTTGTCCCGCCTGACCCATTTCAAGCTTCTTTGGATTAATTCCCACATTTTCACTTCTTCAATCACTTGAACTAGTGCTTCCTTACTCTTCTTGTCTTCCTCGCCTTGTTTCAATCTCCTTTCTTCTTTGGCAAGATATTTACTTAGTCGTTGAGGTGTGAGAAGGTATTCGTCACCGATTTTGTAGGAATCTTCTCGTGCTCGCTTGTTGTCATTATGCCTTTGCCTTTGTCCCGGCCCGAGAAAGAAGATGCAACCAAGGGTGGTGGTGTTGTCATGATTGGTGTTGTATTTGTTAGTTTTGTTGTTGATGTTTGTAGTGGAAGTGATGAGATGGGTATTGCCGAGATCGGTGGTGTTGGCTCCCCTCGGTGAAGAGGAGTTTCTTCAAGAATATTCTCCCCTCAACCGCTGGCCGGAGCGCCGGTGAGGCAAGAGTTGGTGTTGGTGCCGAGGGGTCGAGCTGTTTGACCTTTGAAAGCCTCGATAGATTTCAATGATCATGGCCTTGATGTCTCAAGTATCTGCTTGAATGCCGTGACCTTAGCTTCCAAATTAGCCCGAGATACTTCCAAAGCGGTCATGCGTGGCCCAAGATTCCGTGCCAAGGAAGTAGATGCCCGAGCCAACGAGCCATCCGAGTGTTCACGAGCTCAATGTAGTTTGAAGGATCAGACTAATGAATGAAGACCACAACATTTGCCGAGTTGAGCATTTCGATCGCCTCGATGAAGTCCGAGGATTGTTTCAAATGCGCCTCTGTAGCCTCCAAAGACTTTAGAGTTGAGTGTTGAGTCGTCTTTGATGATTCCCCGATTTCATCCATCTTTGCGCCTACACCACAAGGTGTCCGAGGAATTTAGCCAAATTTTCATCCATCTGTGAATGTTGTCATACATCAAATCCACGTGCTCATGAACGCTTTCATCAAAGGCTTGGACCTCGGCCTTGGATCAACATAACTTGCACTCGCTTGAGATGTTGTTCCCACAAGTGTTTTAGTGACCCAGTATAATTTCCATGAAGCTTTGGTGATCCACCGAACGAGCCGCCTTTCGATGAAGTGGGAGAACATTATCAATTTTGCAAATTCATGTGGAGGAAGAGGAGACATCATTTTCATGCTTTGGAATGGTGATTCAAGATGTTCACGTGGATCAGCCGAGGCTCTTGTTCATGAACCTCGGTCCACTTCCTCCCCAAACCGATAAAACTTCATCATCGGTTCAAAGAAGCTCATCTTCCAAAAGAGTATTCCAAAGAACATCAAGAACGGTTAACAAGGGGTTGGTGATGGGTTCCATATCGGGGTGGTATGTTTCCTATGAGTCTTTATCCCCGTTGACCCCTGACACCGGTGGGCATTTCAGTGCCTTCACCGAGTCGATTGGTTGTGGGCTCAGATCGGCGGGTTGTTCCTTTCCTCCGAGTCTTTGTCCCCAAAGACCCCCGAGACGCCGTGGGTGTTTCCAGTGCCTTTAGCGTAGTCAATGATGCTTATATCCCTATCACGGGTTGTTTGGTTCCTCCGAGTCTTTGGGATCGATCGGTGTGCCCTTAGACAAAGGCCGTGATTTGCTAATGTCATCCTTGGGCGTTGTGGAAGGCGCCCCTACCACCGGGTTGTATGTTTCCTCCGGATCTTGGGAGTAGTGGTTGTGACCAAGGCACCGACTATGATGTATCGGTGTCCTTCGTTGTCACGGGTGGATGTTGCTCGTCACCAATGGGTGTCAAATCGCCTTAGGCCTTCTTTGCCTTTTGGCGGTGCTCGAAGCCTCGGGGCCCCGAGACTGGGTTTGGTCTTAGTCCCATCAAACTTCCCCTTTCTTTAAAGGAGCAGGTTAGGAGACATCGATTCCCTTTGGTTGTTTACAAAGAACCATATGGGCCAATTCAATGTTTGTGACAAGGGATAGGTCCTTTGAAAATTTGATTGGCTCAGATGCCGTAAAGCACAAAATTTTTCTTCGTGAGGATAATTTGTACCCGATAACACTTGCAAGCACAAGAGACAAACCTAGGATACGAAATGTATTTCGTCCCTAGTTTTGCTCAGAACTTGGTTACGAGATCACCGTAAATGATCTCCCTATGTCGACAAGTGACTCCATTCATCAAGCAAGATGCCATCATCAACCGAATAGAGTTAACTTGTTCGGTGGATGAGTGGTTCCCACGAGGACCCGAATCACAAATGTGAATAGGATCCTCCAAGCTACGGAAATGAACTCTTGGTGACGGGGTCTTGTCCAAAAACGCTGGATCTAAAACAATTTGTTTTAACCCATCCTTTATTGTGGAGGGTTCGTGATAGGCTACATATACACCTTTGTTGTAATCCAACCCCGTGGATGTGCAAAAGTTTTATAATCCAGGTGAATTGTTTCCCCGTTGAGATCGAACTCGATGAGATATTCCCGAGAGGTCTAAGGTTGTTCTCATCAAGAGAAGGTTTCGGTCAAAGGCCTTGGTCAGAGCCCAAAACTCCCCGAGGAGGTTTTGGTGCAGTAGTAGGGACACTGAACAAAGGCCGTTTTCAGTGGGCAGTTATAAAGAAATTTCATAATGTCCTTATAGGATGGGACATTTTGAGGATATTCAAAATTGCCAATGACATTATTTGTTTTAAACTCAACATTTGTAAGATCCCCAACCCACTGAGAAGCAAACTGGAGAGATTGTGTTCTAGCAATTTCCATTAAAGATTTTAGGGTTTTTTTTGAAAATAATTTCTTTTGACTAGAACAATCAAGGTTTTTAGATCTCTCAAGTTTGTGATGAAAAACTTTTGTAAATGTTTACAAGAAGGGTTTTCCAAAAGAGGTTTGAAGAGTTTTTGAGCACACACAAATATTTATGGGTTTTAGAAATGATTTTGACAGAGTTTTGTTGCAGAAAATAATTTGTGTGTTTTTGTTTGTTTTGGAAGAGGGTATTTATAGAGTGGTGAGAAGGGTGGTTTGTGCACAAATGGGAATATTAAGAGTCGGTTTTGTAAAACGCTTGAATTTCCACATTTAATGCTACCACCCATTACCCGCATAAAATCTCGCTTTTCAAGGAATAGCTTGCGGTACAAGAAAAGTGCACTTTGCGTAGATAAAATATCAATTTGATATTTTTGTGAGAGGAGGCATTAAATGCCAAGTGGGATGACAGAAGACAAAGAGACATATATTCCTATATTAAATTAGCATAGTTACCAACCTAGGACATTTAAGTAATCGACACCGGATCATTTAGTTACTCATTCAATGCTCTTTGTCAAATGTCAGGACCTGAATGAGTCTTACTCATTCAAAGGAGAGGTTTATTTTGGGTGTTCGGGAGGATGAACCATTTCAAAGAACTTATCGAGATTGATTTTCGACACCGACTTTCAATGTCAAGCATTCCCAATTCAAATTTCGGTCTCAAGGTAGGTTCATCCAAGGGTTTGGTGAAGATATCACCAATTGATATTCGATGGGATGAAATGAAGTTCTATGTCTCCATTCATTATGTGATCCCCGATGAAGTGATATCCGATATCAATGTGTTTGGTTCTTTGGTGGAGGATGGGGTTGTTGGAGATTGCAATAGCACCGGTGTTATCACGTAAGATGGGCACCATTTTGTAATGGATGTCATAGTCACCGAGTTGACTTTTCATCCATAATACATTGGCACAACATCCTGCTCATGCCTACATATTCACTTCACCGAGAACATAGCCACCGATTGTTGCTTTTAGCACTCCAACAAACCGCTTTTCCTCCAAGAAATTGACAGGTCTTGAGGTACTTTTTCTCGTCCATGTTGCACCAAAGATAATCGTAATCGAGTAAACCTTGAGATCAAACCCCGAGCATTTTGGATAATAGAGTCCAAGGTTTGGGGTTCCTTCGGTACATGAGTATTCTTTTAGTCGTCGTGAGGTGAGATTCTTTGGGATTGACCGATATCTTGCTATTAAACAGATCGAGAATTGTATGTCCGGTCTAGTAGTCATTAGATACATCGATGAGCCAACAATCCTCTAAAATGCGTTGATTGACTGATTTGCCGGTGAGATCGGTCCAAGGTTGTTAGGAGGGACCATTGGAGTCTTCATCGAGGCACACGATATCTCATATTTCTTCGTGAGATTTCACGTATTTCTCTTGACCGATGGATATCCCTTTATCGCTTGCTCGATTAGTAGTCCAAGGAAGTATGTGAGTTCACCCATCATGCTCATTTCAAACTTCTTTGTCATCGCTTTTCAAACTGCTTGCAAAGTTTGTAGTTTGTTGAGCCAAAGATGATGTCATCAACATAAACTTGGACCAAGATCACATCATGTTGTGTTCTATAAACAAACAATGGTGTTGTCTATCTTTCCTCCGACAAACTTGTTTTGTATCGGGAAGGCCGAGAGAGTTTCATACCATGCCCTTGGAGCTTGTTTAAGACCATAAAGGGCTTTGTCAAGCTTCTGAGACATAGTCGGGAATTCACCGCTCTCAAAGCCGTGAGGTTGCTAAATATACACATCTTCCTTTAGATCACCATTTAAGAATGCACTTTGACATCCATTTGGTAGACCACGAAGTTCATGTATGTTGCATATGCAAGAAAGATCCCGATTGCTTCAATTCTGCAACAGAGAAAATGTCTCATCATAGTCAATGCCTTCTTGTCGACCGCAACCTTTGCTACAAGTCCGCTTTGTTTTTAATGACAAGTGCTGCTTTCATCGCTTTGTTTCGAAGCCCACTTCATTCCTATGACAAATGACATCCCGAGGACATTTGATCAAGGTCATGACCTTGTTTTATCAAACTGCTGCGCTTCTTCTTGCATAGCCTGTACCTGTGTCAGGTGCTTTAGAGCCTCATGACACTTTTGGGTTCTATTTCGATAGGTAATCGGCATATAGACATTCATTGGTCAAGTCAGAGTTAACTTAGCGACCATGCTTCTAGTGAGCATGCCCTCGCTGGTTCACCAATGATGTTTACAAGCTCAATGTCCCGAGATCTAGTCCACTTACTTTGTGGTCTTGGATCCGAGTCAAGAGGTCACCGAAGCTCGGGAGTGAGTTCGGTTTCAGAGCAATGAATCATTTAGAGCATCCGTTGAGATGTCCTGCTCAGTCGGGGTTCTTGAATCACGGTTCTCGAACATTTGGTTCAAGATTACCTATCCCAAGAGGGACCGATTGATTATCAATGAATTTACCGATAGTTGGTTGTGGTAGGTTGTGAGGTAAGACATAATATGAGATGTCAAGATCGCCTTGATATGAGGAATTGAATTGGTGTTGTACTCATCGTGAGGATATCTTGATGAGTTATCAATTCCTATTTCCTCCATCGAGGTGTTGGTGAACCCGATGCCTTCAAAGAATTTCATCAAAGGTGACATGAAAGGTTTCCTCAACTTGTTGTCTCCTTGTGTTAAAACCCTTATGGCTTTGGAGATCGGTGAGTAGCCTAAGAAAGTATCCATCATCGCCTTTTGCATCAAACTTGCCTAGATGATCCTTGTGGTTATGAATGAACACAGACATCCAAACACATGAAAATAGTCGATGTCGAAGTCTACCTTTGAAGATCTCATATGGGGTTTTATTATGTCTTTTGACAATGATTGACCTGCTTTGAGTGTAACAGCGCTTTGACAACTTCAAATCCGAAATGCTTTGAGAGGGTGAGCCATTTAACATGGTTCTAGCACCTCAATGAGAGTTCTGCTTTTCCTTTCAAGAACCCCATTTTGTTCAAGGGTATATGGAGACGAAATTTTGAGAAATTCCTTTTCATCACGGATACTCTCAAGCTCTTAATTTCGAACTCGGTACCATTGTCGCCTCGATTTGTTTAATGAGAATGTCATTCGGTTTTCAATCTTCCCGATGAATGACATTATTGTATCACCGCCTCGACTCTTTTGGAAAGAAAGTATACCCAAGTATATCTTGAGAACTCATCAACAATGACAAGTGTATACTTCTCATCCGGATTGATCTGGGACCGACAGTCCAAAGAGATCCATGTGCAGAGGTGAAGGCGCTTTTGATGGAGAAATTTTGTTTGGTTTTGAATGATGCTCGTGGTGTTTACCTTTTCACAGTGCGAGCATGGTTTGTATTTTGCAAAACCAAGATGGTAAGCCAAGGACCTTGTTTTGTTTTGCCAAGTTGTTGAGGTTTTTGAAGTTTAAGTGTGAGAGTCTCTTATGCCACAGCCAATTGATAGTTTCAGTGGCTTTAGCAAAGAGGCAAGTTCCATCTTGGGAGAGTGTTGACATGTCTAACACATAAACATTATCTCTCCTTGGAGCTATCAACACCACTTCCTTGTTGGCATTGAAGATGGTGCCTTGTTTGTCATTGAATTGCATAATGTACTTAGCATCACATAGTTGATCGACATCGATGAGATTGTATTTTAGACCATTGACATAAGCTATTCTAGAAAACTATTCCATTGCGGCCATCGAACCGTAACCTTCAGCTGGACATGATGAGTTATCACCAAACACTACTTTGGGTCCCGGTTCCTCTATATACTTGTGCAGATACTCCTTTACACCACCATGCTTCTTGAGCATCCACCGCCTAAATGCCAATAGGCTCCTGGCGTGTCTCGCACAAGTAGTAAACCGAATTAGTTTCTTTTTGTGACCCACTTACTAGTGGGCTTGGGTCTCAAGGTCTCTTTGAATTTGGTAATTGACTCATGGTCGCGGGTTGAGTGCATTGTGCTACCACGGTGTTTTTCATTTAGAGACCGAGGATGACTCGGTGATTTTGGGTTGTTTTGTACCTCTCCTTGCATGAATGACATCGTCATGTTGGGATGTCTCATGAGTGGATTACCGCATATATCACAAAGATGTGTTCATGAGACAATCATCCCGATGATGATCATTAAACCCACAAATGAGGCACAGAGGAAAAGGTTTTGCTCTATTCTTGGGAGTCGCTTTTGGAGGATGAAGCATACCGATGACCAACCTTGGTATAGTTTGCTTGACCGACATACCAGAGGTGGTCTCAGTCGTGTGATCATCCTTTTGCGATCATGCAAAAAGGATTCTATAGCGCTTGTCGCTGGTATGGCCGGTGTAAAGACACACCACACTTTTGCTTGGGTTTGTTGGTGGATTTTGACTTTGATGAGCTAGATGAGGTCGACTTAGTTTCCTTGATTGAATCAGAGCTTTTCGATGGATTCCATCCTTTCACCGCCTTCCTCACAAGCTCGCTTAGTTGTCAATTTGGTCGACTTCAAGTGGGAACAGAGGATGTTGAAGTCTCGGAGGAGTAGAATCTTGTTGAGTTGGTTTTGTTGGTCTTTTCGTGATGGTTCTACCAAGTCCGGACCTTTCTTTTGGTGAGTGAGGATTGAATTGTAATGGAGTAAGCTCGAGCTTGCGGCAAAGACCTCAAGATGTTTCGGTGGTGGAAGTGGTGCTGAGATTCTCGCCTCGCACTCGTGAGATGTGTTCAAGACCACCGGTACATCGTGAGTCCAAGCATGCTCTTTAGAGCTTGGCTTTCGTGCTCTAGAATCCTTCCAATCGAAATTTGGAAGCTTACTCGTGATTGACCTTTCAATCTAATCACTTGGTTTGGGAGTAGTCAACATGTTGGTAATCATACCACCGCACACAAATGGCTTAGGACCCTCGGTCTTTGTTGAGAGAGTCGAAGATGATCTTCACCTAAGACTCTCTTCTTGCTTCCGGGGCTCCCACAACATCAAAGACCCCGGGATTCTTGGCGATCCAACTATCAAGAATATCTTGAACCTTTTGAGTTCGTATTGAAGAGCCCGATTTCTTTTAACTAGTTCAAGTTTTGAATTTGCAAAGTGATGACCTCAAGCTTAGCTTATTTTAAAAGAAGCGCTCATCCCTACACTTGTTTAATTCAAAACTTAGCTTGTTGTATTTTGAAAAAGATTAAGTCTTTGCTCCTCTACGAACTTAAGGTCAACATTAAGATAATTCATGTAAGACCGCTAATCGTAGTCATCATCCATAGAGAGTAGAATATTTACCTTCTTCATTGTGATATTGACCCATTCTCACTTTCGGCATGATTATTTCTAACACCTAGCTTGTCCTCTTCTCGAGAGGGCCATCGCTGCACCGACATGCACCATTTCATCATCTCGATGACACCGGCTCTTCATCCCGCCGAAGGTCTCAAAGAACAAGGCCTTTGTTTTACCCCGCATGATTGAACACTTTTGTTGTTTCGAGGGACTGGCCTCGAGCAATGCAAGCTTAGATTTGACTTTCTTATACTTAGCTTCAAAATCAACAGCTTTGTTTCGATCATATTTGTTTTGAAATTTTGATGAGACCGATAGATTTTGGTTGAAATTTGCTAAAGCCCGAGGACCGATTTGACCACGATGGTTTATAAGAGGTTCGTAAATTGTTTTGAAAAGTCTTTTGCAAAATGAGCTCTTTTGTGACACTTAAAGCATTCAAGATCCTCATTTGCTTTGGCATTTGAAAACTTTTGTTTCTTTTATAAACCTTCGAGAGTTAGCAAGGAGTGCCCTTTCTTGAAATTCATGTTCAGTCATTTAGGTACTCCTCACTTGATCTCTCATCGTGCTCATCATCGAATTTTCTTGAAAATCTTGAACAACATTGTTAGAATAGAAAGCGCTTGATATTGGTGATGAGGTGGTGGTCGTGGACTTCTTGACTTCCCGAGACTTCTTTAAGTCGTATCGTCTGCTGATGAGGTTTTCCTCATAGACAAATTTCCATAAATTTCGTGAAGCTCAAGATTTTGGATATGATTAGCATTCTTAAGTCCCCGAGAGAAATTCAACCACTTCTCGTGGAGACTGCTGACAAAACCAACATTGATTTCATGTTTGGACAACTTAACACCATCATTTGACAATTCATTTAAAAGAGTTTTGTACCGTGTAAGTTTGAGAGAGTTTCGAGTCCTTAGCCCTCAAGGTGTTATACTCAAGTTTCATGTCCATTATCCTGCTTTTCCTTGGTATTAGATGGTCCTTCATGACTATGAACTAGGTCATCCCAGTTTGCTTAGTCAGTACTACGACTTATAATGCACTCCATAATATCGCCGTGAAGACAAGATATTATGATACTTTTGAGTCTTTGGTCCCGTTGACCACTCTCCTTTCATCCTCGGGTCCACCGAGCTTCATGTTTCGGCAACCCTTCAAATAGCTTTGGGACAAATGGACCTTCATTTATACACTTGATATAATAAGGTTCCATCCCAATCAAATAGCAAAGCATTCACTTTTTCCATTTGTTGAATTTGCCAACTTCAAGTCTAGGGCAACAAATTTGAATAAGCTCCACCCTTTTATCGACTAGTTGGGGTACATCAATTTCACCATTTAGGATCCTAATTTAAAAACTTTTAGAGCGGCACGAAAAAGGGGTTTTATAATTAGCCTTGCTCGATACCACTTGTTGTTCCCTGCTCACTATTGTTTAAAAGCAGTTTAAGAATCAAAACAAGTTAATAGTGAACAATGACCTAAATTAACATAAGTAAAACACACTTACAAATTTTCAACATCATATTCTTATTAGAAATAAATCAACAAAGAACGCTACCCAAGTACTTGCGAATAGTACTTGGGATTGAAATAACAAAGTTTGGTGACTCTCCTAAGCTCGGGCTAAGTCCGAGCACAACCCTTAGAGCTCACCGAGCTATCTCAGAACTAAGTTGTATTTGGAGGAGTGAAAAGATGGCTCATGTGTGTGTTTTTTACAATTCACAAGCGTAACCTTTCACTCCATCTCTTATGCTATTTATACATGTGTGAGTTTTAACTCTTTCCTAAGTGACAAACCGACATCATACGTAAGACAAAATACTTGATGTATTTTGTCTCTATTTACAAAGACTATTCTAGGTAAGAGACAAGACTTCTTTCCTAAGGTCGGTGATGACACCGAGCCCGATCTTTAGCCATTCTGTGAAAGTTGACTTTGGTTGATAAGGACTTCGCCTTATCCGATTCAAACTTATCCCGCCTTGTCCCGCTCATTCTTCGCCTTCATATCCTTCGCCTTCTACTTCATTTGTCTTCATGTAAGTAGTTGGAGAGAGTCTTAGGGATTCAGTGAGTTATTGTCATCATTCACCGAATCCACCATCTTCTTCTTGACACCCTTTGTTTCCGCCATGGAGTGGAAAGACTATCTTGTTGCCTCGCATCGAGTATCTCGAAGATGGCTCACCGAGAGACTATGCACTCAAAGTGACTGTTAGTGTTTAATGGACTAGACACTGGGCTATTTTCTATTTAAATCCTAGATTAAGGGGTTTGGGTATTTATCAACCCAACAAACGAAACTCGACAAAGAGTCGCCTTGGAACTCCTTGGGGTTACGCTTAGTGTTGTCTCAAACGGTCTACAATCGTGAGGTGATTCTTCTGTACCTCAACACCACCGAATCTGTAGGTGTACTTCGGTACATCGTGTTATCCTACTGAGGGACTCCAGTTCAAGAATGACCTTTGCGAGAATTAGAGATGTGTTTTCACACTATGTCATAACACGCTCGAAGTTCAAACTTGTAAGTGCTGGAAATCCTGCTAAGGAGATTCCTTTCAAGAATCGAGTCCTGAAGATGTGGGTCATTACTTGAACTTGTTCAAAGTAATGCTAACTGTCCCTTATGGGATTTGGACGACTGATTCGCCCGACCAAGGTGAATGGAATCAAGACATTCATCAGAAGAACAATCGTAGTGGTCAATTCTCTAAGAAATGACCATAGTGACCGATTGGTGTTTATCACTAACCCATTCTTATGTTTTCTTATTATGGATGCTCCTGGGAGATGATCGTGCTGATTATCCACATGCTCATACCAACAACAACACAATTTGAAGTTCTCTCGAAAGGCAACACAAAAGTCAGAATGATTCTTCTCCTTAACCAAAGAATCTACAAAGTTTAAAGACTAAGTGAACTACATCAAAACTGAAATCCAACGTCAAAGAGCGTGTGAGCATGTTGGAGAAAGACTTGGAGACACCTGAGCAACGAACCAGACCTGATGCAGACAACTACATCATAACATCACCATTTCTACACCAGAACAAAGAAAAAAGATTACGAAGACGTCAAAGATGAAAACTTCAAAGGAAACAAGATCCTCACACTGGGGAGATTGTTGGAATTAAGACATTTCTTCTCACAAGAAAGAGGAATGTCAGAAGACGTCAAGGCAACTGCTATTACATCTACACCAACAACTTATCCAAGATTGCTGGAGGCATCACTGAACTACTAACACTTAGGGGGGAGATTGTTGGAATCACTCCTAACTTGTATTTCAAGTGTTAGTAATTAGTATGTAATAGGTTTCTTAAACTAGGCTTTTATGTTTGTATTAATGGCAAGGCTTATGTAGAAAGCCCATGAGCCTTGGCCTAAGCCCAATAATGAAGGAAGGGACTAGACATGTTGCCCTAGCTCCCTTCCCCTATAAATACTTGTGTAAACCTTCATTTGAAGGTTGGTTGTTCATTTCACATATATCCTACGCCTATCCTTTCTCTATAATCATACGTGTGTGTTTGTGAGTGTTCAACCAATCATCTTTACCTTTATTTCTTACATATTGATCCTTGTGTTAACTTATGGTGACCTAACATGGTTGCATGAGCTTAGCGCATAATAATCTGTGATTTTCTTTATGATATATTGTTAGTTTACAATTATCATGTTCATATTCTTGTGTTCAACTTTACTTTAAACCTATGAATTTCACTCAACATTTTTGTTGACCTTTTTAAGCATGTTATCTCAGTTAATCAATGAAGATCATGTTCAAGGCGCGAAGTGGGCATATCAACACCTTTTCTTGTGGTGTAAAACATAAAATTGTCATTTCTTTCAAACTCATGCTCAGTATTTTGGGGAAACATTTAAAAACAATTTGAAATATTTTGTAACAACAATGAGTTTTCCATGAATGATAACTATTTTTCTTAAAACGTCTCCTTCGAGTCATTTTCTATGATTATTGATTGTGATCCCCATCCAAGTAACACCCCGATTAGTCTTCCGCTGTTATTATGATCTCGGGGGGTGTTACATAAATATCTTGCAAACCGTCTTTACGCGAAAAGAATCATGCCATCACAATGAGAATCAAATCACCTATCTATAGAGAGTCACTTCCATATAATTTCGAGGAACATTTTTTTAGACATTTTTTTTGTAAGTGTTAAAATTTACGTCTGGGAAAATCACATGTGATTTTCTAGTTTCAAATCACACGTGATTTTATGAAATCACATGTGATTTTATGAAATCATATGTGATTTGTGAAATCACAAGTGAGTTGTGAAATCAATATGAATTGATAATAGTAAATCATATGTGAGTTCTACATACGCAAATTTTAACTCCAAAATAAAACTCCAAAAAAAAGTTCGTCAAAAGTATATCGAAGTGCCAGTCTACTGAAAGATAAAAAACTTCTCATCCTGATGGCGTATTTTTCACCGCTTAACGATTTACCTAGGTCAAAGGGAGTATTTCATAATGGAAATTCAAATGATCAATAATGGTTGTTACGATTTATGTTTTTATTTATTTATCTGGGTTTTCGACTCAACATTACAATCCAACTAATCTAGAGCGACTACCATTTTGGAAACGTTAATAGTGAGAAGTTAAAGGATGGATGAATGATTACATGAGTTATTAAAGAGCGATGATATCATTAATGGTGGTTAGAGGGCTAGGTGCAGTTTTGTTATTCGCGGGTTATTCGTGTGTTACGTCTACTTTTATCCTATAACATTCCTATAATACAAGACACGAAAAACAACCTTCGAATATTACTATAACACACAATAGAAATATCACTTTTAAGCTAAAAAGAATAGAAGAAAGGAAAGTAAAAATGTGTTGCACTATGTCTTTGGCGGTGACCCTATAACACTGTTATAGGAACATAAAACTCTATAACGAGCATTGTACCAGCCTTTTTAATTTTAATAGCAAGTTTGGATCGTTCTATAGAATTAATTGCTATTTAGAATCTAACTGACAAACTTTGTGATTTTGATATTGTATATGTAGTTTTGACGTTTTAAATTTTTTTCATTTATGAGCAAGTCTACCGAATCAAATCTCCAAGAGTACGGGCGAGATCCATGAGAACAAATGAGTTCAACGCGGTCTCATTTGCCCGTACATTATGACACCATGATATTATGCAGACTTTATTTGTTGTTTTGTGTATGAACTAACTTATAAGCTTGAACTTTTTGACTTCAAAGCTATCTAACTTTTCAACGTTCTAAAATAGTTTCATTTATGAACAAATCCATTAAATCAAAATAGTTTGTCGCTGGTCTACGAGCAAGATCTATGACAATAAAAAGTGATGATTGAGTTTAATGAGGTTTCATTGTGAGTGAGATCTATGACAACAAAAAGTAATGATTGAGTTTAATGGGGTTTCATTTGCTACTGTATTGGGGTGATATGATATTATGCATACTTGATTTGTTGGGTGTACGACCATATTTATAATCTCAATTTTTTTTTGCTTTGATGTTACCTAGCTTTAACATTATAAATTTGTCTCCCTAATGAACAAATGTTGATTTACGAGCAATATCTATGACAAAAATTGTTGATCGTATTTAATAAGGTTTCGTCTTCTCGTACTCTGCATTGACTTACCATTAGAGAAAAGATCAATGTAGATCCAATATTCTTTAAAGATCTAATGAACCAATTCTGATCATCCATTTTTAATCAATAAAATTAAAATAAACTTTAATCATTTTTTTAAAAATTAAATATCTTGCAAACCGTTAATCATTACTTGAGAAAAATCATACCATCACGACGATAATTAAATCATCTATCTATAGAGAGTCACTTCTATATAATTTCGAGGAACATTTTTTCGACATTTTTTTTTGTAAGTGTTAAAATTTACGTCTGGAAAAATTACATGTGATTTTCTACTTTCAAATCATATGTGATTTTATGAAATCACATGTGATTCGTGAAAAAATTAATTACTACAACAAAAATAGACACTTTCAAAAGAGTTTACCCAAATCGACACTTTGGGCGAGCAAACCATTTGCTCTCCAATTTATTTCACCCATATATTACGCCATAAACGAAAGAATATGAGAAAGAAACGCTTTCTCTCTTCCAATTACTCTCCGCCGACATGAGACAAAGAACATGGAGAGCAAATCTTTGCTCTCCTTCCAATTGCTTCTCGAACTTCTACAAGACAAAGAATACTGGAGAAGAAACGTTTCTTCGCCCAAAGTGTAGATATTGGTAAAACGGGTTTAGATGGTTCATTTTGGTAAAGATGAAGATAAAATGTTTATTTAAAAAAAAAATCTCTAGAATTCAAAATTGACAAGTTAATCCTTTTCAAAATCTCATAGTAATTTAGCTTGACAATTTTTTTAAAACATTCATATAAAGTTGATTCATATAAAGTTGTGTTTGATATATACACATTTTTAATATAATATTTCATAACTATTAAGAAAAATACATTATAATAATCTTAAAATTCTGACTGAATTTACACCTCAACTCAACACCTTTCAAAGATCTTAATTTTCGATCTTGAAAACCTTCGCGATTAATGCCTTTAAGAGAAAGAGAAAATAAAAAAAAGAACATTCGCAATTAACAACAAGAGTTATTAAAACTATGAAAATTTAAATGAACTATTTTTTTGCCACGTGTAATTATGCCATTAGTAAAAAGACTGTTGGATTGATAAAAATAATTATTATTGATGTAAAATTCTATATACTTCTTAATCTGCTAGGTCGGTGGACTAAAAAAATGATTCCCTTCGCACGTGCGATACAGATGCCAACCTTACGATAGTAAATAAGTTGTTGGGTGGTTGCCCGATTGTTGGGCCAAGGCAGCCCAAAAGTTATTACAGGCCCGCTTCCTTTTTTTCTTCTTTGGGTTATAAACCGACTTAATTGATACACCTGAGTCGCTTTGTAAACAAAACGTTATCTACACCTTGGGTTTCTAAATATTTCCAGATAAACCTCACCTCCTATTGCTCGCCGACCTTCAGATCTTCATGTTTGATCTTTCAGATAAGCTTCATCTTTCCCTGTTCGCCGCGGTCGGCTGTTATCTCTTCTTCTCAAACCTTCCACAATACACGATAATACAAAAGCTACGGTTTCGAATTTGAGGGGGTTTTTTTTTGTTGGAACAGTGTTACACAAACAATTAGGGTTTAAATTTTGGTTTTTTTTAAGAATAAACAAGGTATGTAGATTTGATGTTGGTTTTTTTTTTTAATTATTATATATTTATATGTATTATAGCGTTTGTTCTGAAATTTCTTTCCTGCTATAATACGAGCCTTATTTACAGAGGATGATCAGGTGCAAGGTAAGAGCTACATACCAACGAAAGCCATCAACAACGTTTTTGGATTTTTGAGGTACTTTTTTGAGTTTTTTTAAACCTATTTGATTTTTGTAAGTTTTGAGTTGTTTTAGATATGTATTGGGTTTCTTTCAAGTTATCCACTTTATGATTCTGGTGCAGTTTCGGGTATTAAGTGGCATCATGTGGTGTTTGTTGTTGTGTTTTTAAGTTTAGAGTGGTTATTACATTAGTTGTTATCTTACATTAGAATGTATATGTTTTTTTACTGGTTAGAGAATTAATGTATTTGCTCACGTTGATGGAATTCGTAGCTTTATGTTATCTTTACCAAAGGAGCATGTAGGTGACTTTACTACAACGACTTCTAATATAATTTCATTTCTCTTTTTAGCGCCTATGATGTTGATTTAAGGTTGTCTTTTGCTTAATTCTTTGATATTGCTTTGATAATGAAAACCTTAGCTGCATGATATATTGAGACTATAATGTTGATTTAAGGTCAAACTGATCGATTGAATTAAGAACCAACAAGGTTGTCTTTTCCTTAATTCTTTCATATTGCTTTGATAAATGAGACTAAGAACCAACAAGTTTAACCACCTGTTAATTGCCGTTCATTTAAAGATCTTGATCTTATTAACTCTTCTGTTAATAGGATGACACTACTATTAGGCCCTCCATCCTCCGAAAAGAAAACCTTTTTTACAGGATTTTTCTGGAAGGTTAGACTCTAGCTTAAAGGTTAGTCTGCTTGCACATCGTAGATATTAATAGCAGAAGCACGTTTAGGTCTCTAAACCTTTCTCAAAATATGACCTACATGTTGTAGGTAAAGCAACATACAATGGCCATACACTCAAACAATAACTGGTGTACAAGATAATGTGTAAATACCATGATCTAGATAATGTGTAAATTCCATAATCTATGAAAAGTCGAGTGACTGTGAACAAAACGTCGAACCAAACGTATCAAACATATATCGTAGATATAATAATCTTTATGAATTTATATATATTCCAGCATTGCGATAGTGACCGAGCCTTATTGGGAGTTAAATTCAGTAGGCAAAAAAAACTACTTATAATATATAAACAAAAAAATAAGCTTAAACAGACACCAGTTAAATGTAGATAATAGGTTACTTTATGGATGCAGCTATTGGAGCATACATAATACTTTGGCCAATATGGAAAAGCAACAAAGGTTTCCCTTTCTCGGACAGGGGATGGTGCTCTTCATCATATGAAAAAAGGAGAGCTGGAACATCGCTATGTAGTCTACGTTGAAAGGTACAAGTAAGTTCTCCTCGGAAAAAACATAAATATGCATTTATAAACTTGGGATAGTAATGAAGAAATGCTAATTTGTGAACCAAATATGTATGTAGTATCATGTATTAAATGAATCAGATTGGCTAAAAAACAAAGACGCAACGAGGTTTTTTTTAGTAATAAATAAAGTATATTACAGCTATTATGGTTTTAGTTGCCTCCAACTATTTGCACGTTTGGTAAGTTAAATATGCAACTTCCATGCTCTTAGGTGATTGTGTTTACAAACTGGACAGCAAGGTAAACATATGACATAAATCGTCTGTTAAATCTATAATTATGTTACTGTGAGACCTCTCCTTTCACTTGAATATAATGTACTTTTTTCTGCCATTAGTTTCAGGTCCAATGGGATGATCCCACGTATATAGTCAGACCAAAAAGGGTTCCTCTATGAGAGATTGTGGCATATATGAGTCATGTTCCAAAGCTTCATTCAACTAATGACAGCAAAGAATAAAAGGCCTCGATCCCCCGCAAATAATCCTATCCTTGGTGAGTATTCTTACCTTTATTTATAGTTTTTCATATTAGAGGTAGTAAGATGGACGGGCTAAATTTTTTTTCATTCATCCGGGAAGCTACTTGCAGGCAATATGATGAAAATACATGCAGCCGTGATTGTTGCTCCAAAAAGGATATTAGGTAGACCACCTAAGTTAAAACCCAAAATTATCGAGAATGCGCTCACAGGTATGCTTAAAACTTCCTAAACTCTTGAATGCGAATACAAATTTGATATTGTCTAAAAGTATTCGAAAAGAAGAAGGGTATCTTACATTTGTACTGCTCATGAAATGACAGTATGTTTTTTGATTCTTGATTATAAGACTTTTTGGGTTCCGATATTCCAGCCCCCATGTAAGCAGCGGTAGGACACAATGACGACAAGAAATCAAGTAACAATGTGAGCTATGTCAGTGTGGTTCAGTGATTCATTGGCCGGGTCACAACATATATAAGTTCGATTATGTGTGGTTCAGTAGGTGTGTTCATGGGATGTGTTCAGGGGGTGAGCCTATCAGGTAAGAGATGAATATACTCCGGCTACGTCTTATGCACTTTGTACTCTATTGATAATAATTTATTTTAGAAATGAAATAAAGTGACTACCAGGTTTGTTGATTAAATTTGTATGACAAATAAAGTTTCTGAGAATATTCAAAGACTCAATAAGCGTATGATATAGCTACTGGACCCGTTACTAGAGTTGTTTGGTGTGTTCATGTAATGCATAAGTTTTGTGTGTTCATGTAATCATAAGTTTTATTTTAGAAATGAAATGAAGTGATTACCAGGTTTGTTGATGAATAATTAATAGATACTCAAATATTGCAAATCAAATGTAACAACAATCATTATACTTTCAGGAATGCATAGGTTTGGTGTCTTCATGTAATTTGGATTTCATTGTATTTAACTAAAATGTTAGATGTTTTCTTTTCTCTTTAGGTTTACGATCCATGATCAAAAAATGAGAGAAAAACATCCATCAGTATAATTTATGTGTATTTTATATATTACGCGTCTATAATTGGTTCTGTAATATAGCATTTTTATCAACTTATTAATATTGTTTATACTAACTGCAAGTTACATTTTTCACCTCAAATATGGTTGTTGGCTTTGAAATGTTGGATGATATTTATAATTTCTGATTGATGCAAACTGGAATGAAAGAAAAATGAGACATTTCAATAATATAGTTGGTGCAGCGTATCCAAGGTTTAAAAAAATTTAGAAAAAACTCCGCCTCAACGCGGCGGGGGGTTTTCACCTCGTTATATATTAATTTGCTACATCGGTTCCAAATCTAAAAACCTATTTTGTTTGGGCCTGTCGTTGGGCCACTGTTTTGAGTCCAGTAGCTGTTATTCGGTCGACAATGTTAGGCGGCAAACAAATACACAAAAGGGTGCGTTTAGTATCCCACTATAGGAATGACACTATAATTATAAAAGTGATTAAATTATAAAAGTGATTAAAGGTGTTTGTTTAAGATGAGGGTTCTTCCCATTATCTTACACATTTCCTGAAACTTCTTCCGACCAATCCATCGCCTTCTCCAGAATCAATAATTTTCCGTATACATCGGGTACAAGATGATGTATGTGATGGCCTGGCAGATAAAGTTTTTCGAACACCTGTGGCGAGTCAGGGAGTTTATGAAGTCTCTGCGAGACCTGTCTTCTGTCTTTGAAGTGGGATAAGTGGTAAAGGATAATAGATATAGTTGAAAGCAATAACTATTGAAACAAAAAATCCCAATAAACTCAATATTCATGTTGTTTAGAATTTGGGGTTTTTTCATTTCAAGGTTTTAATTCCAATTTTTTTATTTCAGTTTTATTCAAAAATCCCAAATTTATTAATTAGTGTGTTTTTTGTTTTATTTTATTTTATTTTATTATTTTATTATATACCATAATTTTAGGGTCTTGATGTTGCTACTGTTCAAGGCACTAATTATGTTGAGTGTCCTCCTAAAGAACGGCATATCAAAAGTAGATACCTTTTCTTTTCTCTAATAATTTTAGTTAATTAATTGATTTATATGGAGGAAATGATGATTGCAGAGATATTGGGTTAACTTGGGTGCAACAGGTTTATAATACGTCCATCATGATCAAGATGAGAATAACCATACTGGGCGAAAAGGTAGTTCATTGGAATATGAGTGTTCCCTTTTTGTATATGCTATTACATATAACCATATGTCGAAACAGTTATTAATGATCTAATGTTTTTTTTTGTAGCTAAATGCAAGAGATTGGTAGAATGGATCTGCTCTGGTCCCAGCATTCAAACACCTGCTGAATGAAGGTGATTTCTTTGTCTTGCATATGTACGTTTTTGGCAACGTGTAGCCTTTTTGCTGAGTTTTACCAAACCTGATGCGCTTAAGCTTTGATATCAAGACATTCGGTGTATATCTTTCTTTCTTATTATTTGTACGATGTTCTAAAAATGTAATGTATTAATTGGAGTTTTAAAGGCAACATTAGATCTAATGTTGCTGTTTGTGTGAAGAATAGGCTCTTATGCAAGGCTTCATATTGTCTAGGCATATGTTCCGTCACTAAGGAACAGAATGATGCATAAGAACCCATGACTTCTAGCTTTTATTAAACATATGTGAATACATGTTGTAATTTAAGTAAATGCTCATTCCACTTCTTCAGAAAGAGTATCGTTGTACAACACATAAGCTAAATGACATATATCAGGAGAGGTTTCAAGTTATCACCTTTTTAGCTGCATGTTTCTTAAAGTGACTCTATAATGAGAAAATAATAAAGGTTTATGTCTAAAAAGTGTACGGTATGTAAAGTACATATTAGTATTACTTTAGAATGTGTTTTTTCTTACAGAAAAATCTTCATAACATTGTATTTGTTTGTTTCAACTTTATATCTTAGGGAGGTGCAAAGAAGGTTGTTATCTCGGCTCTGAGTGCAGATGGTTCCACATTGATTATGGGTGTGAATTAGAAGGAATGTAAATCTGCTATCATGATCGTCTCGAATGCTAGCTGCACAACTGATTGTCTTAGTCCATTGGCCAAGGTCCCTTTTCCACCCTTGTGACTATAATTATTCTAATTTTAAAATGTGCTAACAATGCTTTTTGAACCTTTATAAACAGGTTATTCATGAAAATTATTGGGTACAACAACGACTAGTGTCACCCGATTATGATGAAACAGGTTTGCATTCTTTAGAGGATCCTCAAGATGAACGATCGCCCCACAACGATGGACCATTAGGAAACAAGTGATTGGAACTTAGATCAGGTGGAGAGCAGGTCGGATGATGTGTGCCAAGATGCGTTATTGACAGTGGCCATGGACCGGTTGATTTGGATGCTACCCGAGGCCAGAAAATGCTGATGGTAATCTGTAACGACAACGTTCTGCTGTTCCTTTAATGACGCATGATGCCAAAAGTATTTGTGGGATCACATAAAGTTGTACCCTAAGGTGAATAACTTTTTCTGAGTATTTTTTTACTACATGTGGGATCGGGTAACATGTGGGAACAAGTAACATTGTACCTCAACCAGTTTTCAATTACTATTTTTGATATCTTCTTATTATGATGTGTTTATTTCGGGGGTGTTTGCGATTGCTTTTCTGCTTCTGTTTCAGCTAAAAAGTAAGTACTTAAAAATAGGTACTTTATAAAATACTCTTTTTATGCTCATTTATGGTGTCTGAGGCGACCGGTCTACGTAGTAGAACAGTTGGGTTAAGTGTCGCTCCGTTTGGTCTAGGTGATCCGGTTTGAGTTGGTAACGTGGTCGGGCTCTTAATTGTTGCATCACCGGTTCAGGTTTGTATTCGTTGTTCTTATTTAACTTATGCTCATTGAAAGTCAAATTACATAGACGGTACGGTAATACAGTCTCTTTTCTATCTTTAAAGGTATTAATCGAAATGTTTGCTATATTTTGAATATGATAATGCGAATCTTAAATTCCATTTCTAGAAGTTGAACCACATCCTAGCTACGACATACATTTGAAGGGCAACATAAAATATATGCTGAAGGAGCTTAAAACAGACATTATATATTTGTATTCTCTGCACGGTCTTAGTACGGACATCACTGGATTCTTCTAGATATATCCAGCTCAATGCTTTGGATATATCTAGCTCAATGCTTTGCATTCACTTACTTTTGAATCTAACAGGTGATACGTAAAAAGGTGTGACGTAGATTGTGGTTCGGGATCTTCAGATGATTACGTCGCAACAAGTTCATAGGTTGTTGACACCCATTAACAACACAATATTGCGTTGCTTCTTTGTTCAGTCTTTATACGGCGACTGAAAATGTGGGATCAAACAATGCTCAACCTCAAGGTGCATACGCTTTTTACAGTATATATTGTATCTCATTGTATTTTTGTGACCTATATTTTCAGATATAGCATATATGTGGCACTTTCGGAGGAAATCACGTCAATGGATGGGAAGACCATCCTTGCCATTTAAACAAATCAATAGCAGATTTTAGGTTCATTTTTAAACCGCTTTGTAGTAAGCTAATATAATTATACACTTTGCTTATTTTGCACAGACATGTGAAAGCTTACTTCATTAGAAGCCTGAAGAACAAGTAGTACATGCGCAGAAGAAGTGGCAAGTAGCCCTAATGCTAAAAACCAAAACGCGACTAGCACCATAGTCAGATCACCGTCAGCTTTGGAAATCATGGGTATACGGTTGGTATAATGCGCACACATAAAGGCGTGTTCCTCTAATATGTACAGTAAGAGTTGGACATATGTACTATGATGCTTGCAACATCTATCTATCAGGCTGTCAATTCGCATGTTTTCGCCACTAGGCTTAAAACATGCAATTTTTTTGTAAACAACGACAGCCATAATGTAAGTATCTGCTTTCGTTCCATAATGTAAATGTCTGCTTTCGTGCGACAATTCAAAAAAAGTTAGCAAACACCCCTGCCGCAACGCGGCGGGCTCCTCCCCTCGTTAGATATAAACTCGTTCAAATTATGTATAGACATGTATGCCAGATTTTAAACAACCAGAAATCAGTTATGAAATGTAGTTGTTGATGATAACAAACAGGGGATCACATAAGAAGAAATGAAACCGTATTTGTAATCAAATGATTCACTTAGTTTGTAATGGAATTAAGAGAGGAATATTACAAGTCTTTTCGTGAATGAATTACAAGTGAAATAGAAATGAGTATTTATACAATTGGGAGGAAGGAGAAATGGGAGGAAGGAGCAAAATAGATTTTCCCGGCTAACTTTTGGCTTAGCAGTGGTTTCCAAGCTTAGCAGTTCTTTCTAATGCTAGCAGTACTTTCTAAGCTAGCAATACTTTCTAAATTGGCGCGTATCAAACCACTCCGCTTGAAATGATGCTTGTCCTCAAGCATCTAAGAAAAACTGAGGTGACATTTTCAAAACCTTTAATCCATCACATAAGTCAAAGTGATTGGTTTTCCCTGCCAAAGTCCTACTTTTGTTAACCAGGAGTACTGGTTCAGGCCATAAGCTTTGTTTAATGAACTCAGTATCAACCACTGGACGGAACGCTTCTACCAACACATCTTTAAACTCTATCCTAACTTCTGAAACTTACACGCCAACAACAGAATTCCATCTTCTTAAAACACACCCAAAAACATCAGTCGAGCAAGACTTCTTCTTAATCCAAATACCCCCAAAAACAACTATTGATAAATCCAAACACTCCATACTCAAATCCAAGGACCCCAAAAGACTATTAGTAAATTCCAAACACTGCCAAAAACAGTACCCCGCAAAAACATTGAATACATGAGGCCTGGCCACTGATCTACTCAAGAAAATGTTCATGAAGTCACTCCACAACTCCCATGTGATCTTATTAGCACAACCATCAGACCCTTGTACCACTACACAGACCATTAGACCATTCCGGTTGTTTAAACCTTCAATATCTTGTGCAATCCAAAGTGTTTCTATGGAGATGCTAATAGAGAACTTGTCTTTATGGACTATGTGAGCAAATTGATGAAGTATACTTATTTTTATTCTGTCCAAACACTTAAAACAAGTCACGTTTCCAATCACTTTGGCTCTTATCAGTCCATTCCCCTTCAAATGATACTTGTCTTCAAGTATCAAGTTGAATTTGAGGAAATCTCTTCGTGATGTCTGCCATTTTGCCCATTAAATCTCAGCATACACAACAACCTTATTGCCCTTCTTTGCATTTTTCTTTCCATAACAGATTGTGGTTCCACCATAATCCCAAATCCTTTGCCACAGTCAATCATAACACTACTACACTTTGACCATTTTTCCTTTTTTCTTCTTGGCCATTTCCACATATCAATTTTACCCTTTTGCAGCACTTTACATTGTATCTCACTCATTTTCTTCCTTGTAGGCCATTTCCAACAATCGAACTTCAAATGGGTATCTAGCTGCTTACTTGGCTCAGTTTGGCGCCACTTGTGAGTCCACTTCTCATCTTGACCCACACCACAATGTTCAAACCATTCTTCATTCCAATAATCACCTTCACCATTCTTTCCCAATTTATCCACAAGCTTCTCAATATGCATACACCCTCCAATATCAACACTAACACCCCTAGTCATCGTCCACCTACAATCCACTCCATTTGGTCTTATCTCAGTCCTGGTTTCAATCTCCATTGGTGACTGTGTTATTCCCCTGTTTCCACTCATTACATACCAACTATCCATTTTCAACTTATCTTTAAGTGCTGATATTTGGTTCTCAAAACATCCATCAAACTTCTTTTCACAAACTAACTCCTTTCCATCAGCCCAATTAACATCATATTCTTCTTCTTCTTGAATCTTTTTAACACAAGCCGTAGTCTTCTCCCATAATGGTGTCTTTAACACTAAACTAGCACCATCACTGCCATCTTCATCTTCTGGTCTTAAACCATTACTTAATGTTACCTCTGATCTTAGGTTTAAGGATTTGTGTAGACCATCACTTGATTGACACAATGAAGAAATACTTGAACCCTTACCTGTTATCTCTTCATGTTCTTTTCCTTCTCCACATTCCTTCCAAAAATCATCTTGAATCAATGCTTTCTTTTCCTCACAACAACCTAGCACCTTGCTTCTTTCTTTTCCTATTTGATTATATGATATCTCATGTTCTTCATCACAAGGTTCATCAAGAACAGTCAACTCCACCTTATTCACCAAATCTTCAAACAAATCTTGATACTGTTGCACACTACCAGTTTGTTTCAAATTCTTCAAATCCATCATTGGATCTTCAAAGCATGAACCAAATCTCTGCAAGGCTTGTTTCTCATACACCTCCCAGGAATTGTTTTCACCGAATCTCTTAATGAACTGCTGATGCCACACTAAGGCCTTGTCATACACATGCATTGCAGCAATCCCCACTTTCAATTCATCATCTACATTATCAAGACAAAAGAACTGCCTACATCGGAATATCCAACCTTTTACATCATCCCCATTGAATCTTGGAAAGTCCAATTTAGACAACCTTCCATATTGTGTAGTCATTTGTCCACCATTTCTACCATTGTTACCATGATTCCCAGAACTGGTGCCCTCACCATTCTTCATTATTTGCATTTCAGCCATCAAATCTGCCATAGTTCTTTGCAAATCACTAACAGTTTGTTGGAGTGATTTCATTGAAGAATCTTGATTACTAACTGTGGTTCTTGTGTTCACCATCTCACCAGTAATGTTATTACTCATCTACAATGGAATAACAACTACTAGTCCTATTCTTGATTACCCAAACCAAGTGCTTCTGATCAGCTTGTTCAAGGCTAGAGAATTTAACCACTTATAGGCTAGCCTTGTGACCGTACAAATGTTTGGCACTAATCGATGTAATAGAATAGGTGAAATTAGTGGTGACTAATTTCTTTGCTTAGGAAAATCTTGTTTCTTGCGAATTTCACGGAGAAGATGACCGGAAAATCAAGAATGTCGGTTTAACACTCTTGAATATTATATGGTGCCAGAAAAGGGCTCTGAATACCACTTGATGTATACCAGATTGTAAACAACCAGAAATCAGTTATGAAATGTAGTTGTTGATGATAACAAACAGGGGATCACATAAGAAGAAATGAAACCATATGTGTAATCAAATGATTCACTTAGTATGTAATGGAATTAAGAGAGAGGAATATTACAAGTCTTTTCGTGAATGAATTAGAAGTGAAATGGAAATGAGTATTTATACAATTGGGAGGAAGGAGAAATGGGAGGAAGGAGCAAAACAGATTTTCCCGGCTAACTTTTGGCTTAGCAGTGGTTTCCAAGCTTAAGAGTTCTTTCTAATGCTAGCAGTACTTTCTAAGCTAGCAGTACTTTCTAAATTGGCGCGTATCATGTTTATGGGTCAATGTGATGTCATGACAGCTGATCCATTTTTATAAACTATGTAATGTGCCCAATTATTAGTTCAGGCCCAAGGATATAAAGGAAAGGTAAGCCCAACTATACGTTCAGTGTTGAGTGTGTTCTCTAGTAAACAAACAAGTAGATAAAGAAAAAGAAGCCAAAACATAATTTAGAGAGATAGAAAACCATAGTTCTCTAGTGTAGCTAAGAAGAACAAGAAGAATACGAATTAAGGAAAATCATTTACTAATCAAAAGGATTAAAAATAAATTAAGCAAGAAACAGCCTAAAGTTATGGTTAAAAATTGAATTAAGAGTTAACTAGGTAACAATCTAAGCAACACCGATAAGAATTATATATGACATGCACGCATGCTTTTAGACTACATAAAGATAAGACTAAAATACACCGTTGGTCCTTAAACTTGGCACGGTGTATCATGATGAGACGAAACTCGCCCTTTTCATCGTCGGGGTCCCTATTTCAAGGTTTTCACTCGCTACAAGTCCTTTGACCAAGTCAAAGTCTGATTTTTGTTTTGTAGTCGAGGGTATTTTAGTCCATACACATTTATACTTTTATAACACATTTATATTTTACCCCTTCATCTTTCATCTTCGTCATAATCTCCCCAAATCATTCATCTCCCCAACATTAGGTTTTTAACCATTACATGTTCTGCACATTTCAAAAGAGTAAAACCATGGGGAGCTTTTAGAGTTATCTCAATCATCCTTATCTTGCAGTACATGTACTTTATGTACAACAAAGGAGCAGTTTTGTTTGTTAATGTAAAAGACCTTTGGGCCCTTAACTCAAACAGTTGTTTTTCCGATGAAGTGTTGATCGATAAAGGAAAATCCTCATTGACTGAATTTAATAAGTTTGCATAAATCTTATATGTTGTGTGAAGCGCTTGTCAACAATTTAATCTGTTAGATCTTATTGTCCCACCCATAAATTGCAATTCGTATTCTTAATACCAGTCATCTCAACATTATGCCTGATATATATATTCATACCGTCCTAAAGATAGTATTTTTCATGAGCCATCATTTAGTTTGCTGCTTTAGGATCCAATCATGAATTTTTGCATTTAATAATTGAATCATAACATTTATTTTAAAGAGTTAGTTTGATTGATTGTTGTTTGTATATGAACGAAGTTGATAAAAGAAATACGATTGAAATACAAAGTACTAAATAATGAAAATGCAGTCGTATCTCCTAACGATGCTTCATAATGCCCTTATTCAATACTAAAATCCAACATACTAAAGCATATCTCCTTAAATCTTTTTATAGAGCTATTAAAATATGGATATTATATGGTACCTATTTTAAATAATCATATTACTTTCATTGGCTATATTGATTATCGAAATATCATCGTTGCGTATCTTACTTATCAATCGTAACTATTATGAGTACTACTTTAACAAAGGTTTTCTATCTGGATGGCGGGGTTATGCAGTATTTACGGCTCTCATTCTTAAAGCTATTGGGCGCATCGAGAAAGACGCTATGATAGTGATAACGAATATCTTTGTAGAAGAAGTTCCATTGTTGAGAAATTATGTGAATCAACCCCTTATGTTGTTCTTTGGCGTCTATAGAACCAAATAATTCATGGAATTAAATAACCGGTGATTTTCGATACTAAAAGTGGCGTGCCATTGTGCTATCATAGCATCATGCATACATAGTTTCTTGCACATATTCTCATTAGTCATATGTTTTGACTATTGAATGAATACTTCAGGTTTTCATAGATGATCAAAATTATAGGTTTCTATATGGGTCAAAATGGGTTGGGTCGGTTTACAAGTGATGATGATAGGCTTGGAAACACTTTTGAAGGTTTTCATTTGATGGTTTAAACTTATGACTGCCTGTATTTATTTGTAGGGAAGCAGGTGAACATATAGGACCCTTCCCTGGTAACGTTAGTGGGAGCTGTGATGCGAAGACTACTTTCGGTCTCCAATATCTGGCAGTACACCCAAACAATGGAAACAAGGAACTATGCTCAGTTCTGGGAAGGTTATATAGAATTTTATTCAAACTTGTTTAATGTAAATTCCTGTTAAATACCCAACTTTGATGCTGCACAGAAAACTAAATGCAGGTTACAAATGTGAATCTTTTCTTTATTCACATATTAGATGTTCATCAATGATTTTTCCGGGATGATTGTTGGGGAGATGATGATGTTGGGAGATGAATGATTTGGGTAGATGATGAAGAGAATGAAAGATGAAGGGTAAAATATAAATGTGTTATAAAAGTATAAATGTGTATGAACTAAAATACCCTCGACTATAAAACAAAAATCAGACTTTGACTTGGTCAAAAGACTTGTAGCGAGTGAAAACCTTGAAATAAGGACCCCCGACGATGAAAAGGGCGAGTTTCGTCTCATCATGATGCACCGTGCCAAGTTTAGGGACCAACGGTGTATTTTAGTCTAAAGATAATCTATATTTGAGCAACAATAGTAATGAATCACATGAACATTCCATTATTTGTCCATCATATTCGGTGATAGGTTCTCCACTAGCTAATTAAACAACTATCCAAATTTGTTTTGAATGTTGCTGATCAATTGAAGATACTTAGGTAGTGTTTGACAATAACTTAATGTGTCTTAATTGAAAATTATATAAGTTAATTAAGTCACCAAATGGATGTTTGTTTAGTGCTTAAAACTAAAATGTGACCTTCTAGAAAAAGTCAAGGAGATGAGGGTCTACAAATTAAGTCCATCCCTTTTATCATAATTTTACATGTTTACTCTCTCACTTCTTAACTTTATTTCAAATTAAAGGGTATAACAGTAATTTTTACTAATTCATACACTTTATTCAGCACACAAAACAAACAACCATTTATCCATCTACAAACAAACATCATATATTTAGACAGACACTTTAATTTAACAGGACTTAATAAAAAAAACTAAACAAACAGGCCCTTAGATTAGTTTACAAATGTGAAACATTACTCTTTACCTATTCTTTTATACCACAACCGTAAAAAGGTTCACCAAAATAACAAAACTACAATAAACAGGAGAAAATGATAAAAATAATCATTTTTATAAACATATTTAACCAGATATCAATTTTATCCAAAAAACTAAACAACATATGAAACTAGCAAGATTTTACTAGTTTTTTCAAAAAAACTGCATGGTTAAAACTAGCAAGGTCAATGTTGTTAGTTTTCAAAAAACTAGCAAGGTCAACATTGAGATTTTTTTCAAACTTTAGCAAGATTACATCGTTTTTTTTTTTTTTTTTTTTAAATAGCAAGATGAACCAAAAACTAGTAAGATCAACCTTGTGATTTTTTTAAAAAACTAGCAAGGTTTTGCCATTTTAAAAAAAAAAATCGCAAAATTAGGATAAACCTTGCGATATTTTTTGAAAAATCCACAAAATGTGTTAGTTTAATGGGTAGTTTGGCTCAAGGTTTTTACGATCGGGGTACATCTATGATCGTTTTTGTCTTTGCAAGATCGTGATCGTAAGATCGGATAAGGATCCTAAGATCCTACTATAGTGTCATTTTCTTAATAGATGCTGTAAAATTATACAAATGCACATACTATTATATATCTTATATCATATATCATGAAAATGTAGGCCAAAATTATGATTATAAAGTGTTTAATACAATTAGCCTCTTGCTTTTTCATATTTTACAAAATTTAATACTTAAATTTGTAGTTTTTTAATTTGAGGTTCGAGAAAAGTAAGATCAGATCAAACGAAATCTTAAAATCCTATTGTAAAGATCGGGATCCTATTAAGATTCTATCTCACAAAAAGATTTGTAGTAACGAGACCGTTTTTGATTTGTAGTGTCGTAAAATCGTAAGATTTAGAATCAGGATCAGGATCTTAACAACCATACTTTGGCTTTTTGGATAAAAATTGAGTATTTAGTGAAATGGATGAGTACCCGTGCATAACAACGGGATATTATTGCGGCAGATAGTTGTAGTGATAAAAAAAGAGTAAACTATAAAAAATGTCCCTAAACTTTGCCATTTTTGCTAGAAATGTCCCTATTTTTGAAAAATTGCAAGCTGTGTACCTAAATTTTGGTTTTTTAGCGAAAAATGTCCCTATTCTAGTTTTTTGCCAACGCTCGTTATTAAATCTCGTTAGTCAAAGTCAAACCCCATGCGAAATGACTGATTTACCCTAGTCTTCTTACTCACTTTTGTATTCTTTTGAATTTGCACCACCACCCTCTACCACCATGTAACAACTCGAAAAATTTCACATGAACATTTATTCAAAACATAAAGATTTAATCCTAAATCACTTAAAATTTTGAATTTTATATATAACCGTAGGTTATCTCATGCTAAACGAAAACTGACTCTGTATATTTTTCATCACATTAGATTAATTTCTAGTCCACTTATAATCATTATATGAAAATTTTCATTTAAAATTTAATGTTACCAAATAGACCCTATGATTTACGAGTTTAAACTTACGTTTTAAGCATTTTTACTTCTACACAAACTTAACCAATACCTGCACCGCATTTTCTAAGACGTTTAAACACTTTTATATTTTTGTAAAAGTCAACATATTTTTCCCCTCCTTTGACCATAAAATCAACACTTGATTACTAACACTAAATATTACAAAATATCTCCTAAACTTAACTAGACATTTTTAGTCCTTATTGTCAAGCTATGTTCCTAGATATTTTCAAGACTTAATACCTACATAACTAAGATATTTACTTAAACTTCATAACTAAGTTTAACTAGATATTTAACATTTCCGGTTTTAGACTTAACATACATTTAACACCAACCGACATTAGACTAGGCACAGTGTACACATTATATGTCTTTTAGGTTCATAATAATCATATTTGAAATGTTACATTTCTTTTTTTTGCATTTCCACGTAAACTCCGTACGTTTTACGCATATTTAACCTACATTTTTAGGTTTTAACAACGTTTATGCTCTCCGTTAAACTTATCACTCATTTAATATACTTTTATAGAGTATATTGATAATTTTTAACATTTCGTACAAGTTTTATATAGTTAAGATACCCAGTTTTAAGTTTCGCGATTTAAATACTTAACGATAGTAATTATCGGGACCAAACAACACTCCGTAAATCAAAAGTTATACAAAAACTTAGATATTTATCCCCTCCCACCCCTAGGTGGCGTTTAACATGACTCACCAAGACATATATGTCTTGCTGAGATTTGATCTAGCTTAGATTGTTACATGTGTTTTATGACTAGCTTAAGTTAAAAAAATATCCTAAGTCTTTAACCTCCTCATTATCTTATAAAAACTTCTCATCCTTTCTTGTTTTCTCTCCCAAAACCGACCACCCATAAATCATATACCATCTTTATCTTTGGTTTTTTGATTAACAAGTATCACATCACCATTGAAGATCTTGTTAATCCCTACATGAATCAAGTGTCATTCATTTCATTCCATGGTTAAATTGCAAGCTATACAAGTTTCTAGGAGAAGTTTTTAAAGCATTTCTTACAAGTATTCCTAGCTAACTATCAAGACTTTCAAGCCTTTGGTTGAAAGATTTGGAAGCTAGAAGTTGTTGTTAAAGCTTTAGGTTGTTAGTGTCCTAGTTTTTGTTCTTGTTCCCTTTTCTTAAGGCCAAAAGTTGTAAGTAGGATCATGCTTCTCTTCATTCTTTTGTTTTTCCTACTCATTATATGATTGTTATATTGATCATGTTGTACACAACCTTAAAACAAAAGTAAAACTTACTTATGATTTTTTGTGAAACTTTATGTTAGTAAACTTATGTTATAAAAATAGCAAAAACATGAAACCATAACCTTGAATAATCTTATATAGGTATAGGGGAAATTAAAACAAAACCATAGTCTTTGGAATCATGTTAAAAGGATTCGTATATTAAAAGATATGACTAGTTAAAGACTACTAAAAGAAAACTTGACCTTAGATAAAAAGCTTTCTGGTCCGATTTTAAAACACAATTTTGACCCCTTTCTGTTTCGAATTAGCAAAAGTGTAAAATATGAAAGTTGTCCGGAATGATGTTTACATAATAAAATGCGAGAATTTGAGCCTATAAACGCAAAGTAAGAGTTGTTTGCCACCAAAACTAAAACATACGTTTTTTTACTCAAAGTTGTTGTACCATTAGTTTGGTGACGATACATTATTTTTCTTACCAAGTTTAAAGACTTACTAAACTTAACATGTTTTATAAAAATGTAACGTACAACATTCTAATAAACTTTCCTTAGTTTATTTGACTATTAGAATAATGTTTTTCATAATTAACTAGATACATGAAAACCAGTTTTGACTAAATTCATAAACTTATAACTCTTGTAACCTTTATAACTTGTGTTAAACAACAACTTGACCAAAAATGGTTAACGAGACATAAACCAAATAAATTTACAAACCACATGAGCATTTTAACACATATGTCATATAATCAAGGGGCTTTTGCATATATGTCCTCCTGAAAATGCAAAATTGCATATATATCCAAAGCATGCATAAAAAGCATTGTATTATGTGCATAAAAAACTTGTACAAAGGATATATATGCAATTATTCACTTTGGGAGGGATATATATGCATTTTTGCCTATAATGAACACATGCAAAATATGCATTTAACTATTAACGTAACATGTTAGTGGGGAATTTCATGTGAGGGGCCTCTTCAGGGTGAACGTATTGACGAGTTGTTAGATTTACAATTTAAAGTGTCCTAGCTCCTCATACGTTTACTACACGACCTCTAAATTATGATAGCCCGAACAGTGGTACGATATTTAACTAAAGACGTTTCATAGACTAAACAGTTTCTATAAACAACATGCACAAATATTATAAACTACCATGTACAACATCATCATTAATATAATAACTTATATAGACGCGTTTATGATTTCACATCATAATTTTAGAATCTAAGACGCGACATAATATTCTAGGTTGCTCATAGAAGTTATCACAACATATTCGTTTTTTCGTTATACACTTGACATCATTCACTCACGAGGAGTTTCATAGCCCCACTATTACTTATTTTGAACTATTTTGGGGAAGATACATGATACAATTTTATAATGATCACAATTACTTGAAAACTATACTATGTGTTGTTATTGATAGCGTCACGTGATGCGTTGTTATTGATAGTGTGGGTTCAAGGTCGAAAAGACTTCCTTTTCTACGATCAAGTTTTTCAACCCTCTAGGTAGTGTACCTAATCATTGTAGTGTAGTATGGGGTAAGCCCAGGGGGTTGATTCGTTCTCTAGGGGTATAGAGATGATAGAAAGAGATGTATGACGAGAAGGTAAGGTTGAGAGAGATTCTTTTTAGTCTTTTTATGTTTTTAAAAAGTAAAGTAAATATCTCAGGGTATAGGAGTGGGGGGTGGTACTTCTACCGATTTTAACTACTTTTATAACTACTAAACTAATTAACTACTTGAACTATGGATAGGTTATGCTAATTGTAGGTGTGCTCTTATGATGATGAAAAATGTGTTTACTTAGATGTTCTTACTTGATAACGCTACACGCGTCGTTCGGGGTCAGGGAAACTTCCTTTTCTTCGAGCAAGTTTTATAACACCCTAGGCAGTGAACCTAATCATTGTAGTGTAGTAATTAGGGTAAGCCACGGGTATTGATATCGTTCTCTAGGGGAATAGGAATGCTAGTAAGGAGTTACTACGCTAAGGTTAAGGTTGAGGAAGATTATTTTTTATCTTTTTATGTTTTATGAAATGGAAAGGTACGAATCTCGGGTATTGGATTTGGGGGTTGGTATTTCACCGATTACTCTACTATTATCTAATTATCTAAACTAAGTTTGTGGGAGTCTATGTCTAATTAATGTGTGCTCGTATGATAGTTTAAAGATGTGTTTACTTAGTTTGTATTACTCCTTAATTATCTCCTATTGGTGGTTGAATTGTCACGTCTTATTCCTAGTTGCGTTGTGTGTCTAAAGTTGTAGGGTATGCGTTTCTCCCTAACTCTTTGAACTTACCAAAGGGTCTCGTCTACAAACCCACTAGGGATGATAAACTCCTACTCTAAGGCGCTCTTTGGATGGTTTAGCCTACAACTACTCAGGTAATTATATTCTAAGGTTCACAAAGATGAATCAAGCATTAAGTACACAACGAATGACCTATCGCATTACTAGATCATTAATCAACTAAGATAAGAAACAACCAATCAATATTCAATAATTAAGTTTCATACTTCCTAAGCAAACACACAAATAAATTAGTCGGACATGGAGAACATGCAAGCATACACACAAATAATCAAAGACATAATTGAATTAATGAAGTAAAGACTTATCTTGATGTAAGATAGGGTTTAAAACCCTAAAATCTTGTACAAGACACCTTAGGTTCGGTTTTAGGTTTTACTCCAAAAGACTCTCCACACAAAAGACCTAAAATTCGGATTCTATATATAAGATTACATATGCGACGGCGTCACCTTATGTTTCGTGGCGCCGTCGTGTCGCCGTCATTAGGGTTTCGTCTTGGCCACGTTAACCTTGCGACGGCGTCACCTTATGTCCGTGACGCCGTCCTCTTCGCCGGCGTCGTCGGATTGCATCTAGGCCGTCCGAGTAGCGACGGCCTACTCTTTCACAACTAGACGTCGTCACTTGAAAATCTGAGTTTTGGGTTCGGACCGTCACAATAATTTTGGGACGGCGTCGCCATTAGCACCGACGCCGTCGCCTTCTATTTTCAAAGAATCGTGAGTGTCTCGATTTTGACTTTGGTCATTTTCTTCATATATTCGCGCTTTTCGTCCAAATAAGTGCCATTCCAAAGATTTTGCCTTCAAGAGACCTAAAAAGTGAAAAGGAACGATATTAAGCAATAACGGATACAAAAGTGATCAAATAAGGACTTAAACGACCCTCAAAATGGTACCTTTTAAAACCTTATCAAATATCCCTACACTTGTTATTTGCTTGTCCTCAAGCAAATGTGCTTTTAGCCAATTAATTTATAAGTTAGGGGTCATGAAGCATTATTTCAAAACGGTCCACAACACATATAAGCCCAAGAAAGTCATAACAAGCACGGAATTACATACTAGCACCTCACATGGGGTGTTTGGATACTCACATCTCTCTCGGTGTATATAAGAAATATAACAAATAGGAAATGGAAGATAAACACTCATTAACCGGTCCTAGTACATAGATTACCATAGGCTTGAGAATAGATCAAACCTCCATCGCTTTGGCGTAAGCACCTAGGAAAGACTATCAAAGAGGTCTTTTAAAGGGTTGTAATGTTAGGCTTACGGTAGGGAAACAAGGGTTTGGTGGGATAGGCTATTTAGTGGTGGTAAGTCAAAAATCTTTATGTTAAATGCATACGAAGAATGGCGTTGCTAAGCCAAGACTCGACACTCTAAAACTCTAGGTAACGGAAATAAATAAACATAAATTCAAAGATAGATGCAGGATGGTAGCCCGTATTTTTTTTTTTTTTTTACACTCTATTTTTTCTTTTTCTGTTTATCTATTTTTCGATTTTTTTTTTTTTTTTTTTTTCATACACTTTTACTCTACCATCCTCTACGGTAACATCAAAATACTAGGGATTTGGGCATATCCCTACACTTGAGTTTTATTACTCTAACACTAATTTGACCCGATTTGAAAAGATCAAAACACTTGGGGTACATTATTACGCAAACAAAGGGAATTTGAATTTTAACGTTCCTTCCGTCATTTCATAAACTTTAACTTTTCCCATGAATCCCAATCATCCCAAAATCTGTATACAAAGGATCGACTCGACTTAGCAACTTATGCAAGCAACTAGATAATTGAACTAAGGGTTTGGGGTGATAATAAACATTTGCACTAAAAGTGAGTGCATAAGGGGTAGGCTAAAGCGATTTGGGTGTATATTTGGGGGTGGGGTGTAAACAATGCTCTTCATTGATATTCGGAAAAACCGAAACATCACGAGAACCGCGAAAAGGATAGGCTCGAGGGGTTAACTAGGGGTATCGTGTACTAAAGATGAGTACAACGCAGAGGGTGTGGGGAATTACTCAACCGATATGGAAGAAGTAATTATATTACGGTATCAAACAAGGGTTATCCTAATGCCTCTTATCATTTAGTTATTCCTAACTACACAAGTGTAGCCTCACTTGCGATCTCGGAATGCATCACAAAACAAGTTCTAGAATCTAATATACTACTGGTTCACACTCTAAGCATTGAAGATGAATGCTTTAATTCCTACTAATCTAAGGCGATCCTCACATTTTGGTGGAATTTGGGTGGTAAAGGGTTTTGTGCTAGTCATATAACTTCCTATCCGTGAGACGCTTTTGTTAAGACTAATGGCCCACTCCTATATGTCATAAAAATTTTAAATTTGGTGCCAAAATTACCCTAACCGACATTTTCTCATGGTTTATTACACAATCACAATTGGACAAAGCAAATAATCAAGGATAAGCATAGTTTCAAAGTTCCGTTTTATTTTCCTCCCACACTTAAACCGAACATTGTCCCCAATGTTCCCGAAAGTATCAAAGTTATGATAATGGAAGGTAATTAAAAGCGAAAGAAACTAATACTCCCGATTAGCTCGGTAGGATCCGTGTAAAGTGGTGGTTAAATCCTTTTCAAGAAGAATTATTGCGTGAAAAGCTCCTTCCAATCTTATGTAACTTCTTCTTGACAAACTAAACTCGCACACTTGAAGAAAACAAACGAAACCTTCGCGTAAAATCGGCGGTAATAATATATATAAGACTCGATTTAAACTAGGATATAATGCTTGTGGAATGGATGTTTACGAATTTCTAAGAAAATTAAGACCAGAAAATTCCAAAATTTATAAGTAGCTCGAAAACGAGAAAAAAGTAATCGATGTTTTACTCCTTCACGCCGTCGTCGTTGCAATCTGACGCCGTCGGTTATCCCGACAAAACCGGTCTGCGATTTTGGAAAAATTTCGGAAAATTGACATCTTTAGAATCTAGAAAAATTTCTGCAAAACATCCATTATGACTCGATACAAGCATTTGACTCGAACAAACAAACATAAATATCTTTTAGTTAATTGTTATTCTCATGTTTACGTTTCTTTTGAAAATGTGTGTAATCCTCCCTACACTTATCCCTTATGTAAAATACCTTTATATGCAATTAAGACGAGGTTAAAAACAAAATAAAGCATTTTTACAATTTTAAACATGAGGATAAACAATTAATAAAAGATATAAGACACTAACAAGCAAACAATTAAGCATGGGTTGCCTCCCACGAAGCGCTTTTCTTTATTTAAGAGTCTTGTAGCTAGACTCATAGTCGTGCTCCTACGTTGCCCTAATCTTAGAGGCCCATTCGATCTCCTTTACTCTTCTTTCATCACGAATATATTCAGGCCCTAGTTCAAGACAAGCAGTGTAGTAAACTTTGTTCTTCCAGTCTACTTCGAATGCCGGAATGTTATCTACATCTAAATTATCCATGCCCTCAAAATTCTTATTTTTGTGGGGCATTATATATTTAACATTCTCGGTTTCATTGGAGAACTCGATTATCCCTTTCTCTTGATCATAAACCATCTTAGAGTCCTCAATAAATGGTCTCCCAAGTATCACATCTCCTAAAACTCCATCAATAATGCCTTTCACATTTTCTAGGATCATGAAATCACACCTATATGTGAAGTTCCCTACGAAGACATGCAATCCCTTAACCCTTCCAACATAGTTACTCACTTTCCTAGGGTAAAAGGGGTCCCTCATAGGTCCTAAATTTTCTCTCATGATCCAATTGTAGTAGAGCCTAGACATTATGTTCATGGGTGCTTTATAATCTATGTAAGTGTGATCCCTATATAAGTAACCAATCATGCACGGTATTTTGATATTTTTAGGGTCACCACTTTTTATGCATGGTTCGAAAGCGGTCGCGGAAGTTAACTACATTATAGTGATAAGCGGTTTCCTTTCCATTAGGGTATGAATCGAAATACTCCCTAAGTTCCTCCTCCTCCTTACTTAGTCCATAATCTCCAAAACCTTATAATCTCCTTCTACAATTTCATCTTCTGAATCACTTGAGGTTGAATCACTATCTAAGGTACCAGTGGATTCCTCAAGGGCTTTTTCAAGTGCATTTCCAATTATCCTATTGAGTTTCTTAAGCTCTCCAATTTCACTAACAATGCGAGCTCGGAGTTGGTTGGCAAAAGTTGGATCGAGTGGTGGGTATTTGTTTGGTGGTGAAGCGTTGTTTGGTTGTTGGTTATCGAGTGGTGGTTGGTTATCACCTTCCATGAAGAAAAGTGATGAGGTTACGAACAAAAGGTCACGAAGAAGGGGGATAGACTAAGAGAAAGCTAAAAAATGAGAAAAATTTACTTGATAGGAATCAAGCAAAGAACCTAAACGAGGTGGACTACTAACTAGCTATTCTATTCCCCGGTAGCGGTGCCAAAAACTTGATAACGCTACACGCGTCGTTCGGGGTCAAGGAAACTTCCTTTTCTTCGAGCAAGTTTTATAACACCCTAGGCGAGTGAACCTAATCGTTGTAGTGTAGTAATTAGGGTAATCCACGGGTATTGATATCGTTCTCTGGGGAATAGGAATGCTAGTAAGGAGTTACTACGCTAAGGTTAAGGTTGAGGAAGATTATTTTTATCTTTTTTATGTTTTATGAAATGGAAAGGTACGAATCTCGGGTATTGGATTTGGGGGGTTGGTATTTCTACCGATTACTCTACTATTATCTAATTATCTAAACTAAGTTTGTGGGAGTCTATGTCTAATTAATGTGTGCTCGTATGATAGTTTAAAGATGTGTTTACTTAGTTTGTATTACTCCTTAATTATCTCCTATTGGTGGTTGAATTGTCACGTCTTATTCCTAGTTGCGTTGTGTGTCTAAAGTTGTAGGGTATGCGTTTCTCCCTAACTCTTTGAACTTACCAAAGGGTCTCGTCTACAAACCCACTAGGGATGATAAACTCCTACTCTAAGGCGCTCTTTGGATGGTTTAGCCTACAACTACTCAGGTAATTATATTCTAAGGTTCACAAAGATGAATCAAGCATTAAGTACACAAAGAATGACCTATCGCATTACTAGATCATTAATCAACTAAGATAAGAAACAACCAATCAATATTCAATAATTAAGTTTCATACTTCCTAAGCAAACACACAAATAAATTAGCCGGACATGGAGAACATGCAAGCATACACACAAATAATCAAAGACATAATTGAATTAATGAAGTAAAGACTTGTCTTGATGTAAGATAGGGTTTAAAACCCTAAAATCTTGTACAAGACACCTTAGGTTCGGTTTAGGTTTTACTCCAAAAGACTCTCCACACAAAAGACCTAAAAATTCGGATTCTATATATAAGATTACATATGCGACGGCGTCACCTTATGTTTAAATGGCGCCGTCGTGTCGCCGCCATTAGGGTTTCGTCTTGGCCACGTTAACCTTGCGACGGCGCCACCTTATGTCCGTGACGCCGTCCTCTTGACCGACGTCGTCTGGATTGCATCTAGGCCGTGCGAGTAGCGACGGCCTACTCTTTCACAACTAGACGTCGTCACTTGAAAATACGAGTTTTGGGTTCGGACCGTCACAATAATTTTGGGACGGCGTCGCCATTAGCACCGACGCCGTCGCCTTCTATTTTCAAAGAATCGTGAGTGTCTCGATTTTGACTTTGGCCATTTTCTTCATATATTCGCCTTTTCGTCCAAATAAGTGCCATTCCAAAGATTTTGCCTTCAAGAGACCTAAAAAGTGAAAAGGAACGATATTAAGCAATAACGGATACAAAAGTGATCAAATAAGGACTTAAACGACCCCTCAAAATGGTACCTTTTAAAACCTTATCATTACTCCATAGTTATCTTTTATTGGTCGGTTGAATTGTCACATCCTCATCTTAATTGGTACGTTGTATTCCGTTTGGTCATAGGGGGTGCTGAATTGTCACATCCTCACCCTTTTGATTGGGACGCCGCCAGGCTTGCTGAATGGCCTTTGATCTTGACTTTGCTTTTTTCTTCATGTTTTCGCTCCTTTTCGTCCATATATGCTTCATTCCAGCATTTGGCTTCCAAAAGACCTAAAATGTGAAAAGGAATGATTTTACGTAGTAATGGATATAAAATGTGTCGATTTAGGGCTTAAATGACCCCCTAAAAATGTATGTTTTAAAGCTTTATCAGTTATCATATTTGGTCAATATGTGCATACCAATATATGCCCTAATGTGTGACTATTACTATGTAATTATTTTGTGTGATTTAGTGGCTAATAGTCTTCGGGAAGAGGCTCTGAGTATGTGCAATTTAGTGGCTAGCAGTAATCTTTGGGAAAAGGCTCCTAGTATGTGCTGTTTGTGTGCAACCTGACTATATGTCGGAAGACCCTTGTGGTGTGTTGTGCCTATTTAGTTATCGTGTATACCATGATGTTATTTAAGTACTCGTATATGTATATCTTGTTCACTATGTCCTACACGCTTTAACATACTTGACTTTTGTACTTACATTTTTTTTATAAATACAAACCTATGAACTCACCAACCTTTGTGTTGAAATTTTTAAGCATGTTTATCTTAGGTCTGTAAGGTGATAGCTGATGCATGGAGCATAGACTCGCACGTCATGTTTTGAAGGCTTATGCTTGTATCATATACCATTTGATATGTTACAAAAACACTTATGTATTGTACTATGGAATCTCTTGTTTGTAACTCCGATATTATTAATCGAATGGTAACTTTTTAAAACGTCTCATTTAGATATCGTTTTCTATAACTTGTACTGGGTGCTAATAAGTAATACCCTGGTGATACAATCTTCCGTTGTGATATTTTGGGGGTGTTACAGATTGGTATCAGAGCATTGGTTATAGGGAACTAGGTTACATTTAGTACCTAGACTATAACTGCTTTATACATTGAGACTCTCCTCTTTATTTACCTTACACACACTTCGTGCGCATATGCTTTTTATTGGTTGTTTGTTTAGATCCACGCTATTGGATGATACAACTTTTGTATTAATAAGAAAATCCTAGCTGTTAGTCGAGACAATTAGTCCTATCATTGCATCGTTACTCCTAAATTATGCATAGCCTGTACACCTATGCCTAATTTAGGAAGAATCATGTAGTGAAAGGAGTAGTAATCTTGGATAAGGTTTGGTCGAGTCTTAGGAGTCTAATCACCTGAAATTTCATTGGTCATGTGCGTGTGCATTGCATGTTTTGTGTATTCATAATTGTGCATTTTGCACTATAATCAGACATCCATAATTAGCTTTAGGTATGCATTGTTTGTCATGCTTTGCCTTATCTAGCTATTTTATGCCTCTGTGCGTGCTTATCAGTCACAGTACCTTGCTATACTATGTCATACTTTATTTTCTTCTGTTAGCCTTAATAGTTTTTATTAGAAGTGATGGTCATTCCGATCAATTCAAAAAGTGCGAACTCTACCCTCTATGTGCAGATTTCTGTCAAAACTTATAAGCACATGTGAAGGGGGAGTGTTTATGAAAATATAAAACTCTCAGAGTGTTCCAAACATGTTTTCCATCATAAACACTTTGAGAGATTTTCAAAAAATGGTTTTATGGCAACATGGGACAGTCATGGAGTTATAAGGTGACTAAGGATAGGAAATCCGTCCTATGATCCGCCAGAGCCGGAGGGATCTACCCAAGGACATCACAAATAGTTTAGAACTAGAAGTACTTAGGATTGATTGAAAAAAGGATTAATGTGAGAAAGGAGAAAGAAGGGGTTGAAGAATTAAAAAGAAAAGTAAAAGAAAGGGTGAAAAGAAATAGCCCTCCATATTCAACCTTAGGGCAGAAACCGGGTTCAATACATATGCTACTGGTTGTCACTAGATGACACTGGTATTGAAGACCAAGACGTCATGGACCCAGTGACGAACTTCACTAAACCTCCTAGCCACTCAATTCCTCTTAAAAGGATTTGTTTCATTCTCACTGGGAACCCTACATAATCTATTGACCTTCTCTTAGAGTTGGTTGGTATTGAAGAAGGAGACCCTCTCCCTAGTCTCCGCTCAGGAAAACCAAAATGCACTATTGAGTCTAGAGCCACGAGATTCATCAAAAGATCTATTAGGTACACTTGACATTAATCACTTGATGATCAACAAATAAGATTATCAGTGATTCATATCAAGTCCTTCACAGATCTTAGCAATCTGTCTAGAACATTTATGAGAGGTTCACAACTGTGATCCTCGGTGATTGAATGGAAACTCCCGCCGGGGTCAACATCAAGCGACGACAAGCAGTCACTTCGGTAACTCCCCGGATTACGCTTAGTGTGTCTCAAACGGTCTGATCGTGGGGTGATGCTTGGTGTACCTCAATGACTCATCCGACCAGATGTACTTGGTATATCGCGTTATATCACTTGTGGGACTCCAGTTCAGAACGGCCTTTGTGAGAATTAGAGATGTGTTTTCACACTATGTTGTTAACACCCTCGAAATTCAAACTTGTAAGTGCCTGAATCCGCTTATTACTAACCTGTTTTTATGTTTTCTTCTTATGGAAGCTCCGGAGCGGATGGATCGTGCAGATTCTCCACATGCTCATACCAAAAACATATGAAAGTTCTCAATCATAATCAAAGGCTACTCAAAGTTAAAGATGATTCTTCGTCAATGTCAAAGAATCTACAAAGTTTAAAGACTCGAGAACTACGTCATTGGTAAATCAAAGTCAAATAGAAGTGTGAGCATGGTGGAGAAAGACGTGGAGATACCTAACCAACGAAGTTGACAACGGCAGACAACCACATTAATTGATCACAAAGCATGGAGGAACAAAGAATTAAGACTATTCTATATCTACACAAAATTCAAGCTCGATAAAAGTAAAGACCTAATCAAGTGGAGCATCTTTTGAATGACCACCCCTTAGGGGGAGATTGTTAGCCTTAATAGTTTTTATTAGAAGTGATGGTCATTCACATTTAGGAACTTTGTAACGTGTGTTAGATATCTTGCTAGAATAGTCAAAGGGCTCGTGGATTGGGCTAAGCTAATTGGGCATTAGTTAAGATAAGCTAGCCTTGTATAAGTCCAAGTAACCCAATCCATGTCCAAGCCCACTCGAGGCCCATGGCCAAGCCTTAGGGCATCATCCTCTCCTACTATATATACCCCTCAAGTATGTCATTTGAGGGGTGTGCTTGAAAGTGTGTGTGTGTGTGTGTGTTTCCTTGAAGCAATATACAATTTATTGTTTCATCTTTCTTCTATCTACCTCTCTAAACATACACGCCTAATATATCATTCAAGTCACCAAGTTCTATTCTTTATCTTTCTATTCTATACGCATAACTGTTTCGTGAGTTTGCTATACGTGTTTGTGTTGATAAGGTATTTGTGATAAAAGGGGATTTACAATTGGTATCAATCGCCTAACAATGGTTTAGGAGTGTTTATGTTTGTTTTGAAGGGTTACGCATAAAGCTCTCGTTTTACATATTTGTCACGCATAAAACTTTAATTTTTGCACTTAAAAATTCATGATTCTTGTGGTTTAAGGTTTATTTGGTGCTAAAGTTTCAGTTTTTTGCAAAAAGTTAGAAGCTTTACGTGTTTTTCTTCACTTTTGAACTCGTTTTTGATTCGTTGTTCATTTCTACTCGTAACTTTTCTAAGCACTTTGGGTGAAAAAGGTCAACATTTTTTGGTTATTCGAGTGTTTTTAAGGATATCTGTGCAAGCGAAATTGTTTGAATCGTTGGAAATTTTTTACGAGTAGGTCAAAACCCTAGTTCTACGCGTAAGAAAGTCAACTACGCATAAGGTTCTACTCATAACTTTTTGGTGCAGATTCTTGAGCTTAACGGTGACTCGGTGCTTCCTCACTTTGATAAGTTTGTGGAACACTTGACTTTTGGATATCCCTTACGGCGTGACGGTGTAAAGGATTTTGGTTCTTAACCATAGTTTACGCATAAGCTAAAAGCTTACGAGTAACTCTACGCATAACTTCACAATTACGCGTAAGGTTTACGAGTAACTTTTGTCTCACGATAAGCTTAAGGTTACGCGTGAATCTTGGTCTCGACAAGGAATCCTACGCCTAAGCTTCCTACGCATAAGATCCTACGCCTAAGCTTCCTACGCATAAGATCCTACGCCTAAGGAATCCTAAGCCTAAGCTTCCTACGCATAAGATCCTACGCCTAAGCATCGCCTACTCGTAACTTCTGTTTCTCGCCTAAGCTCTTACTACGCATAAAGGTTTAAAAAAAAAAAAAAAAAAAAAAAGTTTTTGGTGGGAAAACTTCTGTTGTCTACGCCTAAGCTCTTTCTACGCATAAAGTTTTTTGGTGGGAAAACTTGAGTAAAATTTAAGTTTTTGAGGAGACTAAACGTTCAATTTTTACACGAGATTCAAATTTTGGTTTAACTGTGAAAATTTTGGTCAAAAATTCAAATTTTTGGGCCTAAATTCAAATTTTTCGGGTCAAAATTGTCATAACTCAAATTTTTCATACGACCTTAGAATTGATTTTTATAGTGAATTTCAAATTTTGGGAGAAAATATTTTTACGACCAAGGTTACGAGTACGACTTTCAGAAACACCTCAACCGAGCTTAATCTTCATCAACCACAACTCCTTTATCGTTGAATCGATCCTACATAAACTTTATCATACATACCTTCCTCAATGGAAACTCTGGCAGATCGTCTCAAAACTGCTTTCTTTGATTCATTCTTCAATGACCAAAACATTAGTCCAACTATACCAAATAACAACAACTAATGGATTTCATCGTATAATCCGCAGTTTGCTCAACCGAGTATGCATATGGGTCAAGGAGGACAAATGGTTGATGTTATTGGGAATCGAATGGATTTGCTACCGGTATACAAATGGGGAATCGATGCAATATGCGGGCGGTTTGTTGGACATCACGAGGGTCGATTGTGAATCGAATATGGGATATCAAAATGGGAATAATTGTTTTATGACTTGACTCGTAATGCTACCTCCGAACCTCAAAGCAAAAATTCAAGTTATTTTGATTCGTAATCTAGTGTCAAACCAATGACGAAGCTTGAAAGGCTCAAGTACATGTTCTTTGTAGCACGAAAGAAGAGTTGGGAATTGAGTTGGTGATGAGGAATACGAATTCATGAATCCGGGACGGACGGATAAAGCAAACTCCATCATACATACCAACCAACAGACACAACATCAAGTGCTACTTTTGACTCACCTCCTGTCTACGACACAGATCCACTCAATGAGGTACCAAATTATAGTAATGTTGCTAATTCGTTTACTCATGAGAAGCCACATTCTGTGTCTCCCAAGCCTTATTATGACACATATGTGGGGGAGCAAGTTAATAGTAATGTTAACTCTGAAACTCCATATATGGATCCTAATGATGGTCAAGTTGAACAGAATGGTGCTAATGATGAGGAAACCCGTGCTTACTTTGAATCACTAATCAATAATTGTGGTATTGAAATTGAAAAAGTTAGTAAGGTCAATCGCGAGGTTAAGGCCGATGAATAAAAAATTGACCGCTGAGCTTGAGAGTTACAAAGAGAGCGCCAGAGCCTATGAATTTCATACAAACAAAATATCAGAATTAGAAATTGGTTACCGACATTCTGTTTTAAGAGAAAAACAATTGCAAATCAAGTATGATACACTTGATGTTAATTTGAACTTGAAAATCAAATCTTTAAACAAGGAAATTTCCGATCTTAAAAACCAACTTTCTAAACAACAAGCAACTTATTCTGATCTTGAAAAAGAGAAGAAGCAGTTAATTGCTGATTTTTCAAAACGAGAAGTGATGAGTGTGTAAATACTCATCATTTTTGTTCCTTCTACACTGCAAAAACAGTCAAAAACACTTTGAAAAGTCTCAAAAAGACAGAAAAATATTTAGATCGTATTTTATGCAATAATTGTCAAAATCTAGTCCACGGTTATTAACATGTAATTTTTCATAAAAGGCCCTCGGGAATTTTTAAGTTGTCAAATTTAGCCTTATAAAGTCTAGTTTTGCAAAATGACAACTCGAGTCCTTGAATTTTAAAGATTGATGAAATTACCCCGGACATTTTTAATTTGAAAATTATCATTTTTGGTCCTTGGGAAAATTAATCTTGTCATAATTAGTCCTTATGATGAAATTTGGAAAATTACAGCTTTGGTCCTTCAAGTTTGGTCAAATGGCAAATATGGTCCTTGTGTATTACTTCCAAATCAAAACCTGGATCACAAAATAAAAAAATAAAAATAAACCCAAAACAAAAACGACCCAACATCCTCTTCACCTCTCCCTTTTTCCCTCCCAAAATACCCTGCTCCTTCTTTTTCAATCTCCCATGAACCCTAATCCCTACTCTCCTCTTTCTCTCTTCTCAAAACACTCCACCTCCTTAAACCCTTTTACCCAACTGAACCTTTACCCTAACCTCCCACCTTAATCCTTTTACCCAGGTTTTCCCAAATCCCTAACCCACTAACAAGCTCCTTCTCCTCCCAAGAAGTGCCACTGTGGCAATCCCAGCTTCAAAAGCCCAGTGGATGGCTCAGATGAAGTCCAATTGGTACCTACTTAATCAAGGGCCAAGATTGAAGTGAAGAAAGCACAAAGGGGTTTTGGCTTGTTGACTGCTCTCACAGAAGAAACACAATGCAAGAGCATTTGAAGATGTGAAGACCCCTATTAGCTTTTAGTATAAATAGATGTTGTAGCCAAAGTATAAAGCAACCCCTAGTCTTTACTTTTAAAAATAGTTTCCTGTCTTCTTTATTCACTTGTAATGTTTTCCAGTTAATGAACAAGTCTTTTTTTTAACTTTGTCTTATAAGTGTTTAATTACTATTTGTTAATGCTCATTGTGCTTTAAGTGTCTACTTTAAATTGCTAGTTCAGATTTACAAAGAAAAAACCAAATTCAGTTTTTTAAAAGTAGTTTTCAAGTAGTTTACCCATTGAAGGGGTGGTTGTTTTAAGCTGTCAAATGGCCAAAAAATGGTTTTTACCCGTTTGACTTCTAAAGTCAAAGCTCCTCTTTAAGATTTAAATCAATGTTTAAGTTAGAGAACAAATGGGATAAGTGTTTTGCAAAAATTGGTAACAAAAAAAGTGCTTATTGATCTTTTTCGCAGCAGATGGAATAAAGAAGAAGGGCATTGCTTCATGGGCTTATTTCTTAGCTTTTGGACAATCAATTCTTGAAAAAATGGTTTTCCTAAATCTTTACCAAACTAACTAGCCCTTTGTCAAAGTTATTTGCATCTCAAGTCTCCGTAGCCTAGTTCAAATTATCTTCCAAACTGCCCCCACCCTTTTTTAAAACCGCATCGGTTGGAATGTGGCCAAAATGAGTGATAATGACTTATTTCAAGTCATTAAAAGCCTCTTTCTTGGCCTCAATCGCTTTTTCTATAATCTTGGTTATGCTAACTCTAATTTGTGTGGCTTGTATTGGCTTTGGAAGATCTTTTCGTGGCTCAAAATAAGCTCTAAACATCCCTCATTCAGATGCTTTTCAACCTGCACAACAGTCACACACAAGTAAGTTTTGCTTTTCCAATTTAGCTTATCAGTAGAAACCATTAGCTTATTTAGGATTCTTATTTAATAGGGTATGTTTATACTAGAATAGATGATCTATAGCTTATTAGTACTTATTGGTAGTTTATGTTGCTTATATTTTTTAGCTTAAGGTTCCCTTAGAGTAGTTTAGGATTCCATTTTTAAGCCAACTGTTTTCCCTTTAGTGTTGCTTAATTGTAGCTTATCAGTGCACGTTTTAGCTTAAATGATTATTCACTTTGCTTTTATAGTTCTTGTTTAGCTTATTTCATACTTAAACTAAAAAGGGTGTTTGTTTGGTACTTGTTGTGGACTGCTACAAATAAGCAGTCTCAACTGCTTATTCTCAAGTTAATTTCAAAAAATTTTTCACACAAAAGTTTTGTTTTCAAGCCCAGAAATAAGCTGCAAAAGAAAAAAAGAAAAAAAAAAATATAAGTTTTCAAAAGTGGGAGCCGGATTCAACACGGGTCTCACACTCACGCACCAACACCTCACAACATCACTCCATTACCGCTTGCCCTTGGGACTTGTCTCATTACTTTCTTGCACGCTTAAAACCTTAAGTGTATTTGGCGCCTTAGCTTTAAGCCCTTTTTAGCTTATTCGTAGCTTATTTCCAAAACAAGTTACTGTTTTCTTAATTTTCTTAGATCAAGCATTAATCAAAGTACTTTCGTGAATTTTTGATTTTTCCTAAATAGTTTAGTATTTTAATTAATTAATTAGATTAAAATAGATTTTAATTCGTAGTAATTAATCTAAAAGTCAAAGAAATACCCGGTCTTTTTCTAAAATTATTTTCAGTCAATTAGGACGTAGGAAAATTAATTTCACACCCGTAGCCCTTAAATTGCAAAATTTTTACGTTTATGGATCGGGTTGTTTGCCGGTTTTTACGTTTTTACGTTTTAGCACCCCTAGGACTTAGTGTAGCTTCGTTTTATCATTCCTTAGGCTTAGTGATAGTTTATTTTTAGTTTATTAGGGTTCCCTTGCCTTAATTACCTTCCCGTTAATTAATTTGTAAAAAACGTAATTCAACTCAAACAAATCATTAAAACCAATTCAAGTTCAAATCACGAAACTCAACGATTCCTTCCATTCACACCTCGTTGGGACACGACCCGGGAAATCACTTTTCCGGTATCACTTTTATCACACCCGTAAGATTTGATACGTTAACCTTTTCCTAAAGGGTTAATTTGTCGAATTTTTACTGTTATTTTGATATACGTTGATATTGTGTTTTCACCACTCACTTTACACGAATCAAATTTTGGCGCATTGCCGGGAGGTGTGTTGCGACAATATCGTGAAGTTTTTGCGATTAGTGACTTGAAGAACCTTCCTCGTGAAGTTATTGTTTTTATAAAATACAAAAATACAAAAATATTTTTCTTTTCTTTGTATATATATGTAAAAGATTAAAAATACAAAAGATTTTTGCTTGTTGTTTTAAATAATATAGAAGACACAATCAATATAACATTCTCAACCGAGGTGTTATCATTATAAGTTCGAACAAAAGATTTAAAACTTGCCTTTGTATCGCTCGTGATTTGATTTACTTTTATCGGTTTAACAAACTGTGTGAGGGTATAAGGACGGCCCGACATTAAATTGCGGTGAAAAGAGACGGGTTTTAATAAGATTCACACGACCTAATAAGTCTCTCCACTCCTTTGTGCGTTTACTTATAGAAGTGATCATTTCACGTGGGATTATTGGTTTAAGTTCACCGTGTTTTGCCTCGGTCTTGTTTTAATTGAAAGTGTTGTTTTAGAAGTGCATGCGCTCGCTCTTCTAGATCATTGAGCCCTTTCGTGATCTAGCGAAATTCCTAGAAGACGTTCTCATAGACGTCTTTGAATAATAGTCGAACCCGAGATTCGTACTATTCCAAACAACAATATGGCGAGACGAACGAACTATGGCGAAATGCTCCGTGCACCCACCGAGGGTTATGGAGATGCCATCGCTTTACCACCAATCAATTCGATCACTTTGAATTGAAGACGATTTGATCCAACTTGTGTCACGAATCAATTCCACGGGTTTGATCGAGAAGACCGTATGCACACATCCGTTGGTTTAACAAGTTGACCTCAACTATCAATTACAAGGATGTGCCACAAAAGTGATCAAACCGATGCTATTTCCGTTCTCACTGAGGGGCACCGGTTTGGTGGAAAAAGAACCCCTCGAACCATCGAAACTGGGAGGATCTTGTTCAAAAGTTTGTCAATTATTTCTTTCCTCCATCAAAGACGACTAATCTTAAAATGAAATTTCGGATTTCGTCAAAATTTCGATGAAAACTTTGGAGAGGCATGGGAGAGATTCAAAGATCTCCTCGTGAAATGCCCCATCATGAATTCACGGAGCTTGACAAGTTAATATCTTTTATAATGGGTTGAACAGTAACGATCAAGATTCTTTGAACGCAGCCACGGTGGCAATATCTTGAATCGTAAGCCTAAAGATGTGATTGAGATTTGCGAGAAAAAATCAAAGTTCCTATTTCTGCAACAAAGTCAATATTCGAACACTCGCTTCTTCATCCGGTAACTCTTCCGAGTTAGCCGCTCAGTTAACCGCTCTAACGGACGCCATCCGTTGTATGATGAAAGAGGTGAAGGAAATCAAAAGCGAAATTCATAAGCGGAACCAATCAAAGCCGTGAACAAGGTGTGTGAAACTTGTAGTGGTCCACACGCAGATTATGATTGTCAAGCAACCGATGCTTCTTTTACCAAGCTCCGTAGCTTCAGAAACCACAATCAATACCGACCACAAGCCGATCCTCACTACCGTGCACCTAGCAAGATGACACCACCGGTTTTCCTCCTGCAAAACCATGGCAATCAAAATCGCTTTGTTCAATCAAGGACAAAACTTCAATAACTCTCAAAATTTCAATCGAACCGGAACAATTTCAACCAACCATATCAAGCTCCAATCGGCAAAGTTATCAACAACCTTCTCAAGCTCCCCTACCAAATGACTTCATGAAAATTACCGAGTCAATCATACGCTCAATGAAAACTCGGATCAATAACATGAGAGTTGAGCTAAAAAGGAAATTGATACCACAATGTCTCGGCAGATGATGAGTTGAAGAATATGATGAGCGGTTTCATGAACATGAATATGAACAAAGCTTCGTCATCTTTTGGAGGACTCCCAAGCAATCTGCCCAAATCCAAATGCCGAGTTGAAAGCCGTCACCACTCGTAGTGGTAAGACGCACAATGGACCTTCGACTCCAATGCCTCCTCCACCGTGAGCAATGAGTCAAGTTACCAAGGATACAACGGACAAGGTGCATTTCTCAAGCCCACGGTACCAAGACATGTCCCACCTTCGTAGTCCAAGCTTTAAGTCCGAACCCAAGTTCCAAAGACAAATTCGAGCCGAAATGACTTCGTCCCGGCTCAAAAGTCTAGTCGACTTCCTTACCCATCAAGATTGCATGATGAGAAGCTCAAAGACAAAACCAAAGAGCAAATGGAAAAAATTTCCAAATTTTCAATGAACGCACTTTGATATAAGCTTCGTTGATGCTCTCGTTCTAATGCCCAAATTTGCATCCACGCTTAAAGGCTTATCGAGCAACAAAGATAAGTTATCCGAGATGGCTAAAACCCTCTCAATGAGCAATGCTCGGCGGTCCTTCTCAAGAAGCTTCCCAAAAGCTTGAAGACCCGGCGTTTTTAATCCGTGTGATTTCTTGGGATGGTTCAATGCTCCGCCTTGGCCGATCTTGGCGCAAGCATTAACCTCATGCCACTCTCAAGATGGAAGAAACTGCTCTTCCTAAACTTACATCCACTTGTATGACACTCGAGCTAGCGGATCGCACTCCAAACTCGTCCCACTTGGGATAGCCGAGGATGTCATGGTGAAAGTAGGAAAGTTTCACTTTCCCACCGACTTTGTTGTAGTAGACTTTGATGCGGATCCTAGAGTTCCCTCATCTTGGGAGAGCTTTCTTGAGAACGAGCCGTGCTCTAATTGATGTATTTGTCAAGAGTTGACCATACGGGTTGACAACGAAGAACTCACGCTTAATATCAACCGAACTCCAAACCTCTATACAAACATAGTGTTGCCACAATTGATCAAAATCGAAAGAATCAATGCAACACTCTCAAATTTCACGGTTAAGAGGAGTCACCAAAACGTCTTTGAGATAAAAGCTTTGACAATCAACCCCGGTTCAAACAAATGGTTTGAAAGTTGTACCAAGGAAGTCAAGAGTGTTCTTGATGATGATGATCTAGAATCGGAGACTTTATCTAAGTGGTGGAAATTGCTAGCTCTAAGAGCACACCACTTGTCCCACCTCCTAATCGCTTTATCGTATTGAGTTTGTTAACTCGTGAATGAAACCAAACTCTCTTGGTTTCATCCGGATTGGATGATGATGTTTGTGATCCAATGGGAGACATTCTTCCCATTGAAGAATTGCTCAAAATGATCCATCATCCCCTAGTCTTATTATTTCCGACTCTTCCATCCCTTCTCTCACTCCGGATGAGGAAGATGACAACTTTGGAATGAAGTCGATGCCTTTCTTAGTGATGAGTCGATTCCAACAGAATTGATAATACTTACTTTGATTCGGAGGAGGACATCCTTTTCCGAAAATCATTGATTGAAGAACCGCTTCCAACCCTCCCTACCGGAATTTCATGACAATCACCACACAAACTTCAAGACTAAGCTTAAAAATGTCAAAATGGTGATTTGCTTTTAATCGATGAGGAATGGACTTGCATTCTCATGCACATCTTTATTCCATTCTTCACGATGGTGTGGTTGCTCTTTCCTTTTCTCTTTCGGAATGAGGACACCATCTTTGACCCCGTATCATCCTTTATAGTTTCTACTATTAACAATACATGCGGTTGTATCTCGTCGGTGTGGAACTTTCGATGTTCATATGTTTATTAACATTGTGAACGAAAGTCCGATCGAGATTGGTTTTCCACATTGCTTCCCAAGAACAAATGAATACGGGGTCGAGTCAAGCTAGCGACTCGGGAATCAAAAACAAGAGCACACTATATGGGTTTTCACCGTATTTCGACTTCTTTCTATTTTCTACCACCCTAGTGTGGGAGTTGCCCATTGTTCTATATAAAGTTTTCTAAAAAAAAAAAAAAAAAAAAAAAAAAAAATTTCAAATAATGGCCGTAGTATTTCCCTTTTACGTTCTATGTTTCGGCATAACAGCCGGTACTTTGAATATTGAGGGCAATATTCATTTCTAGTGTGGGGGGAATTCTCACAATATTGAGGGCAATATCATATGTATTACCATCTTATGCCCCCATTTTTGGCCAAATTTTTTTTTGGAGTAAGTGTTTTGCACTTACTCAGCTTATGGTTATCAGTCCGCCATGTCTAATAAAAAAAAGGATTGGCTAATCCAGGAGCAAACGGCTCTTGGTAAAGATATCTCAAATCCGTTGACGGTTGCAATTTGCCCAAAATTGTATGGTGTTCATTTCACCATATCTTTAATTAGTGAAGAGTTGGCTAGCCCGCAAGTTTATGGCTTGTGGTAAAGGCGCTTGAAAACCATAATTGGTAATCGAATCACCAAAGATATTTTATCTAAGAGTTGGCTAGTCCGTAGCAAACGGCATCCGTAAAGACAAATCAAAACCGTTGAAAGTCGGTGGTTTGCTCAAAATCATTTGGTTATCATTGTACCATAGTTCTTACTTGAACTAAAACATTTGGCTACTCCGTAAGTAATGGCTTTTGGTAAAGAGATTCAAATCCATTAAGTTTTCTTAAAAGATTGCTAGGGACTAGCAATGTTTTAGTGTGGGGATTGATGAGTGTGTAAATACTCATCATTTTGTTCCTTCTACACTGCAAAACAATCAAAACACTTTGAAAAGTCTCAAAAGACGAAAAAATATTTAGATCAGATTTTATGCAATAATTGTCAAAATCTAGTCCTCGGTTATTCAAAACATGTAATTTTTCATAAAAGGCCCTCGTGAATTTTAAGTTGTCAAATTTAGCCTTATAAAGTCTAGTTTTGCAAAATGACAACTTGAGTCCTTGAATTTTAAAGATTGATGAAATTACCCGGGACATTTTTAATTTGAAAATTATCATTTTTGGTCCTTGGGAAAATTAATCTTGTCATAATTAGTCCTTATGATGACATTTGGAAAATTACAGCTTTGGTCCTTCAAGTTTGGTCAAATGGCAAATATGGTCCTTGTGTATTACTTCCAAATCAAAACCTGGATCACAAAATAAAAAAAATAAAAATAAACCCAAAACAAAAACGACCCAACATCCTCTTCACCTCTCCCTTTTTCCCTCCCAAAATACCCTGCTCCTTCTTTTTCAATCTCCCATGAACCCTAATCCCTACTCTCCTCTTTCTCTCTTCTCAAAACACTCCACCTCCTTAAACCCTTTTACCCAACTGAACCTTTACCCTAACCTCCCACCTTAATCCTTTTACCCAGGTTTTCCCAAATCCCTAACCCACTAACAAGCTCCTTCTCCTCCCAAGAAGTGCCACTGTGGCAATCCCAGCTTCAAAAGCCCCAGTGGATGGCTCAGATGAAGTCCAATTGGTACCTACTTAATCAAGGGCCAAGATTGAAGTGAAGAAAGCACAAAGGGGTTTTGGCTTGTTGACTGCTCTCACAGAAGAAACACAATGCAAGAGCATTTGAAGATGTGAAGACCCCTATTAGCTTTTAGTATAAATAGATGTTGTAGCCAAAGTATAAGGCAACCCCTAGTCTTTACTTTTAAAAATAGTTTTTTGTCTTCTTTATTCACTTGTAATGTTTTCCAGTTAATGAACAAGTCTTTTTTTTAACTTTGTCTTATAAATGTTTAATTACTATTTGTTAATGCTCATTGTGCTTTAAGTGTCTACTTTAAATTGCTAGTTCAGATTTACAAAGAAAAAACCAAATTCAGTTTTTTAAAAGTAGTTTTCAAGTAGTTTACCTATTGAAGGGGTGGTTGTTTTAAGTCAAAATGGCCAAAAATGGTTTTACCGTTTGACTTCTAAAGTCAAAGCTCTCTTTAAGATTTAAATCGGTGTTTAAGGTAGAGAACAAATGGGATAAGTGTTTTGCAAAATTGGTAACAAAAAGTGCTTATTGATCTTTTTCTCAGAATCAGACGGAATGAGCAGCAGTGGGCTCATTGCTCATGGGCTTATTTCTTAGCTTTTGGACAATCAATTCTTGAAAAAATGGTTTTCCTAAATCTTTACCAAACTAATTAGCCCTTTGTCAAAGTTATTTGCATCTCAAGTCTCCGTAGCCTAGTTCAAATTATCTTCCAAAACTGCCCTCACCCTTTTTTAAACCGCATCGGGTTGGAATGTGGCCAAATGAGTGATAATGACTTATTTCCAAGCTGTTAAAAGCCTCTTTCTTGGCCTCAATCAATTTTTCTATAATCTTGGTTATGCTAACTCTAATTTGTGTAGCTTGTATTGGCTTTGGAAGATCTTTTCGTGGCTCAAAATAAGCTCTAAACATCCCTCATTCAGCTGCTTTTCAACCTGCACAACAGTCACACACAAGTAAGTTTTGCTTTTCCAATTTAGCTTATCAGTAGAAACCATTAGCTTATTTAGGATTCTTATTTAATAGGGTATGTTTATACTAGAATAGATGATCTATAGCTTATTAGTACTTATTGGTAGTTTATGTTGCTTATATTTTTAGCTTAAGGTTCCTTAGAGTAGTTTAGGATTCCATTTTTAAGCCAACTGTTTTCCCTTTAGTGTTGCTTAATTGTAGCTTATCAGTGCACGTTTTAGCTTAAATGATTATTCACTTTGCTTTTATAGTGCTTGTTTAGCTTATTTCATACTTAAACTAAAAAGGGTGTTTGTTTGGTACTTGTTGTGGACTGCTACGAATAAGCAGTCTCAACTGCTTATTCTCAAGTTAATTTCAAAAAAGTTTTCACACAAAAGTTTTGTTTTCAAGCCCAGAAATAAGTTGCAAAAGAAAAAAAAAGAAAAAAAAAATATAAGTTTTCAAAAAGTGGGAGCCAGGATTCGAACCTGGGTCTCCACACTCACGCACCAACACCTCACAACATCACTCCATTACCAGTTGCCCTTGGGACTTGTCTCATTACTTTCTTGCACGTTAAAACCTTAAGTGTATTTGGCGCCTTAGCTTTAAGCCCTTTTAGCTTATTCTCGTAGCTTATTTCCAAAACAAGTTCTTGTTTTCTTAATTTTCTTAGATCAAGCATTAATCAAAGTACTTTCTGTGAATTTTTCGATTTTTCCTAAATAGTTTAGTATTTTAATTAATTAATTAGATTAAAATAGATTTTAATTGTAGTAATTAATCTAAAAGTCAAAAAATACCCGGTCTTTTTCTAAAATTATTTTTAGTCAATTAGGACGAGGAAAATTAATTTCACACCGTAGCCCTTAAATTGCAAAATTTTTACGTTTATGGCTCGGGTTGTTTGCTTTTTACGTTTTACGTTTTAGCACCCTAGGACTTAGTGTAGCTTCGTTTTATCATTCCTTAGGCTTAGTGATAGTTTATTTTTAGTTTATTAGGGTTCCCTTGCCTTAATTACCTTCCGTTAATTAATTTGTAAAAACGAATTCAACTCAAACAAATCATTAAAACCAATTCAAGTTCAAATCACGAAACTCAACGATTACTTCCATTCACACCTCGTTGGGACACGACCCGGGAAATCACTTTTCCGGTATCACTTTTATCACACCCGTAAGATTTGATACGTTAACCTTTTTCCTAAAGGGTTAATTTTTCGAATTTTTACGGTTATTTTGATATACGTTGATATTGTGTTTTTCACCACTCACTTTACACGAATCAAGAAGATTCTCTTCTTGATGAAATTCTTGATAAAAATGAAAAAATCCAAACTTTGGAAAATTTGCTTCTTAAAACGGGTCATTCTGTTCAAACAATCAAGATGCTTTCTAATCAAGTAAATCCGCGTTTTCATACTAATAATAGAATGGCACTTGGTAACAACCCTTCTTCGTTCCTCAAGAAAGCTCAGAAATCTCAAAATGTGTTAAACAATGGAAATGTTTTACATGAACCCATTATTGTTCGTGATTCTCTTGAAACGTTAGAACTATCTGAGGAGAGTAGATCAAAAATGAAACAAAAGAATCCGGAAATCAAACCTATTGATTATAACAAATGGAACAAAATTAACGGAATTACTTTTGTTAATCAAAAAGAAAAGTCAAAGTTCTCCATCACAACAAGTGTTTCAAACAGTGTGTCAACACCTGTTTCAAAACCAGTTTCAAAAACAATTGTTGTCTCAAAATCTCTTTTGAACATTGAACAAATGTCTTCAAACAATCCTTTTAACACAAGTGATGTTAGAAGTATTTTAGAAAATGTGAAAACTAGAATTGCGGGACTTCAAGAGACGGTTAAAACTAAAACCACTATTACACCTAACAACTGGTTCTCTAGTTTTGATATCGAGCAGAGAAAGTTTTTGAAGCGAAATTGCCCTCACCGAATGCCATCAACTCAAGGGTAATTCATTTTGAACAAGCATTTTGAAAGAAACAACTGACTTTGTCAAGGACCATAAATCCACGGTAAAGCAAGCTAATGACGATGTTGAACACATCAAAGTTTTGGAAAATCTAAATGATTCTCTCTTGAAGATGTTATGACTACCGATATCATGTCCATTATTTTACAAACATATTCTGTTGAAGATCATGAAAGACTCGATCGAGACCTCGAAATTGTTTCAAAATATGAAAAGCTCTTGAAAAACTTGAAAAACTTGAAAAGAAAATGTCTCATATTTTAAACAACTTGATCGAAAAATGAGGAATGCAAGTATGACAAACTGTCGTATGAGCGTGCCTACAATGACATGAAAGCCAAAATGATCTTTTGAGGGCTCACCGGAATGTCAAAAGGAAAGGCGATGGATCTTGAGATTACAAAACCATTGACTAAGGAGAAAGCAAATGTTCCAAAACCGTTTTCAAACCTAAAATGTCTTTCTCGCCTCCTCCAAAAGTCAATGAGAAAATGATTTATCAAAACAAATACTCCACGGTCTTTGCCTATCAAAAGAGAATTATCAAAGCTTTTGAAAACCTGCTTTTGATAAAGAAAAGTGTTTACACATGGCAATTCTAGGAATAGTACACGGAATGTGACCAAAAATCCAGCTTAAAGAATGCATGGGTTCTAATAATATGGTCAACAATCACTATCTAGAAGAAGCTAGGAAAAAGGCATGACTCGTAAAGACGGAATTTTAGGTGCAACATCTAGGGTGATGAATTCTACAAGATTTCAAGGCACTGCTAGTAGTAGTAAACCATTACCTAGGAACACTCTACAAAAGACTAGGGATTGGCTTGCATCTAAGAGTAGTTAGCAAAAGAAAATGCTATGCCCTTAGAAAACAACACTAGGAATTCTAAGTCTTTTCGAACAAGATTCAATTTCAAAAGACCAGTAGTGACAAAGTTAAAGTCATTGCTTTTAAACAAGAATATTGAATTTATGCATACTACATGTAAAAATGTGTCTTTTCACTAATCATGATGCATGTGTCTCACAATATCCCAAGAAAGATAATTCTCGTGCCAAGGCACAATCCACTAAGCCTCCAAATAGAAACAAGCCCGTTGATAAAAGACAAACAAAAGACACCTAATAGACGATCTCTTGGGACGTAGTTTTCTAAAAATGAGTCTTCCGCGCATCGATAAGAAAACAACTCCTAGATCTTACCTTAGGTGGATTCCACGGCAAAGTGTTCAACAAAATAGGTCTTAGATGGATTCCCACAAGAAAGATTTTGATACTTGCACCAACACGTATAATAGTGACAATCATTCGGATAAGGAAGTCGATCCACTACAACCGTTGATAGTGATCACCCTCACCGTGAGGAATCATGTACTTCTAACACCGTTATTTGTGAAAATTCTTCTTCGTGGATGCGGTACTTGTAAAAGTGTTGAAGGTTCATATACCCGTGTGGTAAAGAAGAACTTTATGCCAATTTCGCATGTGGAAATCCTTTTCTAGTTCTACTCTTATCTCCACTTTTACATGTCCCAACTTAATTTCTCTTTCTTCAAATCTTCTATGTAAATATTTTTGAAAAACCGAATACAAAATTTGAAAAACCATCAAAAGCAAAATACAAAATAGAAAATTTTCAAAATACAAAACAATATAAAATCAAAATCCAAAATATTCTTCTCACGACATGTCTCTCGATAATCGATATTCAGACGTTTCTAAAATGTCATTCAACAATGATACGGGCATGTACGGATGCTTGAGCGAGAGTTCTTTAATTGTTTTCTAAAACATGTCGTTTTCAAAATTTCTTCATATAATGGCTTTCGTATACTTGATGACGAAACCCGGACTTCAAAATTATGGCTTCGAACACATCGATTCAGACCGCGCTTCAAAGAAAGGAAAGTGCTTATCAAAATCAAAGGTTTTAAATATTTTTCAAGCGCTTTTCCTAAAACAATGGCTTGTAAGTATTTCACTTGCAACCCGATCTTTAAAGAAAGGAAAGTGCTACGCAAAATCGATTTTCATAAATATCGAGCACTTATCCTAAAACAAATGAAGATAACTCTTCTTCAATATCTTCAAAAGATTTTTTAAATCTTCATCTTGTGTACCATTGATTCGAAATTTTTTTCAAAAAGATTTTTCAAAATATCTCTCATTTGGTACCAAGATAACTCCCTCTAAACCCTTAATTGATTCTAAACTTTCTGTATGAAAAATATGCTTTCGTTAAGGGGGAGTATACAATCAAAGTTGTTCCAAAATTCATGCTAAATCAGTTTCTCTCCAAATGCTTTTCGAAAAACATATCTTTTAATCACTTTGTTTCAAAAACATCATAGATATGCTATTTTTGAGGGGGAGAAACGTGATTAAAATGTGATCAAAAAGGTTTAATGATCGTTGTTTGAATCTCAAAAGAGCTCGACTCGATCGTAACCAATGAATTGACGAAATTAAAGTCGAAATGTACCATTTCGAGAAACTTTCTATGGACTTGACCAGACGGGTAATAATTTCAAGCTAGTTCTCTAGTGATGTAAACGTGTCTCGAATCGTTCTTGTTCATTTAAAGTCGATCAATTCAAAAGTGCGAACTCTACCCTCTATGTGCGATTTACATCAAAACTTATAAGCACATGTGAAGGGGAGTGTTTCTGAAAATATAAAACTCTCAGAGTGTTCCAAACATGTTTTCCATCATAAACACTTTGAGAGATTTTCAAAAAATGGTTTTATGGCAACATGGGACAGTCATGGAGTTACAAGGTGACTAAGGATAGGAAATTCGTCCTATGATCCGCCAGAGCCGGAGGGATCTACCCAAGGACATCACAAATAGTTTAGAACTAGAAGTCCTTAGGATTGATTGAAAAAAGGATTAATGTGAGAAAGGAGAAAGAAGGGGTTGAAGAATTAAAAAGAAAAGTAAAAGAAAGGGTGAAAAGAAATAGCCCTCCATATTCAACCTTAGGGCAGAAACCGGGTTCAATACATATGCTACTGGTTGTCACTGGTATTGAAGACCAAGACGTCATGGGACCAAAGGACGCACTACACTAAACCTCCTAGCCACTCAATTCCTCTTAAAAGGATTTGTTTCATTCTCACTGGGAACCTACATAATCTATTGACCTTCTCTTAGAGTTGGTTGGTATTGAAGAAGGAGACCTCTCCCTAGTCTCCGCTCGGAAAACCAAAATGCACTATTGAGTCTAGAGCCACGAGATTCATCAAAAGATCTATTAGGTACACTTGACATTAATCACTTGATGATCAACAAATAAGATTATCGTGATTCATATCGAGTCCTTCACGATCTTAGCAATCTGTCTGAACATTTATGAGAAGTTTCACATCCGTGATCTTGATGATTGAATGGAAACTCTGCCGTGGTCAACATCAAGCGACTCGACGGCAGTCACTGGTAACTCCCGTGGATTACGCTTAGTATGTCTCAAACGGTCTACGTCGTGAGGTGATGCTTGGTGTACCTCGGCGACTCATCCGAATCTATAGGTGTATTTCGGTACATCGCGTTATCTCACTTGTGGGACTCCGGTTCAGAACGGCCTTTGTGAGAATTAGAGTTGTGTTTTCACACTATCTTGTTAACACTCTCAAGTTCAAACTTGTAAGTGCTTGGAATCCGCTTATTACTAACTTGCTTTTATGTTTTCTTCTTATGGAAGCTCCGGAGCGGATGGATCGTGCGATTCTCCACATGCTCATACCAAAAACATATGAAAGTTCTCAATCATAATCAAAGGCTACTCAAAGTTAAAGATGATTCTTCGTCAATGTCAAAGAATATACAAAGTTTAAAGACTCGAGAACTACGTCATTGGTAAATCAAAGTCAAATAGAAGTGTGAGCATGGTGGAGAAAGACGTGGAGATACCTAACCAACGAAGTTGACAACGGCAGACAACCACATTAATTGATCACAAAGCATGGAGGAACAAAAAATTAAGACTATTCTATATCTACACAAAGTTCAAGCTCGATAAAAGTAAAGACCTAATTAAGTGGAGCATCTTTTGAATGACCACCCCTTAGGGGGAGATTGTTAGCCTTAATAGTTTTTATTAGAAGTGATGGTCATTCACATTTAGGAACTTTGTAACGTGTGTTAGATATCTTGCTAGAATAGTCAAAGGGCTCGTGGATTGGGCTAAGCTAATTGGGCATTAGTTAAGATAAGCTAGCCTTGTATAAGTCCAAGTAACCCAATCCATGTCCAAGCCCACTCGAGGCCCATGGCCAAGCCTTAGGGCATCATCCTCTCCTACTATATATACCCCTCAAGTATGTCATTTGAGGGGTGTGCTTGAAAGTGTGTGTGTGTGTGTTTTTCCTTGAAGCAATATACAATTTATTGTTTCATCTTTCTTCTCTCTACCTCTCTAAACATACACGCCTAATATATCATCAAGTCACCAAGTTCTATTCTTTATCTTTCTATTCTATACGCATAACTGTTTCGTGAGTTTGCTATACGTGTTTGTGTTGATAAGGTATTTGTGATAAAAGGGGATTTACATCTTCGAATATCCTTATGCCCTTGAGCGTGTCTATTAGTCAGTGTGCTTTGTACTTGCTACATTATTCCTAGCCTTCTCACTAATCTAAGCCACCATTATTCGTCAATTTTATTGGTGTAAGCAATTCCATAATCGAGCCAAACTATCAAAAGACATCCTTCGAAAATATTAAACTATTTGTTGGGATTACGTGTAATCAGTATAAAGTGTCGGTCATAGATTTAATGTAATAGGTCGTTAATTATTAGGCTTGTATGTTAGCTTCAAGGTCCGTTCATAAAGCAAGCCCATGAGCGGCCTATTATGCTACATTAGGGCAACGCGCCATACATCTCATGTAACTATAAATACCCCTTCTCTTGATGAGAAGGGTGTTGCTTCTTTGCATAATACACTTTAATTATTCATTTACAAAGTTCCTTCTATTTTCTCTCTCTAACACTTTCTCTCTCTTAGATTTACGCATACTATTCATGTACTAATGATGGGAACATGACCTACAAGTGGTATCAGAACGTGTCCAGTAGTATTTTTTATTATTTTTGAAGTTAAGTTACGTTATTCTCCGAGTAAGCATATGAATTTTTCCGAGTAAGGATTAATTTCTCCTACTTAGCCTTGAAGATCTCCTACTTAGCACTGCAGTCTTCCGAGTAAGGAAAGTTCTTTGAGTTAGTGGTAATATAAGTTCTAACAGCACTTTTCGAGTAAGGAAATCAGAACTTCTCTTGTATAATCCTTCCAAAAAAGGGGTTGTATACTTCCTAAGTTTTACTTCTCCGAGTAAGACTTTCTCCGAGTAAGGTTCTCCGACTAAGGAATTCTGGTATTCTCTGAGTAAGATTCTTCAAGTAAGCATTATCCAAGTAAGGACTCGCAAATTCTCCAACTTAGGACTTTTACCAAACATCTAACCTACCTATCCTAAACAACACCAACCTTAATTATCTTTAAAGATCCAACTCATTGCTACATACCAATGTCTCAACCATCGTATTTCAACTATTTTCCTCAACAATACCCTCAACAACATCAATTTCCTCAGCAACAACAATACCCTCAATAAATGTAGTACCCACAACAACAATTTCCTATGAAACAATTTCCTACACAACAAAAACAAACACATTAGTTTTCTCAAATGTGTGAAGCTATAAGAAGTCAACAATCAATACATGAAGTTGGATCAATGGAAAGACCATCAATGCTTACACCAAGAAACTATGTTCAATAGGCTAGCCGATTCTTAAGGTTCGTGGAACTTAGAAAACCTCATGGAAAATATCTGAAGAAAGTGATACTTGAACGACCTTTCGAAAGGCCTACTACAACGGTCCTAGGAGATCCAAATGATGTTCCACAAAGACCCGACACTGTGACAGTCCTTTTAGAAATTCAACTTACTCCAGATCAAATACTTCACCGTGAGATAGATCAAATTGCAATGCAGATTATTCTTCTTTGTATACCTAATCCAATCTACAGAAGTTTTAATTCTCAGACTACATCAAAGGCTATGTGGGATCATGTACACCTCCTGATGGAAGGCATTGAGCTAAACCAAATTGACATGGAATCTAAATTGTATCACGCGTTTGATATGTTCATTATTGACCGAGAGGAGTCCTTATAATCATACTGTCATCGTTTAACCAACATAGTCAATGAAATGGAAAGAAACACCGTTATCTTACCAAGGATTGCTATTAATACAAAGTTTCTAAACTCCTTAGGTCCAGATTGGCAGAAATCTGTAACTGTTTTTCGTCAGGCCAAGAACATTCACAATGTGAAATATGGATTGTTGTTTGATTATCTGAAGTTGAAAAAGATCGAGCTATCCGTGGAATGCTTCAACCTCATACACCTCCAAATTTATTAGCACTCATGGCTCAGTCTTATCCATTTCCATATCCACAAACCAATCACACATTTGTTCAACAGAAAAATAACTTTACCTACCCTCAACAATCACCTAGCACCCAAATCATTCCATATGACTCACATCAACAATCAACCAATAATCAAATTATTCCATATGATAACACAGTGTTGGGAATTTCCAATTTGAAGATTACAAAACCACGAGCAAGAATGAAGAAAGAAGAAACAATGAGGGTCTATTATATAAATAGTTAGTAGCTTTCATAGTAAGCTACAATTAGGGTTTATGTAACCTCCCTCTCCTATATAAAGAGGATAGGCGTAGTAGTTTTGATTATCCCTTTCGATTATCTCTTTCATTTCATATCATAGTATTCATCTCCTAATGAGAGTCTAGACACACGATTATAGCGTGTGTACATTAGTAGTAGTAGTTTCTTTGTTTTAATTAATAAAGAAAACCTTATTAGTGATATCGATTGTTATTATCATTCCGCTGTTGATAAGGTTTTAAAAGGTACCATTTTGAGGGGTCGTTTAAGTCCTTATTTGATCACTTTTGTATCCGTTATTGCTTAATATCGTTCCTTTTCACTTTTTAGGTCTCTTGAAGGCAAAATGCTGGAATGGCACTTATTTGGACGAAAAGGCGCGAATATATGAAGAAAATGGCCAAAGTCGAATCGAGACACTCAAAGTCGCCGAAAGCAGGCGGCGGCGTCGGTGTTAATGCGGCCGTCGTGAGGATTTTTTGTGACGATACGGTGGCCAAATACCCTATTTTCAAGTGACGACGCCGGGCTTTAAAAGAGTAGGCCGTTGCTACTCGGGACGGCCTAGATGCAACCTGCACGACGCCGTCGGTCAAGAGGACGGCGTCACGGACATAAGGTGACACCGTCGCAGTTAACGTGGCCAAGACGAAACCCTAATGACGGCGACGACGGCGGCCACGAAACATAAGGTGACGCCGTCGCATATGTAATCTTATATATAGAATCCGAATTTTTCGGTTTTAGAGAGTCTTTTGGGTGAAAACCTAAACCGAACCTAAGGTGTCTTGTACAAGATTTTAGGGTTTTAAACCCTATCTTACATCAAGATAAGTATTTACTTCATTAATTCAATTATGTCTTTGATTATTTGTGTGTATGCTTGCATGTTCTCCATGTCCCGCTAATTTATTTGTGTGTTTGCTTAGGAAGTATGAAACTTAATTATTGAATATTGATTGGTTGTTTCTTATCTTAGTTGATCAATGATCTCGTAATGCGATAGGTCATTCGTTGTGTACTTAATGCTTGATTCATCTTTGTGAACCTTAGAATATGATTACCGAGTAGTTGTAGGCTAAATTATCCAAAGAGTGCCTTAGAGTAAGAGTTTATCATCCCTAGTGGGTTTTGTAGACGAGACCCTTTGGTAAGTTCAAAGAGTTAGGGAGAAACGCATACCCTACAACTTTAGACACACAACGCAACTAAGAATAAGGACGTGACAACTCAACCATCAAAAGGAGATAATTAAGGAGTAGTACAACCTAAGTAAACACATCTTTAAACTATCATACGAGCACACATTAATTAGACATAGACTCCCACAACCTTAGTTTAGATAATTAGATAATAGTAGAGTAATCGGTAGAAATACCAACCCCCCAAATCCAATACCCGAGATTCGTACCTTTCTATTTCATAAAATATAAAAATACAAAAATAATCTTCCTCAACCTTAACCTTAGCGTAGTAACTTCTTACTAGCATTCCTATTCCCTAGAGAACGATATCAATACCCATGGCTTACCCTAATTACTACACTACAACGATTAGGTTCATCGCCTAGGGTGTTATAAAACTTGCTCAAGAAAAGGAAGTTTCCTTGACCCCGAACGACGCGTGTAGCGTTATCAAGTTTTAGGCGCCACGCCAGGAATAGAATAGCTAGTTAGTAGTCCACCCGCTTAGGTTCTTTGCTTGATTCCTATCAAGTAAATTTTTCTCATTTTAGCTTTCTCTTAGTCTATCCCCTTCTTCGTGACCTTTGTTCGTAACACCCATCACTTTTCATCATGGAGGATGATAACCAACCACCACTCATCAACCCACCGCCAAATGACCCGCCAAGAGCCCGTACTCTTGGTGAATACTCAAGACCAAGCCACCTAGGCTATAGGAACACCATTGAGCTTCCCGACCAAGCCCAAACTACGGCCTGCGATCCGACACCATCCGGTTGGTGCAAAGCGGATGTGCATTCCATGGACTTCGTTCAAGATCCAAATCAACATCGAGGGGATTTCTCAAAATTGTCGATTCCATCGACCTTGATGCTACTACTCGGGAGACCACGCGCGCTGCGTCTCTTCCAATTCTCTCTACGGGACCAAGCTAGTAATTGGCTTGAGCGACTTCCGCCGGCTCCATCTCAAGTTGGGATGATCTTACCTCTCGCTTCCTTGCTCAATTTTTCCCACCGGGAGAACCACTAAGCTTAGGAATGACATCTTGATGTTCCAACAACGTCAAGGTGAATCTCTCTGAAGCATGGACCCGATTCAAGGACTTACTTCATAAAGTCCCTCATCACGGCATTGATCTTTGGCTCCAAGTCCAAATCTTTTATGATCATGTCAACTTCCCCACTAAGCGATCCATTGACCAAGCAAATGGTGGAAAACTTAGTGATCTCACCGCGGAAGAATCATGGGGTATAATAGAGGACCTCGCCTCTATGACAACGAAGTTAGGATGACCCCGTGAGCGCCCAAAACCGTTAAGGCAATCTCCTTGCCTCCTTCCGATCGTAGGATGATCGAACTTGAAGATCAAGTTAAATTCTAATGAGCTCCTACGAAAATCCTAAATCTTCACACCATGTGAACAAAGTTTCTTCCTCGTGTGAGCCGTTTTGTGATCCTCATAACACGCGCTAGCACTCGATCCCCGAACATGCTTCCGCTGACTACGCATCCTCACGTATTAATGGAACGGAGGAAGATTCCTACAATACCGGACCTAGGAATTTCAATGAAACCCGAGAGGCATGGAAAGGCAAGCCCGACTTCTCACTGGGACAAACCAAAGAATTCACCTCAATGATTTCTCATGGCCCCACCTAACGGTCCTAACCAACAAAACGTCGAAGGATGTTGCAAAACCTAGTTGCATCCCAAGAAACCCAAATGGCTAAGCTCTCGGACCGCTTTAACCATCAACAAGCCGAGATGGATAGGAAAATAGACAACCTTTTGAAAGCCATAACTAATAGTGATAAGAAGGTTAGTGCTATCTCAACTCCCGAGCCTTCGTGTATAGAGATTAAGGATCCAAGCAAGCTAACTAAGCACGTCCAATTCGTCAATACCATCGCCTTAGTGAAACCGGATAGAACGGATGACGAAGAGGACCATACAGATTGTGGATGATGAAACACCCGAGGAAATAGATGAAGTAGACATTGACTATTTCAACAAATTTCCTACGGAAAAAGAACTATCCCGCCACCCTCACTTAGTGCGTGACCTCCGTCACATGTATGTTAGGAAAAGTCCTAGAATCAAGTTTGGGAACCCTTGGAATCTTAACATACCATGTTTCATAGGACACCTTTTTGTGGCAAAGGCCTACATTGATCGCAAATCCCTAATCAACATAATGACTAGCACCTACTACAATTGGGTAATGAAGAAGCCTATTCCAACTAGGCAAGACCCCGATAATCCTAGGGTTAAGTGCAATTTTCTTGGTAGAGTTAAGGGATTGCCCGTTTATGTAGGTAGTTTCACGTTTTCTACGGACTTCATAATTGTGGATGATATTAGCACGGCCATAGACCCTAGCTTGTCCCATGTTATTCTAGGAAAACCTTTCATAGAAAGCACCGGGATGACCTATGATCCCTCGTTAGGAGTAGTGCGATTCAAGGATGAGACCGATGACATAGCTTACCAAATGCCGTTTAAGATTGAGAAGTTTTCATCACTCTCTAACGATGAAAAGGAACTTAAACTGTCGGTCTATTATAGGAATGATGAGGATAGGGAAAAAGGAGTAGATTATGTTATGGCTAAGATTTTCGGATTCTATAAGGATTGCTTGAACTTAGGACCGAAATATAGGACCAAGTAGGGAAAGGACGAACTCTTAGAGAGGTGCATCATAGGGCACTTCTACAACATGGAATCCCCCATTAGAGACCGTCAAGGTGGCGGTAATGAAGTAACGTAGGAGCACGACTATGAGTCTAGCTACAAGACTCTTAAATAAAGAAAAACGCTTCGTGGGAGGCAACCCATGCTTAATTGTTTGCTTGTTAGTGTCATATATCTTTTATTAATTGTTTATCCTCATGTTTAAATTTGTAAAATGCTTTATTTTGTTTTTAACCTCGTCTTAATTGCATATAAAGGTATTTTACATAAGGGATAAGTGTAGGAGAGGATTACACACGTTTTCAAAAGAAACGTAAACATGAGAATAACAATTAACTAAAAGATATTTATGTTTGTTTGTTCGAGTCAAATGCTTGTATCGAGTCATAATGGATGTTTTTGCGAAATTTTTCCGATTCTAAAGATGTAAATTTTCCGAATTTTTCCGAAAATCGCACCGCTTTTGTCGGGATAACTCGACGGCGTCGAGATTGCAACTGACGCGTCGAAAAGGAGTAAAACATCGATTACTTTTTCTCGTTTTCGAGCTACTTATAAATTTTGGAATTTTCACGGTCTTAATTTTCTTAGAAATTCAGAAACATCCATTCCACAAGCATTATATCCTAGTTTAAATCGAGTCTTATATATATTATTACCGCCGATTTTACGCGAAGGTTTCGTTTGTTTTCTTCAAGTGTGCGGTTTAGTTTGTCAAGAAGAAGTTACATAAGATTGGAAGGAGCTTTTCACGAATAATTCTTCTTGAAAAGGATTTAACCACCACTTTACACGGATCCTACCGAGCTAATCGGGGAGTATTAGTTTCTTCGTTTTTAATTACCTTCCATTATCATAACTTTGATACTTTCGGGAACATTGGGGACAATGTTCGGTTTAAGTGTAGGGAGGGAAAATAAACGGAACTTTGAAACTATGCTTATCCTTGATTATTTGCTTTGTCCAATTGCATTTGCGTAATAAACCATGAGAAAATGTCGGTTAGGGTAATTTGGCACCAAATTTAAAATTTTTCATGACATATAGGAGTGGGCCATTAGTCTTAACAAAAGCGTCTCACGGATAGGAAGTTGCATGACTAGCACAAAAAAAACCCTTTACCACCCAAATTCCACCCAAAATGTGAGGATCGCCCTTAGATTAGTAGGAATTAAAGCATTCATCTTCAATGCTTAGAGTGTGAACCGGTAGTATATTAGATTATAGAACTTGTTTTGTGATGCATTCCAAGATCGCAAGTGAGGCTACACTTGTGTAGTTAGGAATAACTAAATGATAAGAGGCATTAGGATAAACCCTTGTTTGATACCCGTAATATAATTACTTCTTCCATATCGGTTGAGTAATTCCCCCACACCCTTTGCGTTGTACTCATCTTTAGTACACGATACCCTAGTTAACCCCTCGAGCCTATCCTTTTCGCGGTTCTCGTGATGTTTCGGTTTTCGGAATATCAATGAAGAACATTGTTTACACCCCACCCCAAATATACACCCAAATCGCCTTAGCCTACCCCTTATGCACTCACTTTTAGTGCAAATGTTTGTTATCACCCTAAACCCTTAGTTCAATTATCTAGTTGCTTGCATAAGTTGCTAAGTCGAGTCATATCCTTTGTATACGCTTTGGGACGATTGGGATTCATGGAAAAGTTAAAGTTTATGAAATGACGGTAGAGGAACGTTAAATTCAAATTCCTTTGTTTGCATAATAATGTACCCCAAGTGTTTTGATCTTTTCAAATTGGGTCAAATTAGTGTTAGAGTAATAAAACTCTAGTGTAGGGATGTGCCTATAAATCCTATCATTTTGATGTTACCATAGAGGATGGTAGAGTAAAAGTGTATGAAAAAAAAAAAAAAAAAAATCGAAAAAAATAGAAAAGAGAAAAAGAAAAAAAAAATAGAGTGTAAAAAAAAAAAAAAAAAATACGGGCTACCATCCTACATCTATCCTTTAAATTTATGTTTGTTTATTTCCGTTACCTAGAGTTTTAGAGTGTCGAGTATTGGCTTAGCAACGCCATTCTTCGTATGCATTTCACATAGACATTTTTGACTTGCCACCACTAAATAGTCTATCCCACCAAACCTTTGTTTCCCTACCGTAAGCCTAACAATACAACCCTTTAAAAGACCTCTTTGATAGTCTTTCCTAGGTGCTTACGCCAAAGCGATGGACGTTTGATCTATTCTCAAGCCTATGGTAATCTATGTACTAGGACCGGTTAATGAGTGTTTATCTTCCATTTCGTATTTGTTATATTTCATATATACACCCGAGAGAGATGTGAGTATCCAAACACCCCATGTGAGTTGCTAGTATGTAATTTCCGTGCTTGTTATGACTTTTGCGGGGCTTATATATGTTGTGGACCGTTTTGAATTAATGCTTCATGACCCCTAACTTATAAATTAATTGGCTAAAAGCACATTTGCTTGAGGACAACCAAATAACAAGTGTAGGGATATTTGATAAGGTTTTAAAAGGTACCATTTGAGGGTCGTTTAAGTCCTTATTTGATCACTTTGTATCCGTTATTGCTTAATATCGTTCCTTTTCACTTTTAGGTCTCTTGAAGGCAAAATGTCGGAATGGCACTTATTTGGACGAAAAGCGAATATATGAAGAAAATGGCCAAAGTCGAATCGAGACACTCAAAGTCTGCGAAAGCAGGTATGGCGGCGTCGGTGTTAATGCGGCGCGTCGAGGATTTTTGTGACGATATAGTAGCCAAATACCTATTTTCAAGTGACGACGTCGGGCTTTAAAAGAGTAGGCCGTTGCTACTCGGACGGCCTAGATGCAACCCAGACGACGTCGAAGCTAAAGAGGACGGCGTCACGGACATAAGGTGACGCCGTCGCAGTTAACGTGGCAAGACGAAACCCTAATGACGGCGACACGGCGTCACGAAACATAAGGTGGCCGTCGCATATGTAATCTTATATATAGAATCCGAATTTTTCGGTTTTAGAGAGTCTTTTGGGTGAAAACCTAAAACCGAACCTAAGGTGTCTTGTACAAGATATTTTAGGGTTTTAAACCCTATCTTACATCAAGATAAGTATTTACTTCATTAATTCAATTATGTCTTTGATTATTTGTGTGTATGCTTGCATGTTCTCCATGTCCCGCTAATTTATTTGTGTGTTTGCTTAGGAAGTATGAAACTTAATTATTGAATATTGATTGGTTGTTTCTTATCTTAGTTGATCAATGATCTAGTAATGAGATAGGTCATTCGTTGTGTACTTAATGCTTGATTCATCTTTGTGAACCTTAGAATATGATTACCGAGTAGTTGTAGGCTAAATTATCCAAAGAGTGCCTTAGAGTAAGAGTTTATCATCCCAGTGGGTTTTGTAGACGAGACCCTTTGGTAAGTTCAAAGAGTTAGGGAGAAACGCATACCCTACAACTTTAGACACACAACGCAACTAAGAATAAGGACGTGACAACTCAACCATCAATAGGAGATAATTAAGGAGTAGTACAACCTAAGTAAACACATCTTTAAACTATCATACGAGCACACATTAATTAGACATAGACTCCCACAACCTTAGTTTAGATAATTAGATAATAGTAGAGTAATCGGTAGAAATACCAACCCCCCAAATCCAATACCCGAGATTCGTACCTTTCTATTTCATAAAATATATAAATACAAAAAATAATCTTCCTCAACCTTAACCTTAGCGTAGTAACTTCTTACTAGCATTCCTATTCCCCTAGAGAACGATATCAATACCCGTGGCTTACCCTAATTACTACACTACAACGATTAGGTTCACTGCCTAGGGTGTTATAAAACTTGCTCAAAGAAAAGGAAGTTTCCTTGACCCCGAACGACGCGTGTAGCGTTATCAGCTGTGCTTTCATTCAATTGATATCATTGATACCCTAGTTGAGTCCGGATCTTGGATTCAACAATTGGTTTCAGAGCATTCGTAGCATTGAATCAAGGATTTGCAGTCATTGCCAGGGCTTTCAGCAAATTTGCTAATTATTCAAACAATCGTCTCTAAAACTCATCAAGCACACGAAATCAAGCTGTAGTACAAAGTGGACGGGTTGAAGTGCAAAGTCAAACACAAGAAAGACTAGGATTTTCTCAGGGATATGTTGGAAATTCATGGTATGGAAAAGTGATCAATGGAACTACTGGAAATGCAAACAATGAAGGTGCTCCTCAAAGAACGGTTGAGATTGTTGAAATAGGGACTGCACAAACTGGAAAGGTCATCATCAAATGCTATAACTGCAAAGGCACGGGTCATTTGGATAATGCTTGTCCAAAACCAAGGAAACAAGGAAGTGAATATCACAAGCAGGCCCTACTCTTAGCACTTAAAGATGAAGCAGGTGGCACTCTCTCAGACAAAGACCACAGTTTTATGGCTGATGCATGATCAGATGATGACATGGAAGATTTGGAAGCAAATGCGTTTGTTGTCTTAATGGCTAACATGCAGGAACTTCATATGAGTGACGCGGGCCTAGTCTATGATTCTGATGGAATGTCTTAGGTACCCGATCCAAATACATGTCTCATTCATGAAATTATGTCTCCAACTGCATCTGCATATGACAAGGAGCAATCTGTTAAAAATGATTCATTGCTATATGTACAAGAAGATGATCAGATTAACCAAGTAGTTATATTTGATGATCCAATTGAAGAATATACCAATGATCAAATTGAACAGATTGAAACTTCAAATGATCCAGATCCAAAACTTATGGCCTTTGTCATGACCACCCAATCTCAAATTGAAAAATGAAATGAAATTAATAGCACCTAAAAGGGAAAAATTACATCATTAACAAAGGAACTTAAGAGCTGTAAAACACAACTTACAAATTTTGAAAATCAAACTAAACGAGAACAAAGTTTTGAAGTAGCATTTCAAAAATCTTATTTGAAAGAACAAGACTTACAACATCAAATGCGAGAATTGATCATTTCAAGCAATGACTCGGTTTCAAAAATTGAAAAATAAAACTTTGAACTCAAACAACAAGCTGAACATCTCAGAACATAACTTTCAAAAACAAATGTGGAGATGTCAATTTTTCAAGGAAAATTTTCTTACTACAAGAAAAAGTCTAGGGAACGAATTGATTCTTACCTTGATGAAATCGTCAATCTGGAAGAAAAGTTAAAAAGATTTTAAAAATGTTGTTTACAAAACTGGTGAGTCAGTTAAACATATACAAATGTTAACTTTAAAACCAAATCATGGTACAAAAAGTTTTGCTCTTGGCTACAACAATCCACATTTTCTACACACATCTCTCAAAGAAAATCCAAAGTTGTATAGTACTGAATGTTTGAAATATCCCTCTATTGTTCATATTATTGTATATGATTGTGAAGAAGAATTGGAACAGGAAGATGAGAGTAATTCGTTACCAAGAATTCCTAACCATTGTCTAGTACTTATGTATTTTGATATGTTTATGGGGGATATTAAACTTTTCGAACAAGAAATTGAACGTAATTCTAAAATCAAAATTTCTACTATTCAATCTGCTAACGCAAGAGAACAAAGACACTTAGTTTTTCCACATGTCAAACATGTGAGTCTTTGTGCAACCCACTGGGAACAGGAACTACAAAACAAAGTAACATCCATGATGAACACTTTCAATGCTACTGAAAACTTGATTTCCAACATGAAAAGAAAAAACAAAATTCTTTGAAATGATGTTAATCGACTCTTGGAAGATGTTATGTGTTCTTATATTATATCTGAGTTTATGTATTCTACTTATTCTTCCTGTGATATTGTTGTGCTTATTGTTGATAACAATGCTGACACTCAAAAGTTAAAAGAGGAAAATAAAATGTTAAAACAAGAGATTGAGATTTAAAAGAGGAAAATGAGAGAATTTTTAGTCAAAATGATGATGTTCAATGTTAACTGTCAAACGAAATTTCTGAACTCAAAATACGTCTTCATTGGTGTCAAGCTCTGAGTCTTGATTTTGAGCTAGCTTACAAAATAAAGAAAACCTGTCTTTTGAACCCAAAACATGAAAAATTGGATGATGAAAACGCGTAAATGAAATGTCCAATTTTCAAATACGAACAAGAGATTGAACAATTGAAAAAGGAATACAAAACAATTTTTCATTCTCTAAAAAAGACACGTATTCAGGCATCAAAAGAACTCGATACACACGTTGAATATTACAGAAATACGAGTGATGAGATTGGTAAATTAAACTCAAAAATTCAAGAACAACAACACATCATCATTGAACTAAAAGAAAAACTGGCTACACTGGAAAAAACAAAGTTCAGTAACATAGATGTGATTGCACCTGGAATGTTTAAAGTCGATACTACTACTAGGCAACACACTATAGACAAACCTTAAGATGCTAATATGATTCCTTCTACTTCTACATGAATAGTTTCCTCTACTACTAGCATTAGCAGATCAAAGCTAATAGCATCAAACAGAAGAATAGGATCTTGCAATGTAGAAGCGGAAAACTAGAAGTCCCAGAAGTAGAAGATCGTGTTAGGAATGCGAATAAGAATCATGTTGCATCTGCTTTAGATATTGCATTAGAAAAATGTAATAGTAAATGTCACACTCCCAAATATATGATTTGTAGGGGAATGGAATACCTAGGGCATGACGAACATGGAATACAAAGATACAGTTATATTGAATGACCTAATGTATCGTTTTAAAATTACATTGTTTGATTAATAAAAACCTCACAGAGTTTACAAAAGTTAGGTCCTAAAATATTGTCAAAAGTATAAAAAATGAGTTTGTTAAAATCAAACGATAGTTTTAAGTGCATAAAATCCAAATGAGACGCGTCAGCTCAGCGACTCTATGATGAGACTCCATGCAAGCCATGATGAACATACTTTAATTATTTTAAAAAAATACATGCTAAAACGGTCAATATTAATGTTGCTGAGTTCATAGGTTTATGTGTATAATAATTATGAATACGGTCACCACAAGTATAGAAAATGAATGACAACTATAACAAGTATAATGCCACATGAAATAATCTGATTCTTTCTAATTTCATGTGCATTGGTAATTTTGAATGATTCTAAATCTTGCATGAATGTTTCTTGGGTTGGTAATACCAATCTAGACGGAGGAGTCATCCTCAAAAGATATAGTACACATATAATTATAGATATAGATATGTTTGTAATCTTGATTCTTTTTGTCATTTTCCTAATATACAACTACTTGTTATCAAATTTTTGCAGAATATCTTTGCACATATAGTTTACGGTTGTATAATTGGCCGTTATAAATAAAAATAAAAAATAAAAGAAAAAAAGTAATCACAGTTTTTCAAGGTTAATAAACTACAAGCAACTATTTTAACCACCTCCATAAACTAACACTCCTAATCCAAATTTTTGGTAAAACTCGTCTAATCCAATCTTTTAAATTCCCCAAATTTCTCATTTTTATATATTCGATCAGCCCAACAAATAAATAAATTTGTTAAGAGTCAAAAAAACTAAAATACACAAAAACCAAAAGGAAAAAAACTCCAAAAAAGCATTTAGGGTTCTTCTAATTCACAAGCAATCGAAATCAAAATCAAAATCAACATCACAACTCTTTTCTCTTTTCTTAATCTAAACCTTTCATCTTTCTTAATCTTTAATTTCAATCTAAAAAATCACCTTTTTTTTTATTTCTCTTTTTTGATCAAGATTTTAGCATTCTTAGCTGAAGTATGTTAATGATCAAATTGATGATCGATTCTTGTTAAAAATTTGATTTTGTGATCTGGGTATTTGTTTAATTTTGTTGGTTTTGTGTTAAATGAAAGTTAGGGTTTGGTTTTTATAAATTTGGGGGTTATTAGGGTAAAAAGCTGGTTGATTTGTGATAAAGAATTGATTCTACGAAGTGGGTGTTTGTTTGATTTTGTGTTAAATGTAAGATAGTGTTTGGTTAAGGATGTATATTGAGGAATTGAAAGAGGGTGATGGGGATGGTGTGGTAGTTACTGTTTCGAATACGAAAAGGGTGTTGGTAGGAGCAGGGGCTCGCGCTTTGTTTTATCCGACATTGTTGTATAATGTTTTTAGGAATAAGTTTCAGACTGAATTCAGGTGGTGGGATAGGGTTGATCAGGTAGACCACTATGTTCATGATAGTTTTGGGATTTGATTAGTTTTGATATGCTATTGTTATAATTATGTCGTGTTATTGTCGGTAGGTTATTTCTTTTTTTGGTATTGATGTGTATGCATGTTTATGAAATGTGTTGATTTTTGCTTCCTAGGCCGACCTGTATAATTTCGCTACTATTTTGTTATGCTAGTGTGATCATTAGTTAAGTTTTGTTGTGTAGCATATGTGTAATTGACTGATTGTGGATAGGTTATATAGGATTAATATGCTTCTAATGATTTGTATGCCCAACTGTTGTTGCTTTTAGGTTTCTAGGCCGGCCGAAATAAACTTTGCGTGCTGCTGTCATCTTTTTGTGTTCTGTAGTGTAACTAATGTAGAGTGCATAAATGATAAGAAAAAAAGTAATGAAGAGATAATTGTAAAACTTTTAGTTAGTTTTTTATCGTATCCAGCTTTAGAGAACACATAAAATAGTTATAACGCGAGCATTCATTACTCCTTTGATAACTTGGACCAATATGTGCATAGTTAGTTAAAGTAAAGTATCATAGCCGTTACTTAAGTATGTGTTTTTCTATACATAATGAGGCGATTATAAGATCACTTGCTTCTTTTTGTTTCAAATTTGTATAGATACATCATACATGTATGTTTTAGATGCACTCTAACCGTATTTCATAATTTTAGGGTTAGATTAATAATCATTGTGCATATTTTTTTGTGTTTTAAACAAACCATCAATGCTACAATGTGTGACAACTTATTCTAGATGATGGTTATTATTGCATCGAAGTTTCAATAAGTAGTCCAAATTCAAGCACGTAGTTGAAATTTGAATGCAACACAAAGACCATTGGGTTGCCACTTGCCAAAAACCTGTGATTATCATGAAACAGGATGTTTCTTTTTAAGAAATTTAAGAGTTAAAGGCTCAGGGTAATGTCATATTTTTGTTTTTGGAAATTAACCTGGTGTAATTTATCTTGGTCTGATGTACCACTCCCACAAATGCTTTGTTAGTTTCTGTGCTTAATTGTAAGCTGCAATCCTCTTTTGGAAACAAGTAAAGCAAAAGTCACTCCTTGTTGGATTATCTTAGAGATAAGAAAATGGTCGAAGTGGGTCAGGTCGGCTAGAAATGCATTTGGCTTTTTACATATTTCTTCTAAATAATTAGCGTGTCAAATATGATTACACAAGTTATATTATTTCAATAATAACAATAAGTCAATAACCCATTTGCCTGTTATTTTTGAGCTAGTATGCTAAAAATTTAACCGTTAGAGATGAAACATAACCAAAATCGACTTATTCTCCGGGTCGAAGAAGCCACTTTTTAGTTTGCTTGTTAAATTTTAATGAAGTGTGGCACTATAGTTGGTAAATTTGTTGCTTCTATTCATTGCGTTCATTTCTTAATTGCTCGAACAATACTAACGATAATTTCTTCATCAGTTTGTATTGTTAGGGGCTGTGCCGTTTCCCACTGATGTTTTTCGCTTGAAGGAAGTTGGTGTTTGTGGTGTTGTTACCCTTAACGAATCTTATGAGACTTTGGTTCCTACATCACTATATCATGTAAGTGTGCCAACTTATAATCCATTCATATACTTTCTCAATGTTGCATGTGGAATTAGCAACCTAAGCTTACATCTATTTTGTCGTATCTTTATATAGATTTTTCTTTTCTTTCTTTTTTTTAAAATTTGATTTAATGTTTAATTTGATCAATTATAGGCTCATGGAATTGATCATTTGGTGATTCCAACAAGAGATTATCTATTCGCTCCATCACATTATGATATATGCAAAGCTGTGGAATTCATCCACGGTAAGTACTTGTATAGTCATATCTATAACCTATATCACTGAGTGGATTATGGTGTTCACATATATATATATTTTTCTTATTTATGAAGGAAATGCATCTGCTGGTAAAACAACATATGTTCATTGTAAGGCTGGGCGGGGCCGCAGTACAACCATCGTTCTATGTTACTTGGTAATGCTTTTTAACTTCAATTTACATTTGTTTAAATTGTTCTTGCAATTGTGACTTTTTACTTTTGAAGCTTTGAGTATTCAAGGTAATTAAAAAAGTTTGTGAACATGGAAACATGTTAAATGGGTAGAATGGATTGATAGTCTGCCGGTGTATTAAGGTGCCGTATGGTTGGTTTGCATATCAGAATCACTATGGGTATAGATTTGATAATAGGGTAAAATGAAAATGGGTATTGATTGAGATATCAAATCCAATACAAATGTTTGGTTCATTGAGATTTGAATATCAAAATATTTATAGTCATACAACAATGCAAAAAAACAGTTTCTACTCATAAAATTATAAAGGAAATAAAAACAGAAAATCACATTCTTCCTTCTTTGTGGCATTCATGACAGTAACTACAAGACCAAAAAAACTTTATAAAAATTTAAATTGAGATGGTCAACAATCATGGCTATACGTTCATCATCCTTTGCAAGTATTTTTTCATCACAATTGATGATAAGTGGATTTTTAATTAAGAAAATAATGTATGAAAAAAGCTTGTGGAGTTGTGGATATTTGATAGATCTGTAAAGATGATTTTTAGGTGGGTTTGTAGTATGCCTCAATATTTGGATATGAGTCATATGGCATTCATTCAAAGAATTCATAGTCATTAAACAAACATTTTTATTCGGAATGAAACCATTCCTTTATTCCGATTCCATTATACCAAACACACCCTTATAATGCATAAAACTTGGTAAATCATGTTATTTAAAGTAAGTGTAGTATTGAAATAATGTGATTTTTTCCAATAAAATGAGTATTTTTAGAAAATTTTGTCTTGGGACAGAAATCAATTCAACTCGAGCATCAAAAGTTACACTTTCGGGTCACCTCTAAATCTTGTGGCTATAAAAACAGGTGAAGTACAAGCAGATGACACCGGGTGCTGCATACCAGTACGTGAAATCCATTCGACCAAGGGTACGCTTAGCTTCTTCCCAATGGCGAGCTGTTCAAGACTACTACTATCATGACAGAGTTAAAAAACCCTCGAAATTCGAACCATTTGATGATGCAGCCGTTGTCTTTGTAGCAGAGTCTGATCTTGAGGGTTACAAAGAGAGCTTTGACTCAGGTTTGGCACGTAAGCACTTCTTGGCAGAACTTAGCGTGGTGTGTAGGGCTCAGTTTGTAAGTCAGGCTGCCATTGCAAGACTTTCTTGCTTGTGGCTTCGTTGCCATGAAGTTATTCAGAAAATCCCAACAAAGGATTTGGCGACCTCTGAACAGATGGGAGGAGATGTTGGCATTGATATCCGTGTTCACTAAGCCATGAAAGGTAAAGAAGTTGCAAGTGTTACGAATTCTGAAGTGTGTATATGAAGAGTATGAGTGACTTTGTTACGTATATTAAGGAATAATGGCCTCCCCTGGCAATGTAAGTTAAAAGCCAAAAGAAATGCTCGGCTTGTGTGTGTATATACATATATATAAGTCGATTAGCTGGTTGGTTATTTTGTAGATTCTCGTCTCTTTGTTACTCACTTTGTATATAGTATCTTATTATATAATTTATTTATGTGACTATTGGTAACAAAATGGTATTTTATTCAAAACTAATAACAATAGTTTTTGAATGATCTAAGACTATAGTCTGATTTGTGACTACATGCAAGACACTTTCGGTTACTTTAAACTATTTCTTTGTTTTTCACCCGCGCAAACCATACATTTTTATTTAAGTTCATTTACGTATCAAAACTTTATGCCTGTCTTTACATAAAAGACGCTTACCCTCCCATTCTTCACCGGTTTTGACCATCCTAAAACGACACTATTTCGAGTTATATGAAGCTGTTTCATTTTAAATACAATATATAACTGACACTTATAATCTAATATCAATCTTTAAAAAATATGTCATATTTTAACCTCAATATACAACTAACACTTGTGATCTAATATCCAAAGGTAAAGCCAGAAAGTTTTCCTAAAGAGGATTTTAGAAACTAATACTAGAAATTTGTTTTTAGGGGGAGGGACAAATGACAAAAAAAGTCAAATATTTTAGAAAATTTATACTATAACTTTTTCGCTAGGGGGCACATGGCCCCTTTGACCCCCCTTTATCTCCGCTAATGCTAATATCAATCTTTAAAAGCCATGCCACATTTTAAACAAAACATACAACTAACAACTATGATCCAATATCAATCTTAAGCACAACTTGTTGCACAGCTTGTAAAATCAGCGGACATAAATATACAAATAAGACCTATGAACTCATTAATTTTTAAAAGACACGCAACACATAAAACAAACAATTGCGCGCAAATCTTATGGCTAACTTAAAAAAATAGATTGCCACATATTAGACTTTAAAAAACACAAATCTTATAACAAACAAAAACAAATATTCCCAAATAAAAACTAAAAAAGAAGTTGATATACCATACATTTCTTATGACAATTGCATATGTACAATACCATGCAGATCTAAAGAAAAAATACTCCCACATCGTCGTGGCATAAAAAACATGAAACCACTATATGTTTCATGGTAGATGGTGAGATGAGAGTAACTGTGTGTGAGACAGTGATTTGAGAGAGATGATTATAAAACCGTGTATTTGAAATTGTGTGCTCGGTAATAGATATGAGCACTATCTAGAACGCAAGAAAGAGACCAAAACGTCGTCGTTTTAATCAGTGACGGATCCATAAATTTTAAATATGTGTGGCACAAATTTCTTTGTTACCCTAACGTAACAAAGTTATATCGATCGGCTTACAACAAATTATATTTTTGGTTCTTACAAACAAGCTCAACAATAGGCGTCGATTAAAAAAAAAAAAAAAAAAAAATCTCTAGTTCGTGTCGGGGGCTCGCCAATTTGAGTTTTGCTGCTTCGGTTTACATTTTTGTGAATTGAATCCCATTCAAACAGACCACACAAATGACCGATAATTAACCATTGTGCTAAATTAGTTTGCTTGTTATTCCAAATTAATTGGGCTTGTTATTTTAGTTGGGCCTCATAGTGTAATTTTAGTGAACATGCAATTCTTTCCGGCCTACCCATTGAGCAAGGAGTATTGCTACATCTACATACAATTTACAAAAACAAATTCACACAAGGAGTTGGCAATAATGATTGGTGTATTTTGATATACTTTCTCCCTTTTCTCTTTCATCACACTAATCACATGTTGACAACTCTTTTGTGTGAATTTGTTTTTTAAATTGTACTAGGTGGAGAACCCGCGCGTTGCAGCGGTCTGTTTTGTTAAAGATGGATGCAGTAATTGCTGGAAAATGGAAATGGCAGGAACAATAAGATTGCAAGGATGTGATGTTGATGTGTATACATAAGGTGCATGTACATTTCATGCAACAATGTCACACAAAAAAAAAGGTTCAAACCTGCTAATACCATACATAAGCTTGTAGCAATAACAATTGCTACAGAATTCATATTAGTTACATTATGTGACATCCCAAATTATAGAGCTTACGGAGAGTCTTAGAAGGAATTTTTATTCTACCGTCAACTTTCTTCTACCTGTTCCTCTACTTTCAGCATTGCAGTTTCTTCCTCCCCTATCACTTTCAGCACTACATTTTCACCACTGCAGTTTCGCGTGCCAATGATACAAACACTACCTAGCAACAAATTGTGTTATTTTCTAATCACGCTAAGCAAATGAAGACCCCGAACCCAAAATTGCATCAATTTCTGAATAAATGAAGTTATTGACAGCGTTGAATACCTTAAAAGTGTCATTGCAAGAGCAGGGTCTCTCTAAAACATTAACGGAATCTTACTCTTAATAAATACGACACGTTGCCAAGCTTATAAGCACATAGTAGTAATTATTGAAACATGGTATTGGATACATTTAGCTTAAAATCATCCTAATCTTTAGCACTAATGTTTCAACGGCCTTTTAGTTTCAAGGATTAATCATAATACTACTAAACTAACAAATAATATAAGAAAAAGTTTAATAATTAAACTTATCTGATGGGATTATAGCGATTAATACGAAAGATATCCCCAAGCTCTTCATATTATAAAATCTTGCAACTTGAATGTCAACATCCTACAGCTCTCACCATGAAACATCCTTGAAACTCTTCACCAAATGTCGACCAGTCACGAACAACAAACTGCAGATTTTAAGATGCAACGGTTTAGGTAAATTAGTTTATTGAACATTGTTGAAGGTTGATCAGGTAAGAAAAATTGAGAAAAAGATTACGAAATAGTACTATAATAGTTGTGCTAATAAAGTATATATTAGCTTTGTATCGGGTTGGTACTTGTACGGGTTGAAAAATCACGGCTTGATAACCAATATAGCATAATCCAAAACATAAATGACTATTTGTAACAAAATTAGTATTTAAACTATACATAAGAACAACTATAGAAATAAATAACAACTATTGAAATAAATAGCAAAGAAAGTGTGAGACTTTGAAATTGAACATTATTGATATGTATGTTACATATTTCGTAAACTATTATTAGCACAAATCATCCTGTATTGGTGGGTTGCCAACGTTGATATCTGGTCCAATCTCTCTTCCGGGTTGCCAAGGTTGATATATGATCCAATCTCTCTTCCCAGGGTGTAGTCTGTGTCCTTTAGAATGCCAGATGTACTAATTGCGTTCCACTGTGGAAAGCTCCTCCCTGAACCACTCCCTTTGATCCACACCCCCTAAACCACACTACTCCCTGAACAGATAACATCAAACCAACAGGGTCAGTGGATTAGAAATGCTGATAAAGGTTGATCACGTCTCATACCAACAAACTTTACTTTTCACCATTAACAAACCAATTTGTTTACATTGAAAAAGGATCATAGTAAACATGTAATTCAGCTGGCAGAAAAAAATTGAGCAAACAGTTTATGCAATTACAAAGAGCATACTGCTATATAAGAAAGAAAAGTCAAACGGGTCTAAAGTTGCTGAAGTTATATTTTCTAGTGGCTAAAATTACATAAATGATTTAAGCTATGGTATTTTTGTTTGTTTTGCAAAACCATATGCCGTGCTTTAACTTATACAGCTTTAACTACACCCAAAGACGTGCCAACTAAACCCATTATCAGAAACACGTAAATGGGTGATAGATTCTGTGTGGGTCTGACCACCAAACAGGATAACATCTTTCTTTAAGGCTTTCAATACACATTTGAATGTAAGTTGATTGTTAACTGATATAGAAAAGGCCCTGATCTAAATATATAATACAATTTTTTTAGTACAAACTGGCTGTTAGTTATAAGTCGCACGTGCACATCAATTTACACCACATTAGAAACCGTTTGAACATGAAAAACTCCTTATAGAACTAAAAATATTTGTTGAGGAAATAATTAGATTCATCAAATTTGTCTGCCCAAGGATATTATGTTAATATGCTGTTTATTCATAAACTTAAGAGGTGTAGAAAATGTATGCTGATAAATACTAAGAAGTGTATAGGCCATTGGATCAAATAGTGGGTCTCAAAGTAAAGTTGCTAATCTTTTCTATTCATCTAGACGCATACAATTGATCGTAAATAGACTGTATTTCCTTGACCCTTAGCCAATGCATATGATTTATGAAATGAAAATCACTGTTCTGCTTATGCCTTTTCAGAACACAAAGATTGACAAACGTAAATCACATCTCTAATATCTCACTAAAAAATTATTAGATAATAAAAGCAAGTTTCCACAAATACGACAACAAAGAATTAACTTATGTCCAGCCCAAATTATAGCATTACTTTCTTTTTATCATCTGAAAATTATCTATTGCACTGCACTACCTACAAAAACTTAACATGTTGTGTCCTATTTTGGGATATTTGGTATTTTATGGGCTTATGAGGTTATTTGAAAGTGGAAAAGTCAATAAAAGCTTCCTGTTAGAGCTAATGAGCTTAGATGTTGGTAAGCTCATAAGGTCTCAAAAGTGAGGTTATTCGCTTTTACGAATTAAAAAAATCCCATAAGTAGTAAAAATAAGCTAAACCAAACACCCCTTTTAATCAGCTTGAATAAACTTATTTGCTTCGTTTGATGTAAAAGTTTCGGACAAGCTGGTAGAAATTGCTTACTTTAAAATGCTTATTTGAGATAAAGTTAAAATTATTCTTTTACCATCATATTTAGCTTAAAACATTCAACAAATTGATACTTAAAATTGATCGAAAACCACAAATCATTAAAAACTATAATCAAAATGGAAATGTGAATCTTAAATTAGACCGAGTGCCTTCATAAGAATTTATCCAAATGAAACCACTACGCATTGTCACACTCATTATCGACCATTGTAGCCTGGTGTTATTAGGAAAATGCTTCCTACCAAAATGCAAGAAAAGTGAAACATGCATCTGCACAGAAAAGCAAACAAAAAATCAAGAGAAAATCAGAAAAGAAAAAACACCTAAGGGGGTGTTTAGGATTGCTTATTAAAAGTGCTTATCTAGTTCAAACCGGCTTTTAAATGCTTGTTCCACAGTAAAATGAGCAAAGCTGATCAATAACCATATCCTGCCACCAATTATAGAAACCTACCAGGTCATCAATCTATTTTGCAGCATTAATTAAAACCTCACACATTAACTAATTTATATACACAAAGCTGGGTAGCAATCTACAATATCTGGGGATGTTATACTCCGGGTATAATTCTGCAAATTTGGGTGCAAAAGCACTATAATGCGACATCTTTAACATGAACTAAACATATGAAGTACTCCTCATATGTGCCTTTACGCCCTGTTCCAATTCAGAATGAATACGCATTATATGTAATGAAACAGAAGAACCCATTTCCACATCATCACCATATCAATGACAACTGAAAATTGAGACACGTTAATAACGCTAACATTATAACCTCAAAACTTTTTTGCTACATTGTTATTTCGCTATGTCATTTTTTTGCTGATAGTTGTTATATACAAAATTATTGCATCTATCATTATCACTCATAATATAGGTCTGGATAGACAAAATCAGTAGGTTCAATATAATTCAGATTTTAGTAGTACATAATAATTCCTGCAAATTAGGGGTGTAACTTAAAGTAAATGTTAAATGGGAGACTATGTTGTGCAACTACATAAAGCTTAATGCAACTACATAAAGCTTAAAGCGTTTCCTAGATCAGGGAAAATGGGTCGATTTGGGTTGTGTTTGATATCATATGGATCATTCAAAAAGATTAGCTAAATGGGGAATAGGTCAAACTTGTTATAAATTTCTTAAACTTAATACATCAGCACATGAAATATATAACAGTATGCTGCTTAATGATTTTTATCATATAATTTATAAGATTTTTTTATGTAATTAATGTTGTCATAGTTTTCTGTTTTTGGAAAAGGTGGCTGACCGCATTTGATTGTAAGTCCATGCTGTGTTTCTACCCACAACATGTTTGCCATTATTTTCATGTGACCCGAAACATTAATAGGATGTTTGCCATAACAAATGAAATAGTGCACATCAAGTATGGCATTTTTTTTATGAAAATAGATCACTGTAAAAGATACCAACAAATAACATTTCATTGTAAGTCCATGCTGTGTTTCTACCCACAACATGTTTGCCATTATTTTCATGTGACCCAAAACATTAATAGGATGTTTGCCATAACATTTAATGAAATAGTGCACATCAAGTATGGCATTTTTTTATGAAAATAGATCACTGTAAAAGATACCAAAAAATAACAATCACCATAATTCAGAGGTTTATCATGCAGTTAAAAAACTGAATTTTAGATTAAGAAGACTCACATTTTGTAGTAGAAGACGACAGCCTATCCTGAGTCAGAAGATGGTATCATATGCTTGTCAACTGTCAATTAATTTAATGAGCTTCGTGGTCGTTCCAACCTTTTTTCCCTGCAAATATTGAGCTACCATCGACATCCATCATCAACAAACTAATAAAAAAATAATCAAATATAGTAAGCTGATCGACTGTACCGGGTGTGCGTGATAAAAACAATAAATTTTGATACCTGCTACGTTTCAGGTTATCATTCCTTGTCTTTGAACATTGTGGCTAACCTAGTAAGCTCAGCGGTTGCATTTGCAGCCACCACTGCTGTTTCAACTGCATCCGTCATCGCATGGCCAAGTAACATTACTAATCATGTGATTTTAGTGTTATTTTGCAAAACATATATGCTACATACGGTAATAAAGATTACCTTTTTTGCTCTTCTAACTTTGCTTTAGCTCTGAAAGTGGAATCAGAACTGTTTAAATCCTGCAAGAGCGAGCATTGACCGTTTAATAGGTGGACTTGAGTTAATTTTTACTCCTAAGGGTCTGCATAAGATTCTGATGCAAATATACTGTGACAGAACATAAATCGTTTAAACCGTTCTATTTTTTACTCATTAGAATATAATTAAAATATAGGTGTAAAGTGTCAGTCGTCTCTCTTTCCTGTTTAAACATAGGTTTGAATTGTGTTGTATGTTTAACATGTCAAATATAGAATGGTAGCTAATAAATGAACCATTTTACATTTATTAAGAATATAACGTTACTCACATTGAGAATCAATGTCAATCGATCTTGCAAGCTCAGTTTCCATAGCACGTGTCAGCAAAGGACCATAGGAACAGCGTTGTTCCAGATCGATATAAACAATCTCTGGCCGTATTTATGTTCCTCTCGGACTGTAAGCAAAACATACACCCACATTTAATAGTTTTTTATAACCAAAACGACAGTTAAGCATAAGGGTAACCCATAAAAGCATATTTTCAAATCACTACGATGTATTAGAAAAGAACTATTACTCATCTTAAGCCTGTATTGGAATGGCCAACAATTCCTCTTGACAGATAAGTGCTTCTAGGCCAAATGGTATCATTGAATCTGTGATTGTATGCCATAGTTGTGCAGTGAATTGTTCTAGGATTATATGTGCAGTTTTGTTTGTGGATATTGTATGCAAATAGAAATGTGCAGGCAAAATATGGAGGGAAATTTAATGCATAAAGTAACTGTTATTGATTGATAAAAACGAAATTACATAGTCCTATATATAGGTTATGAAGAGGTATGAGTCAAAGGTTGTGATGGTTCAAGGGATAAGGCAGTTATGCCTTTTAACAACCTTAACTGCCATCATAACTGTCCCTTTCATAATTGAATAAACGACCAAACAGGCATGGTCTATCGTCATATGTTTAAGTTTAAGTGGCTCTAGCCACTTCTAAACTAGGCTGCAGTCACATGATCAAAATGATCATGGCTGCAATATGTTCTTAAATACTTACAAACAAAATGAAAACATTGTCTTTACATAAACAGAAAGTATAAATCCAGTATTTTGGACTTAAGTAATATCCAACGTTCCTCCCTAAGGACAAAATGCTGGTTCTTCTTGCCTTCTCTTCTGGTTTTGATCAGATGATGATTGTGAAATCATCACTGTCATAATCTCCATAGGTCTTGGAGCTTCCTGTCCCTTCCTTCTCTTCCAATCTGTTGCTTGATTCTGTTTTGCTGTTGAGATCTTCCAGTATCACACCGAAATGCTTCAACTTGGTGCCTTCCTGCTTGTTCTTGGGCTCTTCTTTTGGAATCCCTCCAATGCATTTTCCCATGATCCCTGAAACAGACCTTCTGTTTCAGTCCTTGAGGCCCTTGCAGTTCTGTAATAAGATATAAAGACATCCAAATATGTGTTGTAGCATGTTTTAATCTCATGGCCATTGTTCTTTTCTAGGCCAAATATCTCAGCAATAAAATCAAACTCTTGTGTGAATACCACACTGAGGTATCCCCCAAGTGTGTCCACAATCTTATAAAGGTCAATCAAGTGGATCTCTTTATCTTGTATTTTTGGTGGAATAGGGCCTTGTATATCCCTATTTAAATAGACAGTAAAAAACCAGATATATGCTTTGTTAAAGGCTTCTCTAAATCTGTCCCATTCTTGGCTAATTATATTGTCAGTTTGAATTAAGTCAAGAAATGAAACAAGATCTTTAAAATAGGAAATGGTAATAGGATAATTTACACCTTTGACACAGATGTATTCATCTTGTTTTGATGTGGTGTTCATATGATCCTCCTCTTTCTTCTCCATAGAACTTTCTGCAAGCAGTTTGTAGAAGTTCTCCATATACATGTTCTGTTTATGGTTCATTTTGTTTGGATCAAAACAGCAGTCTTCTGGATGTTTGAACATGGGGATGGGTCTGCATCTGTTGTCCTTGAAAGTGAGTTCCAATCCTTGCAACTCCAGTTGTTTGGCAGACAAGATGTTCAATGAAACATCTGGTGTGTAGTGCACACCAGGAATGATGAGAATATCCTTCTTGATTCGAATATGAACTTCTCCTATCCCATGGATAAACATAAGTTTATTTTGTTCATGCATTCTTTCAACAAAAAAAATTTCCTTGATCTTGGCAAATAGGTTTAGGTTTGAACAGACATGCTTGTCCAATATGTTGCTGATGTACCAGATATCACTCCAACCTTGTTCATCAGTGGATTCCACCATGAAATCTGTGGAAAGATGAATATATTCTGGGTGAGTAATCTTGACATTTGTATCTTTTGTCTTTTCCTTCTCCATTGGTTCTGCATCATGCTTGTTCTCATCTTTCTTTGGACAATTTGCACTACTGGAATTATCTTCTACTACGGTGAATCACCAATCAGCTGGAGTACACAAGCGCTGGGAGAACTTTGCCAACAAAATTCCAAAGAGATTTCATAGCAAGGCAGATTGAAAGGGAAAGCAGTACCAGGATAGGAAGATGCATGAGACAACTGTCTCATGATTGCAAAACCATGCTTAAGAAGAAGTTAATGGACATTGAAGCCTATAACAAGGCCCTGCCAAAGCCACAGATACCCAACACAGAGAAGCATAAAAGATATATATGCTTGCAAAACCATGCTTCTGTGTACTCCAGCTGATTGGTGATTCACCGTAGTAGAAGATAATTCCAGTAGTGCCTTAGCAGCTATGGCTAATAGTAATTGGACTGTTTCCATTCTTGCTACAGGTGCAAAGACTTCTTCAAAGTCTATGCCATGCTCCTGTATATAGCCTTTTGCTACTAGTCTTGCTTTATGCTTGACTATATTTTCATTAGCATCTTTCTTGGTCTTGAATACCCACTTTAATCCAATGGCTTTATGTCCTTTTGGTAGAGTGGTTAGTTTCCATGTATTGTTTCTATTAATGGAATCTAATTCGACCTTCATTTCTTCAATCCATTTTAGATCGTTCGATGCTTCCTTGTAATTCTTGGGTTCATCTTCAGCTAGTAATAAATGCTCGGGTAAAACTTCCTTGGTGTTGTCATATAAATCATTCAACATTCTAAAACCTTGTAATGGTGTGTGATCAAAGTCTGGATGTAAATTCTGGGTTGTAGTTGAGTTACTTTGATTGGTTGAATGTCTTGAGGTAGTTGGTGTGAATTGAGTATTTATTCGTGATGAAATTGTAGATGGTGTGTGAAGTGTTTGTGATTGTGAGGGTGAGTCTGTTGTTGATGTTGCATATTCATGATCATCATTTGCATGGATGTCGTTGTCTTCTTCATCTGGTTGGATATCTTGTTCCCGATGTTCATTCGTTGCTTCAAGGTTCTCAACTTTGAAGTCAAACCATTCTGGTTCATCGTTGGTGTGTTCACTCAGGTAATCCTTCCAATCCCATGTTTCATCCTCTTTAAACTTCACATCTCTACTAACACATATCCTTTGTGTTGTTGGATCAAATAGTCTATAAGCTTTCGATCCTTGTTCGCTTCCTAGGTATACCATTTTGTTGCTTCTATCATCTAACTTTGTCAGATGTTGCGATGGTACCTTTGCATATGCTATGCAGCCAAAAACTCTTAAAGTTTCTAAGTTTGGCTTTCTTTTCTTGATTGCTTCATATGGAGTGATGTCTTCTAAGGCTCTTGTAGGAACGCTGTTTAGAATGTATATAGCGTGTCTAGCAGCTTCAGCCCAAAAGTTTTGTGGCATGTTGGTTGCTTTCATCATGCATCTCGTTGTAGACATAATTGTTTTATTCCTTCTTTCAACTACTCCATTTTGTTGTGGTGAGTAAGGTGCGGTTAGTTGTCGTGCTATGCCGTTCTCTTTGTAATATTGAGTGAATTCGTTAGATGTGAATTCTCCTCCACGATCAGTTCTTAACATTTTCAATGTTGTCCTTAGCTCCTTCTCTATTGTTTCTTTGTATTCCTTGAAAGTATCGAATGCTTGATCTTTCGTGTTTAGGAAATACGCCCACATATATCTTGAGTAATCATCTACTAACAAGAATATGCATTTCTTTCCGGATGGTGTTGGTGGAGTGATTGGTCCACATAAATCTCCGTAAACTAAATCTAATGGTGATGCTGATCTAGTTTTCGCTTTCTTGGGAAAAGGCGCTCTGTTGTGTTTACCAACTAAACAAACATCACAAATTTGTGTTGTATGTTTAATGGCATGTATTCCATGAACTAACTCCCTTTGAGTCATAGATTTTAATGATTCAAAGTTGAGGTGTCCTAATCTTGCGTGCCATAGCTAAGTGTTGTCACTTAAGTTTGCTAATAAGCAAACGGGCGTGCCTATCTTCAGACTTGCTTTGTATAGACGGTTTCTTTGTCTTGTGACTTTCAAGAAGATTTTTTTGTCCATGTCATAAAGTCGTAATTCATCATCGTCCATTACAACTTTACAACCAATTCGGTAAATTGTCCAAGGCTCAATAAGTTGCTTTCTAAGTTGGGAATGTAATAGACTTGAGATATGATTCTTTGTTTCTCGTCATCACATTCTAATAGGATTGAACCTTTTCCTTTAATCTCTATATGAGATGCATCTCCGAATCTTACTTTTCCACTAACGTTCTCATCTAGCTCTTTAAAGTGTTCTCTTATCCCAGTCATATGGTTGCTAGCTCCGTTGTCTAAATACCATTGACTATCGACACTTGTCTCTTTATATCCTACATCTTCTTCGTGTAGCAAGACCTTTTGATCTTCTAGCTTTGTTACATGTGGGTCTTCTAATATTGCCATTAATAAGGTAGGTTCTAAGTCCTCCTCGACAAGATTAGATTGCATACTAGTGTTTAGTTTTGCATAACACTTAGATGCATAATGACCAGTTTTGTTGCACTTGTAACATTTAACTTTGCTAAAATCAATATTCTGTTTGTTGAAGTGATTGTGAGAATTTTCTCCATCCTTCTTCTCGTGGTTATTTTTATCGTGGTTTCTCCATCCTTTATATTTTCCACGTCCACGTCCTCTAAAATTTTTCCCTCTATTGTCATGTCGTGTGAACATCAGTTTTTCTTGACTGTCCAATTGTTTTCCTTACTTAATCCTTTCTTCGTAGGTCTTAAGTCTTCCTATTCCCTCTTCTAATGTCATTTCACTTAGATCGGAATATTGTTTTATAGATCGACTATTTGCGGATACCTTTCGGTACATCATTTAGTAATTTCGCACTAAGGTTTCATCTTCTATTGTGTGTCCTAGACTAGGCGCTTTGTTTACTGAGAGTTGTAAGTTTTGTGGTGAAGGTGTCGATTGTTTCATCCTCCTTCATATATAACATCTCAAATTCGGATTTGAGTGTTTGTATTCTTGCTTGTTTAACTCTGTCTTCGCCAACGTGTCTAGTTTTCAAAGCATTCCAAATGTCTTTTGCGGTTTTGTGCTTTGTTATTTGAAGTAATTGTTCTTCGGGTAAGGCTTGATAAAGGAAAGCAATAGCGGTTTTATCCTTTTTCTTATCGGGTAGAGTCGTTTCAGTCGGCTCAATTCTATCCCATAAACCATTCGCTTCGAGAATGATTTGCATTCGAATTGCCCATAATGAGTAATTCGCGGGCTTTAGGATTGGGCATTGAAATTGGGGTGTACTATTTGAAATGTTAGTACTGGGTTCCTTTTTACCACTGTCTTTCGTCATATCTTAATGATAATGACAATAAATATCCAAAATAATTTTAACACGAAGTGTGTTTCAAAAAAAATTCTTATAAAGTGAGCTCTAATGTTTTATCTTCCTCAAATGGGTGTAAAACTTTCTAGGTATAGTTTTAAAATTTTAAACTATCCTTGGAGATTATAAAATTCAATCAGTGAACAACCTAAGGTTAATTACTCCTTATAAATTATTCCTAATCAGTATACTAAGCAGTGTAATCACTAGGTTAGATATACTATCAAAAATGATAAGATTCTAATTTTCTTAAAGATAACTTATCAAAATAAAAAACAATATATATCAAAGGTAATATATAAAGTAAAATAAAAGTGGTGTTTGTAATCTTTTGGAACCTGGAGGGGTTGATGATCTAACCCGATGCCCTTAATAATAAAAATGATCCTTTTCTTTTGTGTGGCCCTTGTGTACGCGCCTCTCTTATTCCCTTTTGGCTCTTATCTCCTTTTATTGAGATAAGATATAACACGTATATCTTTCTTTTTCTGAGACTAAGACTTCTGTCTCTCTCTCTTGGGAAGATATCTACTTCTTCTCCTCTCCAATGAATGATGGTTAACCGCCTTTTATGGCTGTGTTTTGACCGTCTTTATTCCTTCTCCGGTGATGGGTGTTCTTCGCGAACACTGTTACTCCTCCAATTGAAACCTAGGGTTTCGGATGATTTGGGGGTTTTCTTTTCCGTGAGAGGTTTTATGATTGGAGTATTGCAAATGAATCGATTGGGTCTCAATTGATTCTTCTGGGCTTGATTCCTTATAAGAACAGGTGTGTTTGTTCTAATTCGAATCTCTGTTTGTGCCCTAATTTGATGACGCTCGTTTATTTTAATTGAATCAAATGAATAACGACTTTCTTTTCGTTTTCTGATCCTAATGGATTGGGTAAAGGGAAAAAATTGTTTTGGATAAAAAGAAAAAAATTTTGCGAATTGTTTTTGTTGCCGGGTTGAGTGTAATCACTATGTGATTATACCCCTGTTGCGACAGTGTGAAAACACAAAAAAATGACGTCTTGGATTTTTTGAGTTCTTATCGATTTGCAGAAAAAATTTTGTCGAAACTGTTTTTGCCTTTTGATTTGATTATGGGAATAAACGAGTAAAATGGTAAGTGATGATTTTGGTTAGTAAACCAAACCGCTTTGATACCAATTGTTGGAATGGCCAACAATTCCTCTTGACAGATAAGTGCTTCTAGGCTAAATGGTATCATTGAATCTATGATTGTATGCCATAGTTGTGCGATGAATTGTTCTAGGATTATATGTGCGATTTTGTTTGTGGATATTGTATGCAAATAGAAATGTGCAGCAAAATATGGAGGAAATTTAATGCATAAAAGTAATCATATTGATTGTTAAAAACGAAATTACATAGTCCTATATATAGGTTATGAAGGGTATGAGTCAAAGGTTGTGATGGTTCAAGGATAAGGCGCTTATGCCTTTTAACAACCTTAATCGCCATCATAATCGTCCTTTCATAATCGAATAAATGACCAAACAGGCATGGTCTATTGTCATATGTTTAAGTGGCTCTAGCCACTTCTAAACTAGGCTGCAGTCACATGATCAAAATGATCATGGCTGCAATATGTTCTTAAATACTTACAAACAAAATGAAAACATTGTCTTTACATAAACAGAAAGTATAAATCCAGTATTTTGGGCTTAAGTAATATCCAACAGCCTGAACGTCGATCGGTCACGCTCACATTCTGCACCACGGGTCAGCAAAGAACCATAAGAAATTCCTTGTTGCAGATCGTTATGAACAACCTGTGGCCCTTTATTTGTTCTTCTCAGACTGCAAGCATTACAAACGCCTGCATCCAATGATTTTGGAAAATGGTAACAACAGGTAAGTATGAGGATAAATTCCAACAATTTAATAAGTAAAAGGGATCAAAATTGCAACACATAATTGCTACATATACTTGTATTCTATAAGAAAAGATTACTTCAAGACTGATTATTTAGAATAAGTAAACAGACACCTAGATATTGCATGCACCTGAGTATCAAGAATGACATAGGGGAACTCCAAAGCCAGTTCTAACGCCCTAAACACAAATGGTAAGCCATTTGAATTAAAAAATGTACAATGAAAAAACTTATGCATGCTAACCGAAATTGCTTGTGAAAAACTAGAAGGGGGTTGAATAATTTACCGATTAAAAACTTTGTTTTGAAACTTATTGAAAGATCAATTTATATTGATCTTAGATATGTTAGTGAGAGTAAGGATCAAAGAGTGAGAAGAAACTACAGCCGCACATTTCAGATGCACCTAAAGAAACAGATGCATCTCCCCATAAATTTCTCCTCCTTATTTAAAATGTGTGGCTCAAATTTCTTCTCATTCTTCTTATTCCAATTTCTCTTCTCACTAGATCTCTTCCCAAGTTAGTGAATAATAAACAATATGCAAGCAATATATATAAAGAGTAAATAAGGAAAGAAATAATCAAACCACGACAAGTGGTTCGGTCTACAAGGACTCTTTTTCCTTGCCCTACTCCACTCCCCGAGTCTCACACTCGAGAGTTTAATTTCACTAGTCAACAAGCTCCTTTCACCGGCGGAGAAACCTTTACACTTGGCTTACACACTATTTCCGACACTAAGCTAGATGTCGAGTTCTTTTCAAGGGTACAACCACTTCCACACATAATGTATTTTAAGGACTAAAATACTAACCACTCATACTCACAAGTTTATGATGGCTTGGTACAACAATTATGTATGAACAAGACTAGATCATACAACAATAAAACAAACAAGACTTCCAACTATTCGTTGAAGCTTGAATATGCCTTGATCTTCTTTGCTACAAAAGAGGATCACTATAATGATATGAAACTGAGTTAAAAATGTTAGAGAGAAGGAATGTATGTGATTATGCTAGAAAGGGATGATAAAACAACTTGGTTTGGTATAACAACCCGTAAAATTTAGGATTATTATAATAATATTTATCACGTCAAAAAAATTCAAATCAATTATTTTCTGACAAAATACCAATATCTAAAATTTAAAAACGAGAGGTCATTTCCTTCCTTTAGAAATAAGACACCACACATACAATACTTGCCCACAAAATATCTGTGAAATTTATTATTGTCCAAGTTAAAAATTAAAGCGTACATAAGCTTAATCCATTAGTTATTCCGATCTTTGCGGTAGCAAGAGCATACAAGACTAAAATAAATATCGAGATAAGAGAAAATACACTTTTATCAATCACTAATAATTCACGAAAAGAAAACGAGAGGTTATTTTGTGAATTTAGAAGTCATGAAAGACCACACGCCACCGACACCGGATTAATAACGGCAAACATTTATAATCAAATTTTAACGTAATAAGAGAAAATACACTTTTTATCAATCACTAATAATTCACGAAAGAAAACGAGAGGTTATTTTGTGAATTTAGGAAGTCACAAAGACCACACGCCATCGACACCGATTAATAACGCAAACATTTATAATCAAATTTTAACGTAATAAGAATGTCATAAAATCGTTTTCAAAAATATAATTTTTATATTTTTTCGGATACCGGGAAAGATACGTTTACTCGAGGATTCGACAAAACACGGAGTACCGATTATACTGTTTTCTCTAATAAAACAAAAGACATAATCTCTATCCCCCTTCCCTCTCCCACGTTTTAATACACATGTCTCCTCTCTCTCTCCTTTGTCGACAGAAACCAGAGAAAACCAACATGAAAATGGTTACTTCTCCTCCTTTTGAAAGTCAAAACCTGAAAACATCTCTTCCATCCTCCCCAAATGGAAACCTACAATTCTAGACATTTCTTGGAGCTTTGTTACGTGATTGTGGAAGAAAGACAAGAGCCAAAAAGGGTATCACCCTAGGCACGAGATCAAGGAAGCTAGGAGACATCCTTTCCCTCTTCCATCTATACAAAATCCAAGATTGTTGCAGCTTCTTCATCAATCCTATCAAAAATACAGAAATTAGGGTTCATTCGAAATTTAGGGTTTCAAGAATCAAGGGCTTTTGAAAATTGATAGAGGGTTTTGTAGTTGAGGCATAAAAAGCTACCCGAAGCTAATTGCTCTAATTCACCTTGAGTCACCTCCAATGGAGCTCCTTGGATTCGGTCCTTCTTACCCATTCGACCCACCTTTGGGTTCAATGTAAGAATACACTTCTTGTCATCTTTTGAAGCTATTGTAATTGTAATACTTGTCTAAATTCGAATATATGTATTTTTTTATATATACTTGAATGATTAATTGTCAAAGTTGTTGTTGTTGAATCGTGTGGTAAAAATTCGAGAAGAGTACTTGAAAATGTCGTGTATTGGTTTAGGTTGGCAAACGTCTCATTAGTGGTTTCGGCTTACCTTCTAGTTTCTTTCGACACCTTATTTGGCTTGATGTTTTAGTTATTTTCTTGGCTAATCGGTGTTAGTCTCGCTGAAATTAAAACCTCAATCGAGGTACTGGTTTTATGCGTTGTCCCGAACAGCCATCAAGGCTCATAAGGGTGTGGTTGAGTCGAGACCCTCACTTGAGTCGAGTAGTACCCGACTCCTAGTGTTTTGTTGCCTTGTTCCAGTGTACGTATAGACTCACAAGAGTCTTGCATTTGAAGGTGTATCAAAGTCACCATAGGGTACTTGTTTCGCTTACTCCTGGTTCGGCTCGTACAGCCCCACACCACCAGGATATGAGTCGTGTATTCAAGTTGGGTAGTACCCTACTGTTAAGAATCACTAGTCGAATTGTATTGTTAAAATCGTTATTGATATGTTGTTAGTAGTCTTCCCCAAAGGTGTAGTGAGTCACCAAAGATACACCTTGAAAAGGTCATGGTTTTCGCGTTGTTTCGGGTCGCAACGAGACACCCTGAGGATGGGTGTCACGTTACCTAGTCCTTGTGGCTGTTGTGTTTTCGAGTCACCAAGGGGTGTAGTTTGCTTGCCTCGGCCCCGACGAGACACCCCGAAGGTGGTCTTCATACTGTCTAGCAATAGGTCTCGAAGGAGACTCATATTAGTCCCGATAATCTACTCGTTGTTTTAGCTTAAAACTACATTTGAATTCACGTTTCTCTCAAAACTGTGTCAAAAGAAAATCCTTCCCAGGTTAAGGATGTGCTAAGAGCCATTTGGCTCAAAGCCCATAGTTGAAGGGTCCGTTTGGTTTTCGTACAGCCCACCAGGGCGATTTGTTCTACGCCAGTAACTTATAAGTATGACTTTGACGCCAACCCGACATGATTCACGACTCGATTTCCATCTCGTCTCGACTTGTCATTTCACCCGATTCATCCAATTTTAACGTAAAACACAATGGATAGTAAAACATTAGTATTAAAGGAAACATGGGACAAATTTGTAAACATAAGCATTTGTTTGAAATCAAACTATTCAAAATAGTTAACTTTTGCTACTTACAACTTAATTAAAATTATGGCACACTTCTAACTTTATAAAAACCTAAATTGGTAGACATGCATTTTTCATTATTAAAAAAAATCGGATATTAAACTTGTCAAAATATAATGTACAACTTTTGACATTTCATCAAACCAATAGAAAATATACACCCGGTTCATACCAAGTTTTCTATAAATATATTTCTATTTCACAACTCACGAACGGGTTTTAATATCTTGAAAACGTATACTTTTCTATTATATATATAAGACGAGATCATGTTTAGAACTTATGAGATATGTTTATAAAATTCTACCTTCTATTTTCTATGCAATCGATACACAAATTAAATTAAGATTTAATTTCGTTTCAACATAAATATATTTATACTAGATGTCATGAACTTATATATAACTTAATATATATATTTCTTGCGTTCGCATCGACGTCCCACATTATACGTATTATCTTTCGTACATCATCATCAAGCCAAGGTCTCGTTCATGCTCGATACTTTTCATACTCTGTCTCTCTACCAGAAGCCGATATACATACAAACCTTTGAAAACTATTTTTCAAACTTAAAACGATGCCACACAAGCAACAACAACAACAACAACAACATTTAAAACTTATAAAGTTAGTTAAACTTTATCGAGTCTTAAACATGAAGACTAAATATGCCGTACTTAATTAGGTTGCTTGTCGGAGCCATGCACTATCACTCCTTTATTTAATTCCCTTTAGACTTCATATTGCACATTGCCAAGGTGAGTTTCATAGCCCCTACTTTTACTTGTTTTATAACTGTTTTGGGGGAAGGTACATGCTCATTTTTACTTAAATGATTTAATTACTAAAATTTTGCATTCTATGCATACTATGCCCTTTGATTGATATGTTTTAAGATACATCATACCTAGAGGCTTTAAGGACCACACCAAAACCTTTGACCTAGAATATTACGCAATTTTAGCCTAAGACTTTAGATACCAAATTGCCCTTTTCATGAACCGTCAATTCACGCTAGGAAGCGAATGTTATAAATAGATCTATTGGGGGTGACTCCTGCTCGGTTGGCCCGCATGGGTCAAGGCGAACATATAGCATGTCGGGACCGAGTGTATTGGGATAAACACTCGCCATGGGATCCTTATTTGTATGACTTCCTTGTGCATACATGAACCGTCGAGTTTTGTTGCATGAACTTAGTGCTAGCGTAATAGACTCAATATATGACATTATATTCGTTGTAATGTACATATACCCTACTTATTGTCCACTAATGAAATCTCTTTATGAAATCCTTTTATGAATCGAAACTATAACTTTATGACATTATGCAAGACATAATGATCATCAAAACCAAATTTAAAATTGTGTAATCAAATCCTTTTAAATAAATCTATGAACTCACCAAATAGAAGTGACCCATTTTAGCATGTATCTTCGTGTTTTGAGGTGATAGCTTATCTTTGGAGGCGCAAGGCAAAGGCATGGCATGGTCATAGGCGACTTTGATTTATGTATTGGAACCACCTTTTTATAATGGGCCACTTTCCGCATCAAATCAAATTGTAAACATTGTTTTTAAGAAATGAATAAAAGTTATTTATAAAAATCCGTTGTTCTATGCTTATGTTGTGATACCAATTTAGTAGCACCCCATTACTTGTATGCTTCCGCTGAGTCATTTTTGGGGGTGTTATAGATTGGCATCAGAGCCTAGGTTATAGAGAACTGGGTATATTTTTAAAACCTAGACTATAACCACTTTTACAAAAACTAAACCCTATGACCGACACGCTCGCCTCGCCAAGTCGATGCCTCACTTATGATCCCTGTTGAGATTAAACTTGATAAGATACATGTTTTATCATCCGCTCACCTAATTTCATTATAGGTTATAATTATATTCCCTATACGATACTTCACGTATCACAAGACTACACCTTTCCGTCACATAAAGAGAATAATGGCTCTAATCCTTCAAGACAACCTTTAAAAGTATTGTGACATATTACTAGCGTAACTAAGCTAAGTATTTCAAAATTCATTGAACCTCGGTTGAATGTAGACCGATCACCTATATTCAACCGTGACGGTGGGACATAGCTCGATCACCTATTTCCGACTCAGAGTGAATTTTGCGATGACTTAGGATAGTTATAATAGCCTTATGTCAAGTGAGAAAATGATAATATTTTGATAAACATGTAACATTTCAATAAACCACACATTGACGGTTACACTAAAGCCACACATTAGCGTCACACTATCCCTTAATCACAAACCACTCACTGGCATTCCTTAATCACAAACCACTCACTGACATTCCTTAATCACAAACCACTCACTGGCGTCACAATATCTCTTAATCATAAGCCACTCACTTGCGTCATACTACTCCTTAATCATAAACTTTATAATTCCATATCACAATCGGGTTATGTTATAGTCACTCCTACCCCACACCTTACACCCTATGAACAAATCAAACTATTCTAGGAGCAACCTTTCAATAGCACCTATGAGAAGGTACAATAAACCTTTGGCAAAATCTAGAAGGGCATGATAAAGGACCTATAATCCCACAGAAACTTGAAAACTTTACGCCTACCCTGAAAATTTAATACCTAGAAGCGCCACCTGCCTCTTAGGAATAACAATGCCTACCTTGTTACCCTCCTACAAACGAAATAAAAGAGTTGCCATACAAACTATTTCCGATTATCCCTGAAACCATTATAATCAAAATACTTCATGAATCACTTCATGAATCATTCTACAAACCAAATTACCACCTTACTACAATTCTACCTATACCTTACCAAAATAAAGTGTTCCTTAATACTTTGAAAGGTATTCCGGAACCACTCTATTAGTTACCTACTTCCTCGAAAAGTGTTTTAAGTTAATACCCCATAAACAGAAATGATCAATGTCCCCCTTGATAGCTAAGCCTGACCTTAGGATGTATCTTACACCTCTGCCTAAAACCATAGATAACCATGAGGTTCATCAACTATTAAATCTCCATCCTTACCCAACTTAGACAAATAAACCCTACTCGTAGCTATGGGTAAATGTTATATCCTGCTACACATCCTTACTACAACAAAACTTTCAAATTGGAGGATTCTCCTTAAAAAAAATAATAAAAAATAAAAAAATAAAATAAAATCCAACAATAATATTTTCCAAATCCCTCATTAAAATGAGACTAAATACTGAAACACTAAAAGTTTTTGCAAAACTTCCTTATACATCCCATAATTAAGAACCGGTTTTACAATCTTTTAAAAATGTGTCATTTTTACATATTATTGACTTTTAAATCTGGTCTTAGTCAAACTTGTGCAAACATTTATTCAAAAGAAAAATTCAAAAACAGATGTTTCTTCACCCTTTAAAGAAGAAAACACACAAACCCGTAGCAAACCCTAAGAATTAACCACTATACCTTAGAACCATTAAACACCAGAAATGAGTACGAGAAATTAGAGGTGCCCACACTAACAAAATAGTGAAACCTCATAACATCAAAATTAGAACCTTCACTCAATGAACCTACCTCAGAAAAGCATGGCTCCTCAGATAGAGGATGTACTACTGACATAACACCTAGGTACCCATACCCAAAAGGGAAACCCTAGAGCAACCTAGGGAAAATTCAAAACTTGTTCCAAATACATCACCTCATTCTCGACACCCTATCGGATATGTAAACCGAGATCCGGACGGATCTCCGTAAAATGGTAGACTATAACAACCCGAAAAATTTTGATTATTATAATAATATTTATCACGCCAAAAATTCAAATCAATTATTTTTGACAAAATACCAATATCTAAAATTTAAAACGAGAGGTCATTTCGCCCTTTAGAAATAAGACACCGACATACAATACTTGCCCACAAAATATCTGTGAAATTTATTATTGTCCAAGTTAAAATTAAAGCGCATAAGCTTAATCCATTAGTTATTCCATATCAGCAAGCAAAGAGCATACAAGACTAAAAATAAATACTGAGATAAGAGAAAAATACACTTTTTATCAATCACTAATAATTCACGAAAGAAAACGAGAGGTTATTTTGTGAATTTAGGAAGTCACAGCACCACACGCTTACCGACACCAGATTAATAACGGCAAACATTTATAATCAAATTTCAACGTAATAAGAATGTCATAAAATCGTTTTCAAAAATATAATTTTTATATTTTTTCGGATACCGGGAAAGATACGGTTACTCGAGGATTCGACAAAACACGGAGTACCGATTATATTGTTTTATCTAATAAAACAAAAGACATAATCTCTATCCCCCTTCCCTCTCCCACGTTTTAATACACCTGTCTCCTCTCTCTCTCCTTTGTCGACAGAAACCAGAGAAAACCAACATGAAAATGGTTACTTCTCCTCCTTTTGAAAGTCAAAACCTGAAAACATCTCTTCCATCCTCCCCAAATGGAAACCTACAATTCTAGACATTTCTTGGAGCTTTGTGGCGTGATTGTGGAAGAAAGAAGAGAGCCAAAAAGGGTATCACCCTAGGCACGACATCAAGGAAGCTAGGAGACCTCCTTTCCCTCTTCCATCTATACAAAATCCAAGATTGTTGCAGCTTCTTCATCAATCCTATCAAAAATACAGAAATTAGGGTTCATTCGAAAATTAGGGTTTCAAGAATCAAGGGGCTTTTGAAAATTGATAGAGGGTTTTGTAGTTGAGGGCATAAGAAAGCTACCCGAAAGCTAATTGTCTAATTCACCTCGAGTCACCTCCAATGGAGCTCCTTGATTCGGGTCCTTCTTACCCATTCGACCCACCTTGGGTTCAATGTAAGAATACACTTCTTGTCATCTTTTGAAGCTATTGTAATTGTAATACTTGTCTAAATTCGAATATATGTATTTTTTTTATATATACTTGAATGATTAATTGTCAAAGTTGTTGTTGTTGAATCGTGTGGTAAAAATTCGAGAAGAGTACTTGAAAATATCGTGTATTGGTTTAGGTTGGCAAACGTCTCATTAATGGTTTCGGCTTACCTTCTAGTTTCTTTCGACACCTTATTTGGCTTGATGTTTTAGTTATTTTCTTGGCTAATCGGTGTTAGTCTCGCTGATATTAAAACCTCAATCGAGGTACTGGTTTTATGCGTTGTCCCGAACAGCCATCAAGGCTCATAAGGGTGTGGTTGAATCGAGACCCTCACTTGAGTCGAGTAGTACCCGACTCCTAGTGTTTTGTTGCCTTGTTCCAGTGTACGTATAGACTCACAAGAGTCTTGCATTTGAAGATGTATCAAAGTCACCATAGGGTACTTGTTTCGCTTACTCCGGTTCGCTCCGCATCATTTCCCACACCACTGTGGATATGAGTCGTGTATTCAAGTTGGGTAGTACCCTACTGTTACGAATCACTAGTCGAATTGTATTGTTAAAATCGTTATTGATTTGTTGTTAGTAGTCTTCCCTAAAGGTGTAGTGAGTCACCAAAGATACACCTTGAAAAGGTCATGGTTTTCGCGTTGCTGGTCGCAACGAGACACCCCGAGGATGGGTGTCACGTTACTCTAGTCCTTGTGGTCATTGTGTTTTCGAGTCACCAAGGGTGTAGTTTGCTTGCCTCGCCCCGACGAGACACCCCGGGCGGTGGTCTTCATACTGCCTAGCAATAGGTCTCAAGGAGACTCATATTAGTCCCGATAATCTACTCGTTGTTTTAGCTTAAAACTACATTTGAGTTCATGTTTCTCTCAAAACTGTGTCAAAAGAAAAGTCCTTCCCAGGTTAAGGATGTGCTAAGAGCCATTGGGCTCAAAGCCCATTGTTGAAGGGTCCGTTTAGTTTTAAGATGCACCCACTGTATGATTTGTTCTACGCCAGTAACTTATAAGTATGACTTTGACGCCAACCCGACATGATCCATGACTCGATTTCCATCTCGTCTCGACTTGTCATTTCACCCGATTCATCCAATTTTAACGTAAAACACAATGGATAGTAAAACATTAGTATTAAAGGAAACATGGGACAAATTTGTAAACATAAGCATTTGTTTGAAATCAAACTATTCAAATTAGTTAACTTTTGCTACTTACAACTTAATTAGAATTATGGCACACTTCTAACTTTATAAAAACCTAAATTGGTAGACATGCATTTTTCATTATTAAAAAAAAATCGGATATTAAACTTGTCAAAATATAATGTACAACTTTTGACATTTCATCAAACCAATAGAAAATATACACCCGGTTCATACTAAGTTTTCTATAAATATATTTCTATTTCACAACTTACGAACGGGTTTTTATATCTTGAAAACGTATACTTTTCTATTATATATATAAGACGAGATCATGTTTAGAACTTATGAGATATGTTTATAAAATTCTACCTTCTATTTTCTATGCAATCGATACACAAATTAAATTAAGATTTAATTTCGTTTCAACATAAATATATTTATACTAGATGTCATGAACATATATATAACTTAATATATATATTTCTTGCGTTTGCATCGACGTCTCACATTATACGTATTATCTTTCGTACATCATCATCAAGCCAAGGTCTCGTTCATGCTCGATACTTTTCATACTGCCTCTCTACCGTGTCGATATACATACAAACCTTTGAAAACTATTTTCAAACTTAAAATGATGCCACACAAGCAACAACAACAACAACAACATTTTAAAACTTATAAAGTTAGTTAAACTTTATCGAGTCTTAAACATGAAGACTAAATATGCCGTACTTAATTAGGTCATGTGTCGGAGCCATGCACTATCACTCCTTGATTTAATTCCTTTAGACTTCATATTGCACATTGCCAAGGTGAGTTTCATAGCCCCTACTTTTACTTGTTTTATAAATGCTTTGGGGAAGGTACATGCTCATTTTTACTAAAATGATTTAATTACTAAAATTTTGCATTCTATGCATACTATGCCCTTTGATTGATATGTTTTAAGATACATCATACCTAGAGGCTTTAAGGACCACACCAAAACCTTTGACCTAGAATATTACGCAGCTTAGCCTAAGACTTTAGATCCCAAATTGCCCTTTTCATGAACCACACCCTCGCTAGGAAGCGAATGTTATAAATAGATCTATTGGGTGACTCCTGCTCGTTGGCCCCGCATGGGTCAAGGCGAACATATAGCATGTCGGGACCGAGTGTATTGGGATAAACACTCGCCATGGGATCCTTATTTGTATGACTTCCTTGTGCATACATGAACTGTCGTAGCTTCGGTTGCATGAACTTAGTGCTAGCGTAATAGACTCAATATATGACATTATATTCGTTGTAATGTACATATACCCTACTTATTGTCCACTAATGAAATCTCTTTTATGAAATCCTTTTATGAACTGAAACCATAAACTTTATGACATTATGCAAGACATAATGATCATCAAAAACCAAATTTAAAATTGTGTACTCAAATCCTTTTAAATAAATCTATGAACTCACCAACAGAAGTCAACCCATTTTAGCATGTATCTTCGTGTTTTGAGGTGATAGCTTATCTTGGAGGCGCAAGGCAAAGGCATGGCATGGTCATAGGCGACTTTGATTTATGTATTGGAATCACCTTTTATAATGGGCCACTTTCCGCATCAAATCAAATTGTAAACATTGTTTTAAGAAATGAATAAAAGTTATTTATAAAATCCGTTGTTCTATGCTTATGTTGTGATACCAATTTAGTAGCACCCAATACTTGTATGCTTCACTGAGTCATTTTTGGGGTGTTACATTTGGCTTGCTATTTATAGCCAAAATGAACAAGAATACTGATGCACTACGGACCCCATAAAAGGGTTCCGCCTGTATAATTTTGGTGCCATTGGTTCGACAAAGAAGATTACCAAAATCTTACCAAAGTCAACCAAATCTATCCAAGATTGTGTAAGATATTTAGAGTCCAAGTTCACACAAAATATCTAGTGAAATCATCTAGAGATTTCAATGTTGTTTTCTATTTTTAGAAATATGTTAAATGTTAAATACATATGTAATGTTTTGTTTTAAGAAACTAAAACATGCTTGATCTAAAAATGTTAACATACATTATGGTTTAGAGGCATATCAAAAATATGATTAATCAAAATGTAAATGATTAAGTGATGAAGATATTATTTGAGGAAAAGCTTGTTTTAATATCTATTAAACTTGACAAGCTTTAAGCTTTATAAAATTAAATTTACTTTTGTCGTTAACAAAATTTAGGTAAAGATCATAAAATATAAATAACGTTTAATGACGATATTTGTATTAACAATCTCCCCTTTTTTGTTGAGGACAAAACAAAAATTTTATTTTTATAAAAGATGTAAAGTTTGTACAAGAGTTATAAAAATATGAAATTAATTTTAGAACTTGAAAGATTTAGATAAAGATGATAATACTAGTTTGTCCAATTTAGACACGATGTTGACTTTACGTGAAGTCAAAGTATGCGCTGACTTTATTTGAAAGTCAAAGTCTTCATTAGTCAGTGTGATGTTGACTTTCGTAAAGTCAGTATGCGCTTGACTTTATAGAAAGTCAAAGTCCAAATTTATAAAATTTATCCCCTTTGTCGAAACAAAAGAAGAGGCGATGCGGAATATGTAATGAGCTCGAGCCATTATCTCCCCCTTGGCCAATGCTCCCCCTAAATTGGGTGCCAAGAGAAAGATACATGGATCGTGAAAAAGCTACAAAAAAATGTTAGTAATAATCATCATCACAAGCATTTCCAATTACCATGTAATAATCAATAACAATATAAGAAACACCATTCACTTGTTAAAATTTTCATGATATGAAAATCATGAAATGGAACACAATGATGTGTTAGTACATGAAGAAAATCCTAGAAAAATAAAAAAATGTAATCCTAGAAAATTAGAAAAATACAAAGAAAATCCTAGAAAAATAAAAATACTTAAAAGATAGACTAGGAACCTCTTATTGAGGTGGTGGATGAGCAAGAGCATTGATTCGCTCTAGGATGTGGTTGAGGATGAACCTCATTTCATCTTGAAGCTCATGCACCATCACCCGGGTCCGTTCGCTAATGTGGGCGGTCCGCTCACAATTTAAGCAACCGTGTCTAGGAGGGTAATATGGTTCATGATTTTGTGGTGGTGGAGTTGTTGGTGTTGGTAGTTAGAGTGGTGATTAGGGAGGCTAGCAAAGCATTTTGCATTTGCATGGTTTCACTAAGGTGAGAGTCCACCATATTGGAGAATTTGTGGAGATGGTGTAGCTCGCCTTCTATCTCCGATGAGTCGAGTGATCATCCCACATGGATTCATCGATGTCCTCTATATGAGGAGACATGGATGTTGGGGTAGTGGATGATCCCATACAAAGGTCCATGAATTTCCTTGTGAATAGGATGGAAAAGAAGAGGTTCAGCCCTAACCGGGCGTTTGGGTCAAAGGATGGACATGGAGACTCATGAGCTATTCGCCGGCTTGTACCAAAGGATGGTAGTGGTGGTGGATTATTGGGCCTAGAGTCAAGTCCTCCAAAATGGGTTTGAGATATAGGTGGTGCAGAATAGCTCTAATGGGATGAGAGTTGAGATTTAGGAGTGATGGTGACTTGGATAATTGGATAGAGCCGGTGGTGGTGAGCTAGTAATGGGAGTCTTTGTTGGTGGTGGAGTAGTGACTACAATAAGTGATTTTGGAGTGGTGTAGAGTAGTCAAAGTGAGGAAGTTCTCATCTCTTATGGGAGATGAGATGGTTAAGGAGAGGAATCTGAAGAGGAGCTTATGTTGACAAAGCAACATGGTCTAACACTCATTCTAGCCGCTCTCTTGCAAGGTTTGTTTGATGGAGAAGACTTAGTCATTTTGCTTAAGATTATGCTAGTAGATGAGAAGAATTGAGAAGGTGTGAGGATGATCATCTTAGAAGCTCTTAATTTATAGGATTATGAAATTATGAAGAAATGTGTTTGATTTGATGTTAAACCATGAAGAAAGGAGGTTTCTAATGATTTGGAAGTGTTTTTAATGCTAGTTATATCACCCAAGTCAAGCTTACAAGAAGGATGGAGTGAAGAGACAAAGATATGCAATAAATGTGTTCTAATAATTGTAGGATCTTGAGAATCAGATCACCCACGGATTGCAAGGAACCAAATTTTTGGTTCCTTCTTTTATGAAAAAGGGTTCCTTGGGTGAATTTTTGGAATTTGATGGGAAATGGATATCCTATATGTCTAAGTGTGTTAAACTAGTTCTAATATGGATAAAAACTAGTAAAAACTATCCTAGAAGCAAATTATGGTAATTTGGAATGTTGAAATAAGTGAAATTTAGAAAGTTACATGCGGGTTCCACTCAAGACCAATTTTTACACAAAGCGAAACCAAAATTTTATGTCACCGGTCCGCCTGCTCGTGTTTGGCGGTACCAAAATTTTCAACAGATTTGAGCCAAAAATTGATGTCGTCGATCCGTGGTGATCGAATCTTCACACCTCTTTTAACCATCGGGACTTTTTCAAAACCCGAAATTTTTCTTAAACATATGGCATTAATTATTTCTAGTTAGAACAATGATAACGATACACAAACATAGTGGAGCATTGATTTTGACCATACTAACGATTTTCACATATAAGAAAATGGGTAAAATTTGATAACACTCTTGTGCTATCCCCTTGCATAAACCGGTTAGCATACAACATTGTTTCAAGTTAGTTTATCATCCTACAAAGTAAAACAACCAAATAGTATCATACATCATTGTTTTGTTTTGTTCCAAACACCCTTTAAACCTCACTTATCCAACTTTTGTAGATCTTTGTCATCATCCTTCCAAGGCACTTGAACATCCCCTTGGTTTGCTTGAACTCACGATTCATTCTCAATCTCGGAAGAGATGCATAGTACTCTTGAGGTGGTAGTCGAGAATCGGGGAGACCGCCTCTGAGCTATTTGATGATGATGATGGAGTTGGAGGTTTTGCCCTTTACCCTTTTCCTTAGTCTTAGCCACTGCTCGTCACCAAGGGCACAAATATGTGAGGGATGAGAGAATAATCTAGCAACAACCCTTTTGGATTTGGTGGAATGGGTGCAAATGTTCTATAGAGACGGTGAGTAGCATCCCGTATGGAAGAGTAATGAGCCTCGAGTAGGATATCTACCATTCTCCTAGCAATGTAGTAAGCTAGATTGAATGGTTGACGAGTAGACATATTGTAGAGCATGTGACAAAGGCAAGCATTGATATGGTCTCTATAGCCTATGGTGCTAATGACATTGGCTCTAAGGAGTTCCTCCCATTTTTGAATTCGGGCTTGAGCTCATCGAGTTCCATACCATACGGGTCTCGGTTTACTTCCTTTCCCGCCGAGTGACACGGGTTGAGCTACCCTTTCATTAAAAATCACTTTTAATGATGTCCTTGTCCACCAAAGGAGTTTGGTAGGGACGAGAGCGGTCATTGATAGCATCAAGGTTAGTGAGTGACCACTTATCCGAGTAAACACATGTACCACGGTTAGGAATTCCTAACACTTGAGCAAATTGGTTTAGGGAGATGGAGTAGTCATTTTGATTGATCCTAAACTTAAGAGCCATTTGATTATCCTCATTTGTGAAAGAGACAACACTAAGAATTCTAGGACAAACCTAGGACAAATTGGTTCATCGATGTCAAGGAGACAATCGAAGTTGATAGTGGCAAGCTCTTGACGGAGATTAGTTCCGTTGATAAAAGAAGGATGAATGGTCCTACCCTCATGGAAGTACCTTCGCTCTAGACTCTTAAAGATTTCAACTTGGTCTTTAGTGAGGCCCTTGGTTTTGTGATGTGGAGGGATGTAGTTAAGAGTCTCCTTTTGATCATAGAATTTTGCGGCTACCATGGTTGTTCCTATGAGCAAGAATTTATATGTTTTAGTAAAAATGAAAACAAGCTTAGCGTTTTGGTTCTAGTGTGTGCCTACATGAAAACAATTTGGAGTTGTGGTTATCTCGACTCATTTTATGCATAAAATGATTTTCAATGGGTGTATTTGGCAAAAATCGGGAGATAACCCAAACGCTCCTAATTCAATGTGGCTTCATTTGAATATACCCAAGAATGCATATTAGTTATGCATTACCTTTAGTATTCAAGAGACATTATGCAAGTGATGAAAAATTTACTTTTCTATTTGTATTAATAATGAAAAATTATTTTCCTACAAGTGAGAAGTTTTTCAAAATTTTGACATGAGGTTTTTGTTTAATTAGAATAAGGCCTTATAGTAATTATCTTTTAAGTAATGGGAAACATGATTAGTTTATGCAATGTGACAATATAGTACCTAATTTTAGTAACTAGTTATGCAATTTGCCAATTTAGTTCATGTTTTGTACAATTATATACATAATCCCCATGTAACGATTTTGTGCACAAATTAGAATCCTAGACTCAGAATTATGAGAAGTAATGTAGTTAGGATACTTACAATGATGTTTTCTTTAGTGATTAATGGGAGAGAAAGTCTTAACAATGAGGTAGGTGTGTTGTTGATAGGTTTTGGTAAAGTGAATTGTGAGGAAGAAGATGTTTTGTAAGAAGAATATTTGCTACTGTTGTCACCACGGACCAGACGACACCAAATTTTTGGTTCCGTCCGTTTGGTCGTTTGGTGCCGTGGGAACAGTAGCAGATTTAGGCTAATTTGTTTTCTTTGGTTGTTCTAAGACTTAGACTATGTTTTAACTACATGTTTGGTTCCATTAATCCTAAGCCAAGTCTAAGAAGATTAAATGGTTCTCGTTTGAGAGGTTTATTTAGGATATCGGCAATGTTGTCTTCGGAGGATACTTTCTCAATTGAGATGTTTCCTTTTTGAACATTGTCGCGAAGAAAGTGATGGCTGATTTCAATGTGCTTCGTTCGAGCATGTTGGACGGGATTTTTGCTGAGATCAATAGCTCCTTTGTTGTCGCAAAGTATAGAGATATCGTTGAGATGAATTCCGTAATCCACGAGAGTTTGCTTCATCCAAAGAGCTTGTTGACATGCTTTTCCGGCTGAGACGTATTCGGCTTCAATAGTTGAGATAGCTAGAGCCGTTTGTTTCTTTGCAAACCATGAGGTGATACAATGTCCAACAAAAGTACAAATACCACTTGTACTTTTTATATCGACATAGTCACCAGCACGGTCCGAGTCGGCATACAGTATAGTTTCTACACCCGTTCCTTTGTGATACCATAATCCTAAACATGGCGTTCCCTTAATGTATCTAAATATTCTTTTCAAGGCTTTTAAGTTTGATGCTTTGAGATCTTCTTGAAAGCGAGCACATAGACAAACACTAAACATAATGTCGGGTCTACTAGCCATGAGATAAAGTAGGCTACCGATCATTCCTCTATATTTAGTGTTATCTACCGATTCACCTTCCTCATCCTTGGTGAGTTTTGTGTCCGAGGACATGGGTGTCTTAGTTGGTTTTGAGTTTTCAAGACCAAATTTCTTAAGCATATCTTTTATGTATTTAGATTGGTTAAAGAATATGCCATCTTCTAGTTGTTTAATTTGAAGTCCTAAAAGAAGTTTAACTCACCCATCATACTCATCTCAAACTCGCGTGTATGATTTTAGAGAAATCATCACATAGCTCTTGACAAGTTGATCCAAATATGATGTCATCAACGATATTTGAACTATGATAATGTGTGATTCCTTTTTCTTGGTAAATAGAGTATTATCTACTAATCCCATTGTATATTTGTTTTCTACTAGAAAAGTCTTGTCGATCGTACCAAGCTTTTGGTGCTTGCTTAAGTCCGTATAATGCCTTCTTGAGTTTTAAGACATGATGTGGTTTTTCAAAGTCAGAAACCGAGAGGTTGAGTAACATATACTTCTTCGTTAATAAACCCATTAAGGAATGCACTTTTAACATCCATTTGAAATAATTTAAAGTCATAAGCACATGCATATGCAAGTAAGATTCTAATAGACTCGAGCCTAGCTACCGTGCATAAGTTTCATCGTAATCAATCCTTCTTGTTGATTATAACCTTGTGCGACAAGCCTAGCTTTGTTTCTAGACACTACACCATTTTCGCCCATTTTATTTCGAAAACCCATTTCGCTCCAATTATAGTTTGATCTTTATGTTTTGGAACCAATTTCCAAACATCATTTCTAACAAATTGGTTTAACTCTTCTTGCATAGCAATTACCCAAGATTCATCTTTTATTGCTTCGCTTATGTTATTCGTTCAATGGTTGATACAAAGCAAAAGTAGTTACTTTGATTTTGGGCTTGTGGATCTTAACATTCTTTGATTTAGTTGTCCTATGACTTTTCTAAAGGATGACTTTTGGATTCTTTGATGTTTATAATTTCTTTATTTAATGGTTCATCTTCCTTGTCATTTTCAATTATTTCTTGAATTTCTACAAGTCGACTTTCAACTAAGTCATCATCTACCAAAGGTGATGTCTTAGAAGGAGGTGGACTTTCGTCAATGTTATGTTCAACCATTCCTCGACTCTCATTGTTTCTTTGTTTAAGACTATGTAAGCTTTACTAGTTTGTGAGTAACCAAGAAATACACCTTCATAAGACTTTAGGTCAAACTTGGTGAGATAGTCTTTGGTATTAAGAATGAAATATTTACACCCAAACACTCTAAAATATCCTAAAGTTGGCTTTTTGCCTTTATATAATTCATATGGTGTTTACCAATGGAGCATTAGTCCAATGGTTGAAGCACTTGTACTTGAGTCAATTGACCCAGGTTCAAGTCCCATCCTTGGCATTTGCTTCATATAGGTACCCACCTCCGCAAAACCTATGGGCACACTGGAGAGACTTTGTGGAATAAGAGCTTAGGGGTCCGAGTCTTGGCTCGTGCTCACTCCAATTGGTGCCCCACTAGGCCAGGAGAGTTGCCGGAGTTATTCCTTATGGGTGGATAATGGTCGGTGCCAAAAGGCACCCGGGTCGTGGTGTTCCGCCAATCTACACCTTTGTGGAATTCATATGGTGTTTTGTTTAAGAAAGGACGATTAAAACTCTAATTAAAATGTATGTAGAAGTATCAATCACAGCACCAAAACTTTTGAGGTATGTTTTGTTCATTAAGCATTGTTCTACTCATTTCTTGAATGGTTCTATTTTTACGCTCTACGACTCCATTAGATTGAGGTGTTCGAGGAGCCGAGAAGTTATGTGTTATACCATTTGTATCACAAAAGTTTCCAAATTGTGTTTCATTGTCGAATCATGACCATGATCCGCTCGGATCGACACAATGTTAACACCTAGTTGATTTTGAATTTTCTTGCTAAGTATTTCAAATTTATCAAAAGCTTCATTTTTAGTTTTCAAGAATAATGTCCAAGTGAACCTTGAGTAATCATCTACTATGACCAAAGTATATAAGTTGTCTCCATAACTTCTTATAGCGGATGGACCAAATAAGTCCATATGCAAAAGCTTTAGACACTTAGATGTGGATACCATGCTTTTAGCCTTATGGATACTATGAGTTTGTTTACCAATTTTGCAAGGGTCGCAAAAATGTTGGTCATATTTTAGTTTTGGTAATTTCGACTAGCTCTTTCGAGGATAGGTTTTGAATAAGTCTCATATTAGCGTGACCTAATCGCTCATGCCAAAGAGTAGATTTATCATCTAAGGTTGTTAGGAAAAGTTTGTCATTAGATGTTTTATCTATTTTCATGATGTATATGTTATTTTTCCTAACTCCTTTAGCTATGGTGATACCATCTTTAGTATTTTACTACCATTTTTTCAAATAGTACTTTATATTTTTATTACATAATTGACTAATACTAAGTAGATTAAATCCTAACCTATCGACATGAGCAACATTTTCAATAGTTAGGAGTTATGAGCGATCGCACTTTTGCCAATGATTTTGCTTTTGAGATTGCTACCAAAGCTTACATTACCTCCGCCATACTCTTGGTATGTTGAGAAGAGGCTTTTGTTGCCCATCATGTGTCTTGAGCATCCACTATCTTTTATCCATTCATCGTTCTACTCCAACTTTCAAGCATACCTATGACACAAATAACTCAATCGCTTGGTCCCCAATATCTCATGGGTCCGCTTTGGGTTAAACATACCATTTACTTGGTTCATGTATGGAAATGATGGGTAAGGGTTCCATGGCATGTAATTTGAGTTTGATATGGTCTAGGAAGTTTTGATTCCAACCGTATGTTGATAGTTGGGTTGTATGTTGTGGTTTCTCTTGGGAAAGGGCGTTTGGCAATAGGTGTTTTAGGCCGTTGTTGAGTAGTTTTAGATCTAAATTCATTTCAAGCGAGTCCTACTCCTAATGTAACAAAGAGGTTTTAGTTTAACATTATCCTTGGTTTTCTTTGTTACTTTGACAAATTCACTACGGTCCGACAAAGCATTTTGTCCTCCTGCATCCTCACGGCACCAAATTTTTCAACCGACGTAACCTATTTTGGGTCCGTCTCGTCCGTGCTATATCGCAGCTAGCTTTGATGAGCTTTGTTAATACAAATAAGCCGTAAAACGCTTATTTATATTTTACGATCTTCTAATGTTTTGTCGATAACAAACGAAATCATTTTAACGAAACAAATAAAATACAAGACCACAAAACGGGTGAAAAACCGAAAGCCCTTCTTTAAGTTCCTCCCAGATACATGGCTTACATACCCTACCAACATTCTTGGAAAACAATCGAATCGAGGGTCCGGAGGAGAATTGGCCATTCAATCTTGTGAACTAATCGAGACCGAAATTGAGAAAGAGATACGAACGGAAAGGAATAACCAATCGATGAAAGAACATGAAACCATTCTGCTTCAATAGAGGTACGAAAGGGTTGGGCAATGAAGTAGTGAAGTGGTTGGATTTTTGCAAATGCTCCCACCACCGGATGCGATTCCAAGAGCCGAACGAGAATGAATACCACACGAAATGTCAAGACCAGTTCCCTAATGGAATGTTTAACCGTCCATTCGGATCGACCAATTGGTACTAAGTTGTAACATGGGAAACCCACGGAAAACACGACTTATTTGAATAACCCGGTGACCTACCAATTGTAGAAGTAGGATTTTTGGCAACATATTCACATTTTCACATAAAACACTAAAATAAGTATAAGTGATTTTATGATTTAAGTAATACATATGTACAACAACTAGTGTTTACATATTTGGATAAAATATACACATAACTAGTATGTAGTATATTGGGTAATATAAATGGGTAGAAACTTAAGTATCACAACCCATTGGGCAAATACATCAATGTAGTGGGTACAACCCAAAGCCCATAACCCATGGATCTTGACCCATAACCCATTGCATGACATCATGCTTATATCATACATGGATGATATCCATAACCCATGGATCAACCCATACCCAGTGACCAAGTGCATTGCACTCAAAGATACATTGTATCTAGCCAAAGATCCATGGTTCAACCCATGACCCATAACCAAAAATACCCATGGGCAAAGAGGAGCTGCTCCACGGATCCTCGGCTTTGTGCTAGCCGAATCCCAAGTGGAAGGGATCCGTGGGATCCGGAATAGTAGAGAATTTTTCTATAAATAGAGAGCCATTTCTTCCTTTCTATTCATCACTTTACACACATACTTCCCCAAATATTATAACCTCTAACCTCGTATCCAAGTGATCTATGTAGTTTGTCTTTTGTTTTGTGTGATCTTCTAGGTTCCTCTTAAAGGCTAGATCACCACTTCTTGAAGACGAGCAAGCTCAAGTCCATGAGTTGCCAAGCTTGGCGTCATCAAGACAACTAAGGTTCTCTTGTTGATAGTTCTTCTTCCTTCAGATGTTGGGTCGAGGCATTAGTGAAGTATGCCGAAGTGTCAAGACGAAAGCATTAGTGAAAGGTGCTTATCGCTCGTGTCAAAAGCATTAGTGAAGAATGCTAAAGGTGTCAAGACGAAGGCATTAGTGAAGGGTGCCAAGCGTTGTGTCAAAGGCATTGAGAAGGATGCTTAAGAACCAAATCAAGTGGCATTTGGGAAGAGTGCCTAGGTCGATAATCGATGAGGTGCATCGTTATACATATAAGTATTTGTTTATTTCAAGGATGGTGATATCCTTGATGGTGTTGTAACAAGGAGTAGATCTCCTCGAGATTAGGTGTCAGTGTTGTGAAGGGTAGTAGTTCCTCCATAGTAATGGAACTAGGTGCTTAGCCTAGTACCCAATAAAGGGTAGGCGACGCCAGGATAGGATTAGTTCTCCTTGGTGTGAAAGAACCCGTGGTTAGCCTAGCACCGTATAAAGGGTAGGCGACGCTGTGTTAGGTGTGGTTCGCCTTGGTGTGAAGGAACTCGGTATTTAGCTTTGTACCCGAAAAGGTTAAGCTTATCGCCAGAAGGCTTCTATGCCATAACGAGTTGGTGTAGTGTTTACGAACCTCGAGTAGGTGACTCGGGAGTGGAGTAGGCAAGGAAGGTGTCCTTGTAGCCGAACCACTATAAATACTTGTGTCGTGGTGATGTGCTTCTTACTCTTTATCTTTCAAGACACGCTTATATATCTATCTATCAACGTCCAACATAAACAACCAAATAGATTGACATAAGTCGATCTAAATATTTAAAAGGAAGTTTTAAATTGGTAAACTATTCAACCCCCTTCTAGTTTTCCACAATTGGCCTCGTAGCTTCGCTACCAAGTTTTTGTTGTATATTGTACTTTGAAAACTTGATACGATCCGTATGTTTGAAAACTACAAAGAAGAGAATTTCTTAAAACAAAAGTCATGTTTTAGAAATCATCATATGTTGCTTAGTGATAGATCATTCTAACATTTTCCTTTGAGAAGTCTTCATACTATGATTTGGGTATCTTAGAAGATCATGAAGTATTTCGCCTATGGTTTCTAAACCATAAAAGGGAATATAGCAAAGGATTGGGGTATCTTATAAGATCATGAAGTATTTCGCCTATGGTTTCTAAAACCATAAAAAGGGGATATAGCAAAGGTATGTTTTCTTAGTTACATTTTTTTCAAAACGTACTAAATTGCTTGTGGACAAAATGGTGATATATGCTTCTATCTTATAATAAGCATAATATGAAAAGTGTTTTAGTGATTTTTTTGAAGTTTTGTTGTTAGATATCTTGTTAATCAAGCTTGAATAAAGGTAAAATGGGTAATATAACTTCACTAAAAGTCTACAAAGACTAAACCTTTTCGCGGGTGAAAACGTACATTTTGTAATTCTGTCGATCCGCGGATCCCTCAGTTACATCGGACGGATCCTCAAGCAAGGGATCCGTGGGATCCGTGGTATGTAAGATGCTTTTGTGTCGAATTTCAAAAATTCATAACTTTTAACCGTAAGTCGTTAGAAGTCGTGCCACCTATCGCTTTAAAGGTATTTGAGTTCACTTTCATTTAAAATGATTTCATAAACTGATTCAAAACAATAATTTACGTAATCATTGATTTATAATAGAAAGTCATTTTTCGGTCATAACTTTGCACAAACTTTTGATCTAATTGGAGACGGATGTTTTCGCTTTTGAATAACAATGTGTCCTCTATTGAAATTAAGGTTTTGATCATATTTATAAATATAAAAGAAACTAATCAAGCTTGGTATACATGTTTATATTTAACACAAAGCGATGAAAAGAACTTTCGTATGCTATGCTAAATGATAAATTGTCTTCTTTGCATTACTTGATTATTTGCTTATCTCAAATAGCTTTTGTGCTTGTTTGATTGAATAGCATATGTGGTTTCCTTTACCTTGCTATTCATTCTCTTGTTTGTCGATTTAGTAATATTCTGCTAATCAATGTGCTATTTGAAGGAGTGTTTGGGATAACATCTAGTTGTGTCGAAAATGTTAGTTTAGATATTTAGATAAGTCATATAGGTTGAAAATGTTTAAAACATATAACACACTAAATGGATTTTTGATTGAGTTTGTCATATGTGCTTATATGATTTCCTTTGTTCTTGTATCATTTTCTAAAAATAACAAGAATGTACATCGGATCATAACCTACACTTGTGTTGATGATGTACTCTCCCATTTTCCTTTTCATGATCACTCTCCAAGCTTCATAGTAGGATTGCCAACTTGATTATTTCATCCGATATACTCAAGTAAATTATTTTGCAACGCAAATATAATTGTTCATATCCGAAAGTCCAAACTCAAAGCTTTCCAACAACATATGTTGAACTAGCTCATCCAACCATTTTTTGTTGTTTACCATATGGACAACTTTAAACTTATTTTTAACATGACGCCTTCCACCTTAGTTGTCTCAAGTATAATATTAAATGAAGCAAAGTATCATCATTGTTACTCTTCGATAGGCCATTGTAGGAATATAAATTTTCCTAACTTGAGAATGAATATCGGAGAACTTATTGCACTAGAAACTCAATTTGACCTAACGGTTGAATTGCTTCCTTGATAGAAGTTGGGTATGTGGAATCACCCGTAAAATGGTCGTGTTTAGCCGTAATTGAGCACCGCTAGTAATGATCTCATATTCATTCTCTCACTTGGGAAATTTATACTCCTATGTTTTCCTAAAGTAAGTTTACAATGAAAATACTTTGCATTGTCTTAGGATTACTAATCAAACAAGTTGTAAAATAAAATTTTCTTTAGTTAATCACAACCACTTGCCTCATCAAGCGATTATCTTGCTTTGATCGAGAAGAGCTACATGACTTCATGGACGAAGTTCATTGTATGCTAATCACCATCCGTAATGACTATACATAGTTCATTGCTTCCGTGGCCAAAACAACCCTATTGTCTTGAACACCATCATCTACTCGCACGCCATTGTTAATACAAACGATTTACTAATCTAGATCGTAAATCTATTTTGAGCTACTTGAATAACGGTTGTTAAGTTTGATAAACCTATGTGTTACTTGTGAGCTAGATCTCATTTAATTGCTTATGTGCTATTTCTACATGCTCTTAGTATGTTTTACTTGTATACATGTATACTTCATCAGAAGCGATCATTAGCTTCTAAGTTCGATACTTAGAACAAACGCTCATTGTTAAGTAAAATGTCCCGGATGCCGATCCCTAGTTTGTAACTATCCGGATCCTCAAGTGAAGAACTGTGGATCCGGCGAATAGAAGTGGAATTTCAACTTTACACCTCAAACCATGTTCCTAGACTACTTCACACTAGTGAACTTAATACCTTAGGATCTCTTAAGTCCTTCTCAAGCTTAGTAAGCTTCACACTCACTCATAGCTCATTAAGGATCACACTCAAAGTGCTTTTCGATCTATCGCTTCACCTAAACTCATTACTCTTCCGCCTCTAGATCACTCATTATTTCTCACATGATCCCTCACATCTAGACCTAGAAATCTTTCGATTATGGCAAAATTGATCATAATCATCCTTAACTCAAAATTGGTCGAAATGGATCAAATTCTAGTTCTTCCACCTTAAAACCTTTAGGATCTTCTCCAAGACATTATCCTAAGTCACTATCTCGATCACTAGGATCATCTAGCTCCATTAGACACCTCAAGATTTTAGTGTCATCTCTCGCTCATTCATTGGTACTCATGAAAGTTCCAATTTCTTTCATATAAGGCAATCATTAGCTACATCACTCATCGCCCTTGAACATTTAAGTACCCTTTCATTTAAAGACACTTAGAGAACTGAAACATTTAAAAGGTATAGGCTTTAGACCTTTCAAACATCACTTCTATCCTTTCCTAGTCACGAGAGCCGATCCCTAGGATTAGCCTAGACGGATCCCCCATTGGTGGGAACCGTAGGATCCGGTGATGATTTATGTCAACTCTGCTCGAACAATCATTTCAAGCTCATATTGCTAACTTGAACACTCCACCTCATCATAATTAAATCTCAAGTTGACTCTTGTGCATGCTAATCATCACATTCCAAAGGATATTAGAGACTTAAGTCTTGAATGCACTTGCTAAATCCTTCCCTTTATAAGTCATCTTGCTAGAATCCTTTAGTCATCAAACACAACATAATTCTCAAGATTTAGAAACCTTTTCCTTAGTCATTTCATCATGAGGAAAGCTCCTAGTGCTAACTCATCCAATCAAGAACCACCTAAGAAACTTGCTCGTGTTGTACACGAAATTTCCTCAACCGAATCATCTCCGTTAAACCCACAAATGTAGGACTTCCCATCCACCAAATCATCATCCATAAGAGATAATAGTGCTAGAATCTCACCTCAACAAACCCAATCAACAATTGCCAAGAGAACCGCAATAATTAGCATTAAACCTCTTAGGTTAGAAAAGGATCATCGAGCTCTAAACCAAACGCACTCTAGTTCTAGCAAACGCCTAAACCTTCATTCCTAGAGCATGGAATACACTCTTTACCGAGCCTCTCTCTATTCATTAGAGCATTCACCACCGAGAACTTCCCATTCACCAACCTTCTCGTTAAAATAGGAACCACCTACATCACCAACTAGTCCATCGTTGGAAACAAGGAACCACCAAGGACTTGATCATATGGAGGAATTTCCATTACCACCACTCTCATTCCTAGTAGAACCTCATCCTAAATTACTCAATGTACCTCCACCATCATTTGTAGAACCTCCTCAAAACATCATGTTTCTAATCAAGACAATAATTGCTCTAATTGTCTAATCACCCAAGGACTTGTTCAAGAAGTACGAAATGAGTTGCATTTCATGTTTAATTATCTTCTTGAAAGATTGGACCAAATCAACAAGTCTACTCATCCCTAGAATCAAGCACATTGTTGCTTCTAAGCTTTGGTCACTTATTAGTATTAGTAGAATATGGCTAAATCATTCTCTTAGTTTTAGAGATTTGTTGATCATCTCTTATGTTTTATTGAATGATAGTTTACTTGCCATATTGCATTGAGTATATGTTTGTTGGTTGAATACATATCTCATTTTGATGTTAACATTACTTGTTACATCACCATTGCCGAATTTAATCATCACCTATACGGATCCCTCAATTGCCTAGACGGATCCCTACTAGAGGAACTGGGATCCGTGAGATGTAAAACTATTTTTCTACTAACTTGGATCACATATGCAGGAAATTGTGCATTATACTTGCTTTCTAACCTTTGTTTTGTAGTTATTCAATCTACACTTGAAGCCTTTTGACACCCTAAAGCTAGGGGAGCTTTGTGTCAAAACAATACATTGCAAATTACTTGCAATATTAGGATTACATTTCTCGACATCCCTTTGCAAAATTGCAATCATCATGGGGAGCACATTCGTCACTTAGATTTAAATCTTTGCAAACTTAGTTGCAAACAAACTAGATTAGTATTACTTTCTTGGTGCCCTTACCTAGGGATGGACTCGTCAAGGGGAGTAAAGACTAGATCCTTTCCGTTACTTGCTCTCTACCTCTTTTTATTTCTTTCACGTGTTTTTCTTAAAAACAATGTGTTGCTTTCTTTCAAGGCTCTTTTGTTTCGACAAAAAGGGAGAAGAAAGTAAAACTACAATTCAAACTTTTACTTATTTTAGTTTTCCTTAAAATAATTTTATATTTTGTCATCAACAAAAGGGAGATTGTTAATACAAATAAGTCGTAAAACGTTTATTTATATTTTACGATCTTTTAATGTTTTGTCGATAACAAACGTAAAATCATTTTAACGAAACAAATAAAATACGAAATGGTTTGAACTAATAGTTTCTAACATATTCACATTTTCACATAAAACACTAAAACAAGTATAAGTGATTTTATGATTTAAGTAATACATATGTACAACAACTAGTGTTTACATATTTGGATAAAATATACATAACTAGTATGTAGTATATTGGGTAATAAATGGGTAGAAACTTAAGTATCACAACCCATTGGGCAAATACATTGAATGTAGGTGGGTACAACCCAAAGCCCATAACCCATGGATCTTGACCCATAACCCATTGCATGACATCATGCTTATATCATACATGGATGATATCCATAACCCATGGATCAACCCATACCCAAGTGACCAAGTGCATTGCACTCAAAGATACATTGTATCTAGCCAAAGATCCATGGTTCAACCCATGACCCATAACCAAAAATACCCATGGGCAAAGAGGAGCGCCCACGGATCCCTGCTTTGTGCTAGCCGGATCCTGTGGAAGGGATCTGTGGATCCGGAACAGAGAGAATTTTCTATAAATGAGAGCCATTTCTTCCTTTCTATTCATCACTTTACACACATACTTCCCCAAGTATTATAACCTCTAACCTCGCATCCAAGTGATCTATGTAGTTTGTCTTTTGTTTTGTGTGATCTTCTAGGTTCCTCTTAAAGGCGAGATCACCACTTCTTGAAGACGAGCAAGCTCAAGTCCATGAGTTGCTGTTTCGTCATCATCAAGACAACTAAGGTTCTCTTGTTGATAGTTCTTTCTTCCTTCAGATGTTGGGTCGAGGCATTAGTGAAGGATGCCGAAGTGTCAAGACGAAAGCATTAGTGAAAGGTGCTTATCGCTCGTGTCAAAAGCATTAGTGAAGAATGCTAAAGGTGTCAAGACGAAGGCATTAGTGAAGGTGCCAAGCGCCAGTCAAAGGCATTGTAGAAGGATGCTTAAGAACCAAATCAAGTGGCATTTGGGAAGAGTGCCTAGGTCGATAATCGATGAGGTGCATCATTATACATATAAGTATTTGTTTATTTCAAGGATGGTGATATCCTTGATGGTGTTGTAACAAGGAGTAGATCTCCTCGAGATTAGGTGTTGTGTTGTGAAGGGTAGTAGTTCCTCCATAGTAATGGAACTAGGTGCTTAGCTTAGTACCTAATAAAGGGTAGGCGACGCTATGATAGGATTAGTTCTCCTTGGTGTGAAAGAACTCGGTGGTTAGCCTAACACCGTATAAAGGGTATGCGACGTTGTGTTAGGTGTGGTTCGCCTGGTGTGAAGGAACCCGGTATTTAGCTTTGTACCGGAAAAAGGTTAAGCGACGTTGTAAAGGCTTCTCCGCCATAAGGAGTTGGTGTAGTGTTTACGAACTCTCGAGTAGGTGACTCGGGGAGTGGAGTAGGGCAAGGAAGGTGTCCTTGTAGCCGAACCACTATAAATACTTGTGTCGTGGTGATGTGCTTCTTACTCTTTATCTTTCATTACACGTTTATATATCTATCTATCAACGTCCAACATAAACAACCAAATAGATTGAAATAAGTCGATCTAAATATTTAAAAGGAAGTTTTAAATTGGTAAAACTATTCAACCCCCCTTTCTAGTTTTCCACAAGTTTGTTTGTCTTTTTCGGCCGTATTGGTTTGACTATTTGAAATTAGTATTTCATTAAAACCTAGTCCATTCATGTTTCCTGGTATTTTTGAATTCTAACTATTTCACTCCAAGACAAGCAATATTTTGTTAAACCTTTAAACTTAGAGTTATGTTTGATGAGAACTTTGTATGAGTTTTAGCTTCTATTTCAAGACTAAGCTCTTGACATGATTTGCAATCATCGCCATTTGCTTTCCTTTTCTAATCGCTTTTGCCTTTTCTTTTAACTCATAAATTTCATTTTCTAAAATTCCTTTTAGTCTTTAAAAACTTGTTTTTAGTTATGATTTTTAAGCTAAGCTCACACAATTGATTATATTGTTTTTGCAAGGTGTCATCATCAATAGAAGAGTAGGATGAGTCGGAATGTACCTCATTTGATTCATGTGCCATTAGAGCGATCTCATCCTTGCTTGATTCTTCATCATCCTCACTATCACTCCAAGCACCACTTACAAAAGCTCGTTGAGTTTTGCTTTTAGGTGGCTTGGGGCAATCTCCTATTAGATGGCTTGTATCACCGCATCTAAAGCACTTTCTTTCACCTTTTCCTATTTTGTCATCTCGGTCTTTTCGGAATGGCTTTTTTTCATCTCGAGGTTGCCTTACGAACTTTCCTCTTCTTCTAAAGAACTTTTTGAAATCTCTAATGGCCATAGCATACTCCTCATCTTCACTACCGGAGCAAGATTCGTCATCATCACTAGATTCCGTTCTTGCCTTTAGAGCAACGGATTTGACTTTCTCTCTTTTCCTTTGATGATCTCCGAATCTTTCTCCATCACCATTTCGTACTTTGAGGTTTCGATTAGCTCGTCAAGGACATTATTGAGAGATCTTTGATTCCTCAATAGTTGTACTTTAGCTCTCCACTTCGGATGGAGTGCTCTAAGAAATTTCCGACCAAGTTCTTACTACGAAAAGATTCATCAAGTGCTTTAAGAGTAATAATAGTATTAAAGCGAGCAAATCCACAATCAATGGTTTCATCTTCAGGGATAACAAATTGTTCATATTGTTGAACAAGAAGATCAATTTTGTTATCCACTACTTGTGAATTTCCTTGATGTGTAATAATCAAGGATTCCCAAATCTCTTTTGCGGTTTCACACATAAAAATTCTTTCATATTCTTTTCTAGGTAAAGCATTATAAAGCATCATTTTAGCTTCATTATTTTTAGCTATTAATTTCTTTTGCTCATCAATAGAAATATCTTTTGTTGTAGAACTAAAGTGTCCTTTAATTATAACAAACCAAATATCTATATCTTTTGATTTTACATATGTTTCAAAACGGTTTTCCAATAGATAAATCCATTGGTTTCAAAGAGTGGTGGTCTTTGCACGATTGTCGTGAAATCCAAGATCCGGACTCAACTAGAGTGTATAATAACAATGATTGAACATGCACAATGGAATAATAAGAACACAATCAAAGTTACCAACAAGGTTTTTCTAATAAGACTAATGATCCTCTATGGATCTTTACACCCTCTCTATAGAGGTTTTTTTTTTTTTAATGTTTTTCTGGAAAAAGTTGTTTTTGAATACATAAGACCTAAGTTCCTTTTATAGACAAGGAACACTATTCCCTTTCTTGGGAAAAGAACAAGCATGCAACTAAAGTACAAGCATGCAACTAAATAATAAATATAAAACCCATACGCATGCCCATGCTATCCTCAAGATCCACTAAAGCTAACATCGGGCAAGACAATAATAAAGATGGGCTAACATATAAATAATAAAACTCAAGACGCCCACACAACAGACGGCTTCAAGCAGAAACAAGGCTTCACCACTTCAAACAGATTCCACGGCTTCAAGATTTCAAATAGAATCCACGGCTTCAAGATTTCAACAGAATCCACACTTTAGTACTTCAATAGAATCCAAGGCTTCAAGATTTCACCGCTTCACTACTTCAAGAGAATAACTTCAAGATAGTTCCTACTTTGTACGCTTATATTACTTTAGTTGAAACTCTTCTTCAGCAGTAATCCATTGTTTCTCGATCGCTGTAATCATCGCTTTCACGAATTCCCAACAATTGCCCTTCTTTAAAGTTTTCGGAATCCATGGATCGTTTCAAGTTTATAAAATACAATATATTTTAGAAATTCTTGAGCAACGAGGCTCTGGTACCAATTGTGGAAAACTAGAAGGGGGTTGAATAGTTTAACGATTAAAAACTTTGTTTTGAAACTTATTGAAAGATCAATTTATATTGATCTTAGATATGTTAGTGAATAATAAATAATATGCAAGCAATATATATAAAGAGTAAATAAGGAAAGAAACAATCAAACCACGACAAGTTGTTTATAGTGGTTCGGTCTACAAGGACTCTTTTTCCTTGCCCTACTCCACTCCCCGAGTCTCACACTCGAGAGTTTAACTTCACTAGACAACAAGCTCCTTTCACCGGCGGAGAAACCCTTACACTTCGCTTACACGCTATTTCCGACACTAAGCTAGACGTCGAGTTCTTTTCAAGGGTACAACCACTCCCACACACAATGTGTTTTAAGGACTAAAATACTAACCACTCACACTCACATGGCTTGGTACAACATTGATGTATGAACAAGACTAGATCATACAACAACAAAACAAACAAGACTTCCAACTATTCGTTGAATCTTGAATATGCCTTCAAAGAGGATCACTATAATGATATGAAACCGAGTTAGAAATGTTAAAGAGAAGGAATGTATGTGATTATGCTAGAAAAGGATGAGAAAACAACTTGGTTTGGCTTGCTATTTATAGCCAAATGAATAAAGAATACTGACGGACCACGGACCCCATAAAAGGGTTCCGCCTGTATAATTTTGGTGTCGCTGGTCCGACAAAGAAGATTACCAAAATCTTACCAAAGTCAACCAAATCCATCCAAGATTGTGTAAGATATATAGAGTCCAAATCTACACAAAATATCTAGTGAAATCCACTAGAGATTTCAATGATGCACCACCTGATGTCATATGCTGTTTTCTTTTTTCAGAAATATGTTAAATGTTAAATACATGTGTAATGTTTTGTTTTAAGAAACTAAAACATGCTTGATCTAAAAATGTTAACATACATTATGGTTTAGAGGCATATCAAAAATATGATTAATCAAAATGTAAATGCTTGAGTGATGAAGATATTATTTGAGGAAAAGCTTGTTTTAATATCTATTAAACTTGACAAGCTTTAACCTTTATAAAAATTAAATTTAATTTTGTCGTTAACAAAATTTAGGTAAAGATCATAAAATATAAATAACGTTTAATGACGATATTTGTATTAACACTGCTAAACTGCTTTTTCCCCCAATAGGTAAACCTATAACTCTAAGTAGTTTGCTTCTACTCAAACTCGCATCATACATGGATGATATCCATAACCCATGGATCAACCCATACCCAAGTGACCAAGTGCATTGCACTCAAAGATACATTGTATCTAGCCAAAGATCCATGGTTCAACCCATGACCCATAACCAAAAATACCCATGGGCAAAGAGGAGCGTTCCACGGATCCCGGCTTTGTGCTAGCCGGATCCTGTGGAAGGGATCCGTGGGATCCGGGAACAGAGAGAATTTTCTATAAATGAGAGCCATTTCTTCCTTTCTATTCATCACTTTACACACATACTTCCCCAAGTATTATAACCCTCTAACCTCGGATCCAAGTGATCTATGTAGTTTGTCTTTGTTTTTGTGTGATCTTCTAGGTTCCTCTTAAAGGCGAGATCACCACTTGAAGACGCAGCAAGCTCAAGTCCATGAGTTGCCAAGCCGTCATCATCAAGACAACTAAGGTTCTCTTGTTGATAGTTCTTTCTTCCTTCGTAGATGTTGGGTCGAGGCATTAGTGAAGGATGCCGAAAGTGTCAAGACGAAAGCATTAGTGAAAGGTGCTTATCGTTCGTGTCAAAAGCATTAGTGAAGAATGCTAAAGGTGTCAAGACGAAGGCATTAGTGAAGGGTGCCAAGCGTTGTGTCAAAGGCATTAGAGAAGGATGCTTAAGAACCAAATCAAGTGGCATTTGGGAAGAGTGCCTAGGTCGTATAATCGATGAGGTGCATCATTATACATATAAGTATTTGTTTATTTCCAAGGATGGTGATATCCTTGATGGTGTTGTAACAAGGAGTAGATCTCCTTGAGATTAGGTGTTGTGTTGTGAAGGGTAGTAGTTCCTCCATAGTAATGGAACTAGGTGCTTAGCCTAGTACCTAATAAAGGGTAGGCGACGTTGCGATAGGATTAGTTCTCCTTGGTGTGAAAGAACTCGGTGGTTAGCCTAGCACCGTATAAAGGGTATGCGACGTTGTGTTAGGTGTGGTTCGCCTTGGTGTGAAGGAACTCGGTATTTAGCTTTGTACCGGAAAAAGGTTAAGCGACGTTGTAAAGGCTTCTCCGCCATAAGGAGTTGGTGTAGTGTTTACGAACCTCGAGTAGGTGACTCGGGAGTGGAGTAGGCAAGGAAGGTGTCCTTGTAGCCGAACCACTATAAATACTTGTGTCGTGGTGATGTGCTTCTTACTTTTATCTTTCATTACACGCTTATATATCTATCTATCAACGTCCAACATAAACAACCAAATAGATTGAAATAAGTCGATCTAAATATTTAAAAGGAAGTTTTAAATTGGTAAAACTATTCAACCCCCCTTTCTAGTTTTCCACAAGTTTGTTTGTCTTTTTCGGCCGTATTGGTTTGACTATTTGAAATTAGTATTTCATTAAAACCTAGTCCATTCATGTTTCCTGGTATTTTTTGAATTCTAACTATTTCATCGGCACAAGCAATATTTTTGTTAAACCTTTTAAACTTAGAGTTATGTTTGATGAGAACTTCTTGTATGAGTTTTAGCTTCTCTATTTCAAGACTAAGCTCTTGACATGATTTGCAATCATCGTCATTTGCTTTCCCTTTTTCTAACCGTTTTGCCTTTTCTTTTAACTCATAAATTTCATTTTCTAAAATTCCTTTTAGTCTTTAAAAACTTGTTTTAGTTATGATTTTAAGCTAAGCTCACACAATTGATTATATTGTTTTTGCAAGGTGTCATCATCAATGAAGAGTAGGATGAGTCGGAATGTACCTCATTTGATTCATGTGCCATTAGAGCGATCTCATCCTTGCTTGATTCTTCATCATCCTCACTATCACTCCAAGCACCACTTACAAAAGCTCGTTGAGTTTTGCTTTTAGTGGTTTGGGCAATCTCCTATTAGATGGCTTGTATCACCGCATCTAAAGCACTTTCTTTCACCTTTTCCTATTTTGTCATCTCGGTCTTTTCGGAATGGCTTTTTTTCATCTCGAGGTTGCCTTACGAACTTTCCTCTTCTTCTAAAGAACTTTTTGAAATCTCTAATGGCCATAGCATACTCCTCATCTTCACTACCGGAGCAAGATTCGTCATCATCACTAGATTCCGTTCTTGCCTTTAGAGCAACGGATTTGACTTTCTCTCTTTTTCCTTTGATGATCTCCGAATCTTTCTCCATCACCATTTCGTGTACTTTGAGGTTTCCGATTAGCTCGTCAAGTGACATTATTGAGAGATCTTTTGATTCCTCAATAGCTGTTACTTTAGCTCTCCACTTCGGATGAAGTGCTCTAAGAAATTTCCTGACCAAGTTCTTACTACGAAAAGATTCATCAAGTGCTTTAAGAGAAGTAATAATAGTATTAAAGCGAGCAAATCCACAATCAATGGTTTCATCTTCAGGGATAACAAATTGTTCATATTGTTGAACAAGAAGATCAATTTTGTTATCCACTACTTGTGAATTTCCTTGATGTGTAATAATCAAGGATTCCCAAATCTCTTTTGCGGTTTCACACATAAAAATTCTTTCATATTCTTTTCTAGGTAAAGCATTATAAAGCATCATTTTAGCTTCATTATTTTTAGCTATTAATTTCTTTTGCTCATCAATAGAAATATCTTTTGTTGTAGAACTAAAGTGTCCTTTAATTATAACAAACCAAATATCTATATCTTTTGATTTTACATATGTTTCAAAACGGTTTTTCCAATAGATAAATCCATTGGTTTCAAAGAGTGGTGGTCTTTGCACAGATTGCTGTGAAATCCAAGATCCGGACTCAACTAGAGTGTATAATAACAATGATTGAACATGCACAGCGGAATAATAAGAACACAATCAAAGTTACCAACAAGGTTTTTCTAATAAGACTAATGATCCTCTATGGATCTTTACACCCTCTCTATAGAGGTTTTTTTTTTTTTTAATGTTTTTCTGGAAAAAGTTGTTTTTGAATACATAAGACCTAAGTTCCTTTTATAGACAAGGAACACTATTCCCTTTCTTGGGAAAAGAACAAGCATGCAACTAAAGTACAAGCATGCAACTAAATAATAAATATAAAACCCATACGCATGCCCATGCTATCCTCGGGCATCCACTAAAGCTAACATCTGGGCAAGACAATAATAAAGATGGGCTAACATATAAATAATAAAACTCCCTGACGCCCACACAACAAGACGGCTTCACAGAAACAAGGCTTCACCACTTCAAATAGATTCCACGGCTTCAAGATTTCAATAGAATCCACGGCTTCAAGATTTCAATAGAATCCACACTTTAGTACTTCAAATAGAATCCAAGGCTTCAAGATTTCACCGCTTTCACTACTTCAAGAGAATAACTTCAAAGATAGTTCCTACTTTGTACGCTTATATTACTTTAGTTGAAACTCTTCTTCGCCAGAATCCATTGTTTCTCGATCGCAGAATCATCGCTTTCACGAATTCCCAACAATTGCCCTTCTTTAAAGTTTTCGAATCCATGGATCGCTTCAAGTTTATAAAATACAATATATTTTAGAAATTCTTGAGCAACGAGGCTCGTACCAATTGTGGAAAACTAGAAGGGGTTGAATAGTTTAACGATTAAAAACTTTGTTTTGAACTTATTGAAAGATCAATTTATATTGATCTTAGATATGTTAGTGAATAATAAATAATATGCAAGCAATATATATAAAGAGTAAATAAGGAAAGAAACAATCAAACCACGACAAGTTGTTTATAGTGGTTCTGCTACAAGGACTCTTTTCCTTGCCCTACTCCACTCCCCGAGTCTCACACTCGAGAGTTTAACTTCACTAGACAACAAGCTCCTTTCACCGGCGGAGAAACCCTTACACTTCGCTTACACGCTATTTCCGACACTAAGCTAGACGTCGAGTTCTTTTCAAGGGTACAACCACTCCCACACACAATGTGTTTTAAGGACTAAAATACTAACCACTCACACTCACATGGCTTGGTACAACATTGATGTATGAACAAGACTAGATCATACAACAACAAAACAAACAAGACTTCCAACTATTCGTTGAATCTTGAATATGCCTTCAAAAGAGGATCACTATAATGATATGAAACTGAGTTAGAAATGTTAAAGAGAAGGAATGTATGTGATTATGCTAGAAAAGGATGAGAAAACAACTTGGTTTGGCTTGCTATTTATAGCCAAAATGAACAGCAGTCACCACGGACCACGGACCCCATAAAAGGGTTCCGCCTGTATAATTTTGTGTCGCGGGTCCGACAAGAAGATTACCAAAATCTTACCAAAGTCAACCAAATCCATCCAAGATTGTGTAAGATATATAGAGTCCAAATCTACAAAATATCTAGTGAAATCCACTAGAGATTTCAATGATGCACCACCGATGTCATATGTCGCTTTTTTTTTTGTAAATATGTTAAATGTTAAATACATGTGTAATGTTTTGTTTTAAGAAACTAAAACATGCTTGATCTAAAAATGTTAACATACATTATGGTTTAGAGGCATATCAAAAATATGATTAATCAAAATGTAAATGCTTGAGTGATGAAGATATTATTTGAGGAAAAGCTTGTTTTAATATCTATTAAACTTGACAAGCTTTAACCTTTATAAAAATTAAATTTAATTTTGTCGTTAACAAAATTTAGGTAAAGATCATAAAATATAAATAACGTTTAATGACGATATTTGTATTAACACTGCTAAACTGCTTTTTCCCCCAATAGGTAAACCTATAACTCTAAGTAGTTTGCTTCTACTCAAACTCGCATACAGTATCCGTCATACCGCAATAAGTAAATAAAGGACTTCCAACAAACAAACCCCCAAAATGAAACACCCAAATAGCATCACCCTTAACGAACTCATAATAGCAGAAAGCTGCCAAGCAATACCATAGCTAAAACACTTTAACGTAACAGTTTATGAATAATAATATAGTAAGTGTAGTCCCATTGCTTTAAACATAAAATCAAAACATTAAGAACAATAAAGCAAATACCAGATATTTAATTGATCAGAGCTCACTACCTACAAAAAATTGACCAAGCTTCATGGCAGCCACCATCATATCGACTCGTATTGCACATAGACTTTTTAAAATATTCATCCGGCCAACTTGCAGCCTTCATTCTGGGCTTTTGAGTTTCCTTTGTTACTCCCGCAGAACTGAAATTATAGGTCAGATTTAATGAAAGTGTTTAAAAAATAAAAACCGGCAAATCAAATATTTGGTTTATAGCAAACCCAAATGACTTACGGCTGGCTGGTCCACTGTGGTGACAACAATATACCCACGATCTCCCTGTTAATATTCAAGTTCTGAGATTGGGTCGGTGAGATTAAAAGTTGTTAAATTTAAAACCGCTGATAGGATCACGATTTAATTTTTTGTGAAAGAATCTCACCCAAGAACATTAGCAGGAGGTGGTGAATGCAATATGGCTTCCATTATCCCAACCTTCAAGAGTTGTTCTTTATCCTCATCTCCACTTTACTCGACCCGCCTCTTGACACATGTGATTTTGAATAAACTACATAAAGATTTATGAAAGAATTATACAAAAGTACGTTTTTTCATTTATTACCTAAACTACAGAAGTAGGTGCTGTTGCTGGTGGTAAAACTGCGGGTTCAACTTGAGCTTGGTAATTGCTTGGTTTAATCGGCATGAATATAAGCGGTGCCATGTCATTCGTATCGACACATGGATTCCCTGCACATAAACAAAAAATGTTAGTTACAATGTAGTTGCAGCTCATTACCAATACAGGAGAACGTGTCTAGATTACACCTGTCTAGTTTTCGACTTATATGTGATGCACTTGTCCTCTATATACAATTGAGACATATATATGTAAAGATGTTTTATACATGAGAAATAACATTACGTCACTCTACAATGGCAGCATCCCCGCTTAAGCCACAGTTGTGACATGAAATAAAGTTGACTAATATTCACCTAAAGATTTATGACCAAAAACACGACAATTAATTAATAAAATCCATAATATCAATTAAATCAAAAGTAAACCTAATCAAAAGCACCTCACCTGGAAGAAGGTGATATTTTCCGTAACCAACCATTTTCTCGCCACCTAATCACCACCAAAGAGGTCAAAGAAGCAACTTGCAATCTGATCCATTATCAAAACCCTCCTCATCATCATCAAAACCTTTTTAAACCGATATAAACTCTTGAATCTATGGCTCATTTACCGACCTCCTAAACACCCTTAACTCCTGTTTCAAAGCCAAAATTGTTGAAAGAAACAAAGAAAATAAGTAACACACCTCACAAATCTTACAAACCCATTAAGCAAACCAAAAACCACCAAAACCCATCTCACAGCTCCATCAAACAACACAAATAAGTTTTAAAAAAAAGGAAAAGGAAAAGGTAATCATCATTCTTCAACAGCTTAACAAAACCAACACCTAATTCCAACAAAACCCAAAATTATAAGCAGCCCCTAATTATAAAAAAAATACAATTTCAGTAATTTACGAAAAAAAAAGTTTATAAAAACGACCAAAATCTACAAACAAAAATAAAATCAACAAAACCCTAATATGAAAGTGGTAGTAATTGTTAAAGTTTTGTTTACCTACGCAACTAATCAAAGGCACACAAAATCGAAGAAAAGGTAAAACTTATACATATTTAGTTAGGGTTGATAAACTTACACATTTGATTTTGCTCCTTCTTAAATCCTTCTTCAATCTTTAAAGATTAGGTTGTTGGTTTTTGATGATATTAGATCTCTCCATTATTTTGGGGAGCAGAGCAGTCAAAGAACGAAACAGATCAAATGATTGTTCTAGAATGGCTATTTCTCACATTCAAGAGAAGCTTCAGGAAGAAAATAGTTATGTGAAGAAATTGATCTAGTTTGTGTGTGTTTTAGTTTTTTGGATAAGGGAGATGGAAAGTTCAAGAATTCTGTGAGAAGAAGAAGAATCGAGAAAAAGAGATATAAAAGAGATATAGTGTTTGTGCCTGTTTTTTGTCGATCGGGTTAATCTAACGGTGAAAAGGGGTAAAGAGGCATTATATGGGTCGGTTTAAAACACAACCGGGTCAATCTAATTTTGAAAAGCGCCCCATACACTGCCACATGGTCAAATGGGTTGATCGGATGGTGGAGAATCAAATGACCAGGTTTGACCCGAAGTTTTGTTGTAAAAAAAAGTCCTAAGTTGTATTGTTCATAAGAAGCCCAACAAATGTAAGTTTGTATAATGTGAATGTAGTAATACTCTTGAGTAAATGTATATATAACACAAAATAAAATAAAATTAATGGATACATTTTTACCAAAAATTACAGTTAACATGTCCGATCTATATGTGGCACAGCCACATGTAACTAAAGGCTACCTCCACTCCCTGGTTTTAATTCCATGTTAATTAAAAATATGAAACAAAGGTCGCTCACGGTAAAAAAAAAAAAAAAAAAAAAACGGCGTCATTTAGGAGACGCTTTAAACGACGTCGTTTCCCACAATAATTGTATAGTAGAGTAATGTGTTTTTCTTTATGCATTTCACTAAGAGAATCTCCAATGTAAGATTTTTAAAAGACTTTTCACTATTTAAATAAGTCATTTTAATAACTTGACTCATTGTGGTAAAAGCTTTATAAATGACTTTTAAGAGAATGACTTGTTAAACATCAAGCGTTTGATAGCAAATTATATAAGTCATTCTCATTAAATAAAGACTTATTGAAGATAGCTGTAAAGCTTTTAAAGGCTTTATGTATTGAAGAAGGATTGGGAAAATGACTTGTTGAGAGAGAGCATTCATTGATAGATTGATTGTCATTAATGCATCAAATCTTTAAAAATTTAACGATCGTGACGCCTAAAACCTCATCTCAAGAATCATAAACATATATTCATTGACCATGAGTGTAAACAAAATTATTGATAGGTGGTATTTTGCAGTGTTGCAAAAAGGCCTACCGATTAATTACCGACAGCTAGGTACTCTGCCACCGACCTTCGTGATTTGTGTAAATCGCTCAAACAAATCGGTCAACCACGGTCAACGGCGTTAACGATGGTCAAACTTGTCAAACATGAAAATTTTACCGAAATACCCTAAACTCACTGTAAATTAGTTATAATCATCGCTTATATCTATTATTACAAGATTTTTAAAGGAAAATCTTCTAAAAATACCAACACTGTCAGAATACCTAAAACTTGCCAAAATACCAATATAATTAATCACCCATTCGTTATTTTTGCAACCTCGAACAAACGAATCGCTTATACGTTGTTTATATCTATTACAAGATGTTTTAAGGAAAATCTTTTCTAATACCCAAAACTACCCAGAATATCCGAAACTTGCTAAAATGGCAATCCGCTTAATCACCGATTAATCCCGCCTAGACCGATTATAAGCTACAGGGGGTCGACCGCCTCACTACCGATTATTTTTGCAACCTTGGTATTTTGTGAAACTTTAAGCATGTAATTTAATTTTAAAAATAACTCTAAATTCCTCAAGATACTAGAAAAATGATGAAAAAAGTTATTAACTTATACCATAAATTAGTAAACTTTTAAAATTACAAAAGTTATTATAAAACCAAACTTAAACTTTCAATTACTTGTGAGATCATAGTATAATAAGAATATTTATTTGTTGTAAGATTTTGGTGTCATTCGTATCTTTAAAGACTATGCTTATTGCGTCTTTCAACATAAAATGTCATCAAGCTGTATTAAAATCGCCAAATGCTCTAAAAACTTCATCTCACTAATCCTGCTAAATATACACTAAATTCATTAAATACACAATGTTTTTTTATTACTTTTTCAATAAAATAATCCTTTTTAGTATAGTCAAAAAAAAAAATTGCACTAAGAGCATAGGGTATGGCAACGAGGGAGGCTCGCCGGTCCGAGATGGCACCTCCGCCGTTGACCGCCACCCCTCGCCACCACACCACTCCCGTTCGCCACTTCTCCCTTCGTCGCCCCCACGAAATGAAAACACAAAAACAAATTATGTATTATGCATTAAATGAAATGAAATGAATTTGAATTTTTTATAAAAATGAAAGAAAAACAGGAGATCAAAAATGGGTTTTGTTTATTTTGTATAAAAGATTGATATTTAATGAAAGAATAGAGGAAACACGAACTATTTGCTTCGTTTTATGATTCTCTCTCTAGAGGTAGAGAGAGAGAGTATGAGATAAACGAATAGCAAAGAGTGCGGCTTATGTAGAGGAGAAAGGTTTAGGGCATAGTGAGAGTGAGTCACATAAAGAGATGATAAGAGCATCGGGTATTTGTATTTTTATTTAAATGAAATAAATTTTATTGTGTTTGAAAAATATAGAAAAAAAATAAAATAAAGGTGGGTGAAATTTGAAAATGTTTGGGTAGTTGTGAATAGGAGTATTTTTAAATGCGGGTAAAGTTAAAGCGATGTACATGCGAGACTCCAAGAAAAGGTGAGCCTGCCCACCATACCCCATGCTCTAAAAAGAAGACAAGTTTGACACAACTCATTTCATCTTGAAGGAAGAAAAAATCAACATGTCACACTTTCGTGTTTCAAAAGTTTTACATTCTCATAAATATAAACTTTTGTCTATTATAATAAAGATACGAGAAAATATAGTAATAATCTTTCTTCATAAAATATACAACTAAGCACTCTCCTAACCTCTTCTTCATCTTCAAGATTCACAAAATAAGACTCCATTCCATTTCTATTACATATTTCTACGCCTTATTACCCTATATACTAAAAAAGTCGAGAACGAGCCAGAATTCATCACGATTTAATGCAAATTTTGAGAACTCATGGCGACAAATTTTCGAGATTCAAGCCATACTGCAAAATAAGTCAAACATTAAATGCAAAGTTTCAGAACTTGGCAAAACAATCCTCGAGGTTCAAGTGTCGCTCCAAAGTAAGTCCTTTAACATTAATAATCTTTCGCAACTTGGCAAAACAACCCCGAGGTTTAAATGTCGTTGCAAAGTAAGTCCTTAAAGAATCCTTGATCGCGCGTTTTCCAACACTCACATTATTATTATTATTATTATTATTATTATTATTATTATTATTATTATTATTATTATTATTATTATTATTATAAAACATCACTTTCATTGACACAAAACCATGTGATTACAAGAATTAATGGGAATTAAAAACATCACTTTCATTATTATTATTATTATTATTTTAGAAAGCGGAAAATTGGCTTATAAATTTGAGTGTGCACTCTATTTTTTTCCTCATTGTTTCTGGGTATGCACTCAATATATTTTGATCGACTATAACTTCAAACCAAAAAAGAAAAATTACACTACAAAGAGGGATTACAGGATATGCATTTGTATGCCCTGCTTAAGCCGTAGATCCATTTCTGGATAAGAGAGAAGCCCATTCGTGCACTAGGGGTTGCATTTATATAAAATAACTAGTAAAACATGGGGGAAAAACAAAAAGCCCGGCTAATGTAGCTTCTTGAAGGTTGTTGTAACAAACATATATTCTCTCCGTTCTATCCGTTCCATATTAAGTATCCACTTTTAAAGTGCACAAAGTTTTAAAAAATTCTACTAACTACACTTTCCACCAATCAAATATTATCTTTACTCACTAAAGTCTCATCTCATTGGTTGAAATATATTCTGGACACTTAATTTGGAATATTTTAAGATTTTCATATGGACACTTAATATGGGACGGAGAGAGTAATAGTCAAACGTATAGTAAATTGTTCTAAGAAAAAAACTGATGGGATCTTCACTGGGGACATAGTTTGTTGCCGACAACCATAATAATTTCAGGAGTAAAATACATTTTTTCGTCTATGAACATGTACTCAAAACGCACGCTAAGTTGTTCACAAAAATTAAATATAGCTGAGGTTTTTACTGTTCATTTTTTGCATCACACAAAGTTCTTTTGACCTTCAGTAGTCATTTCATCGAGTTACTATAGTTAATTATTTTGGTACAACCTTAAAGACGAACGATGTAATTTACTCCTAAATTAACACCATCACCTCATCTACACTCATTCTTCTCCTCTACTTCAATTCAGTATTAAAATTATATATATTTTCTTTTTCTTTTTCCTTTATACATCTTCATCTCTAACCATCACCACTAAGCACCATCTTCTTCCATCAATCTTCTAAAAATCACAAACAACTTCAAATCACACCAGGTCGTCCTAAACGACGTGCTCCCATCATAAATATAAAAATCACAAACAGCTTTCATCAACTTTGACTTCCTCAACAAAAAATAGAAACTTCTTTATCTATACTATATAAAATGGAAAAATGGTCAAAGTGGAAAAAGTGAAAAATGTTGAAAGTTGAATGTTGAAAACATGGTCAATGGAGAGAGAAATAAATAATATAATTAATACTCTTATTAAAACACCCCATTACTTAAAAGTACAATAATTTATTCACATTGTACACCCAATTAAAAGCACATCTACCAAATTAAAAACAACCAATTGAAACCGATACCGGGTTGACCCGTTGAAACCGATACCGGTTGACTGTTGAAACCGATATCGGGTTGACCGGACGCTTCAAACCCGCGGCTAACCAGTTTAATTTGACATTTTTCGACCCAACCCATCGGTTTGACTCGGTTTAAATCGACTGCTTTTTTATCGAACGGTTCAACCAGCTTGAATCACCCGGTGAAATCGGGTTTCAAATTTGACAAAATTATATGAGAAATGATGAAGTAGTTGTGGAACCCGTGACAATTTTTTTTGAAAGGAGAGACCAAGTAATTGTAGTTTTGGTTTATTTTGCTTTGACACATGTAATATGTTATTTGTATAATGTTATTTTAAAAATGTTGCTCTTGCACCATTTAAGGGATATGAATCGTCGCTTAAAAGTTAATATATATTGTATAGCCCTTTGTCCGAATAATGTTATGTAAGTTTATTAAAATCACAAAAATAAATAGTATTGTTATCTTTAGCGATAATTATTTGTACCTCAAACAAATAGCTTTGAACAATGCATAAATATCTATACAAATTGATAGTACAAAATAATCTTATATGGTGATATCCAATTTGCAAAGTTACAATTTTAAAAGCCACACACTAAATGATAAACGTTACACATGTAAAAAAAAATAGTTATCACTACCTAAATTACTGAAAAAACAAGAAAAACCGGTCACACATGTTGGCTATACCTCTAAACTACAATATAATATTGCCAACTACATAATACCGTTGCTTTTTGTAATGTTTGAATCTATTATTACTAAAATCTTAATAACTTAAAACAATCCTATTAGAAAATATACTCACACATTAGATCGACTCCACATAATTTTTAAAAACTATATATTTATGTCGCTATGCAACCACGCATCAAAATTGTATTTATTCAAAACGATTCTCTAATGCTACAAATACGCTTTGTTGAAAGAAACTTATGGGTCGTCGGAACTTTGCAGAAAACTAGACATCGCTGCCGCTAGGCGCGGGTACTCGTCTATACTTTTAAATGTTCAATTATTTGCTTTGAAATTTAAAACTATTTCGTGTTAAGTAGGGGGATTACCAGTATAGTGATATATTCTCTTTTGTAAAAAGAAACATGGATCAATCAAGTAATTAAGTGAACACGAATATAATATTACATCAATCTTCAATTTTTCTTTTCATTTTTGAGTTCACGATACAAAATATAAGACTGGACACAGTAGTGACTACCAGCGACTATCATTTTACCTGCCACATCAGTTTTCTCTCCAGCGATCATCAGACGATTTTTTGTCACAGTAAGTGTGACAATCATTTTTTTTTCAAAAATACCCTATATTTTATATTTTTCAAAACAACCCTTATTTTTTCCATATATCCACTACATATTCAACAAAAAAACACATCTCACACACACAACTTTTTATCAAACTCTCTCAAGAATGTCTTAAGAAAATACGGTTAACACTCCATCAGCAGATATCTTTCCGTTATTCTCAACGGAAGAGGAACCGGTTGAGGAACCACAACACAATTCGTTTCAGCTCACTGAGGAAGAGGAACGGCTACTTCTTCAAGATGAAGAAGCGTTGAGAGATTTTGAAGTAGAACAAGCAATAATGAAAGAAGCAGCTCGTAGGGAGCGCGAAGCACAGGAAGAACAAGAGCGTAAGGACAACTTGGAAAAAGAGTGGGAGGAGAGCAAGTTTGCGGGCTGGTCTGCTTACGACGATGGTTATCGCTCAGATAACTCTGAAACTTGGAATAACTTACGTGTTTTAATCTACATGTTTTATTTTCTGCATCGTAGTTTTATTTTCTTTCCTTGTGTAATGAATAAAAGTTCGAATTCTACTTTGGTTCTTCGTACTCGAAAATAAATTTCCATTCATTTGAATAAAAATAAACATTACAATGCGAAATTTAAAAAACAATACAAACATAAAATACTTCTACTTATTTTTAACATGCATCCAAACAAATTTAAAATTCGCTTGTTGTTCTAATTTTCCGCCTTTCGAAACAAAGCGTTATACATCTCGTAATTGAAATTAGAGGTTTGATTCAAATAAGCGTCAATCAAAGCAGTTCATTTCATAACATTGCTTGAAGAAATCTAAATGGACGATATAAATCATGAATGATGCAAAATATCATATCTGAAATAAAAATTCATTGTAAACAACCTATATAATAATAAAAAATAACAAAGAAAACTACAACAAAGTGGTCTTATGTGTATGTGAAATGACCTTATAAGACATTTAACATACTTGTAATATAAGTAATGCCAAACACCTACATAGACTTTGGGTTTTAAGTACCCAAAGAAATTTGCAATCACTAACAAAATCACAAGCGCCTACGCAAGTAATTTACCTTGATGAAACACTAACTACTAAAATTGTTTTATTTTTTAACACTAACTACTTAATCCTTATTTATGTTGTGCGGTTGAGAGGTGGAAACATCTCACTACAGAGAACACAAAAAAACCTAAAAATTTGTGAACGTTCTCTTATTTAATAATATTCTTAGAAGGTGATTCACCAACTTGCTGCTTGAGTCGACTATACTCTGGATTGTTGAGTCAAGTCGAAGAGCTACTTACACAGAATCAAGCAAACATACTATTAACATGGATTTCGCTTGTGTCTGGTAGCAGATCTTTCATATAGTACTTGGATCCACGGGATTAATTTATCATTTTTCTCCTTTCTTCTGGTATAAAATCAATTGAGCACCCAGAGAAGCCACGCCTTACAAACCTATCAAAATGGAAAGTCCCAAATGAAATGTCATGCTAATTATAAGCTGCATCGTGTCATAAAACAAAAGTTGTCTCCTACTTTCCTATACTCGTTCGACTTTCATTATTGGCAAGATTTTCAGGTTTTACCATATGATGGTATGGAATTTGATTGTCAAAGATTCTACGAGTTGCATATAGGGTGATTTTGGCACATTTTCGATTAGTCCACCATCTATACCAAACAATTGTAAACTCAGTTTGGTGACAGGGGTAATATTTTCTATGACTGATCGAGTATAGTGGTCCATTATACATAAGCATCCGCAAATATTTGTGGTACAAAATGTAAAAGCATATATACACATACCAATTAGCGGTTCGGTTTGTCAGCAAGAAAAGCCTTTGCAGTCTAATTGAAGATGATTTTCTCAATATAATCTGCAAGTTGACAGTGGTGCTAATACTTAATAGTAATTCATAGTAAAAAAAATGAGCAAGCAGCGCATAATAGGAAAAAAAAAGTTACTCATAGTCATATCAAGTAATTTTTCCCCTTGTCCTTGGCCTCGACAATCGGGAGAAACATCGATAGCAGCAACCTCCCCAAACTTATATTCGTAGAAAGGAAAGATATTAGTACATGCAATAATTTTCCCCTCTTTATCCACAACGATGAAGGAATCCAATGCATTTAGTAGCTACGAACATGAACCATTGTACAATTGAGTTCTTGAAGAATGAATAGATATTATTAGGAATATTTTAAAACAAAGCATTGACACCAACCTCCTCATGGGTCCTCTTGACCAAAGTGCCAGAGTCTTTTAAGGGTTTGAATATTTGTCTTATTCCAGGTCTTCCACCTTTCCCATCCTTGTCCCTTCGTAAAGATCACTTCAAATTTAATATAAACAGTTAGTTAATTTGCATGTTTCTTAACAAAATTTACATGAGTTATATCACCAAATTATGATACCTAGCCACCATAATCCCGATTCCGTCTCTTTGAAACAGTTCCTTTAATAGCACTCTAGCTACGTTACCATCTACAGATGAACTTTTTGTACACCTCCCTAGTGTATAAAAATGATTTTTTTTAAAGAACTTCAATCTAAACACCAGCATTCGTTATTTAAGTACTTACTCTGCAAGCAAAGGCAGCAGCAGCCAACTCTGATAAATAACCGTTTTATCTACTCAACCTTTCTTGTCCTCCAATAGCAAAACCTTGTTCACTTCCTCATACATCTACTCGTTTAACAGGTTTAATAAGACACTGAGAAAGTCACTGATTCCTAACACATAAAAGGCACCAAATGATTTTTGCATCAGGGATGATTACATAATGAGGCCCAAACCAATGGTTCTTATTGAAAAAACCAAGTTGTAACAGAAACATAACATGTAATGTCGTCGAAGCTATGACAAAGGTAGAAATACAATTGTAGTTTTCTTATTGGATAACCCGCCCAATGGGCGGGTTCGCTTCATAATATTTGATTGACAAATCTAACTGGACGTAAATGAATAAAGAATTACGACAAATATCTTAAACATCGTTGAAAGTAAATTCATTAGCTGCAAATTATAGGGTGTGGGAAAAGGGGATCAGGTTAAACTCTATGTAATAAAACATTAACTTAGCAATGAAACAACATACCCTAAGGATCTTCTCATTTAAATTTTTCTACATCCATATATACACATTATGAGCAATAAAATGAAACCACATACCCTAATGATTTTCTCGTATAATTTTGTTTACACCCACAACCACATACCCTTATCAACGTTAGTGCTAAATCCTTTATCAATACTATATTGTTGTGAACACTTTTCTTTCTCACCGATAATTCAAGTTTAAATCTCATATAGGGCCTAAGAATCAACATTCTATTTTGCAAACAAAAATGAGTTCTTCCGCCTTTATTTGTTAACAAAGATTTTCACCCGCACGTTGCTCACCTGTGTGTGTAAATGATTTGGATGCTAATAAGTTGTTTATGTCGAAAAATATTGTCTTGAAGGTGTATTGTACCCAAAATAACCCTTTGCAAAACAAAAAAGGAAGATCTAAATAGCCGAATATTTCATATCATAAAAATCAAATATCATTTAAAAAATAACTGTTTGACTTAAAAAGAGGTACAAACATCAAAATAAGTGTATATTGAACCTAAAATAGCTAAAACTCATTCTTTTGGTTTGTTCTTCAGTCCCAGCCGAAATCACGCACTTCTCACAATACTCTATCTTCATTCATATGTAACCACGATTTATTTATGTAATTCAATTATATATCGAGCCACAATGATTGACACGCCGCTGCCAAATCAAACACTGAGATCAGAACATTTCCATCACAAATAAACAGAGATTGGACAATCTAAAGCTGATTATTTTGGTTTCTTAAAGTTACTAATTTTCCAATATCCTAACTCATGAGCTCGTTTCTTATATATTTTGTTCATCCACTGGTTTCCAAGAAATCTGATTGGTTTCCAAGGCGTCTGATATTTCATAGAATTTGCATCAAGTTGTATAAGTAAACCATAATAATCGAATTTACATCAAGCTATATAAGTAAACCATAATAATAGATCATATTCGAAACATTAGGGTGTTTCTAGCCTTATTCACGCTTAACACTTCCAAAATGAGAGAAAATGATTTCATTCCATAAGATACTATGAGTGCTAATAGAAATGGCTAATGTTTTAATTCCAAAATATATTATGAGTGTTAATAGAAATATGATGTATCATGTTTTTTTTTTACAAAAAGTAGTACAATTTCCAAGTTCTGGAACTAATTTGACCATCTAAAAGTCAAAATAGAATGTCAAACACAACCATATATGTGTTAAAACACATATACACGGATACACATCTAAAGAGATAAGAACAAAAATTTATGTCGTATAAACAAAAAAGCAATATCATCAACTCATATCAGTAGTTTTTTGGAGCAAATTTTACCACCTAAAAGTCAATATAGTATATATCAAATGTAGCATTTTTATATCAGAGACAGTTACACCACTACACATATAAAGAAATAGAGCATCATTTACATCATCTTTTTGCGCTAGAAAGTATATTTTCTTGGCTTGTGAATCATCACGCAACATCTTGGCCTGCTTAAATATTTTAGCGCGAAGCCTGATTGTGCTCTCAGTATCACGCAACGACGCTAAGGAGAACCTCTCATTCTTGTTTGTCTCTAAATGATTCGTTAAAGCAAGTTCCATCTGAATAGCATGGCCAGAATAGCAGAGCAACAAACACATAAAAAGCATCATATCAGCACATTTTTAAAATACTAACCATTAGTTCTGACTCTTCCCTAAAAACCTCTTTGTCCAATGCATGGACGGTACCTGCAAGTAGGGGTGTTATCGGGTCAGGTTATCGGGTTTATCGAGTCGGATTGAGTCGGGTTTTGAGTTTTTAAAAAGTGACCCGAAACCCGACCGATCAGAAATCGGGTTAACGGGTTCGGGTGTTTGTCGGGTCGGGTTAAGTCGGGTCGGTGATTCGGGTTATCGGGTTTTGAGATTAGTATTTGTCTATATAAATGAAGTACAGTAGTATGCAACTTAGCCTATATAAATGAAGTACAATAGTAACAACTTATATATATTTACTCTATGTCACTAAAAATAATAAGTAAACATAACCTGTATTGTTGTGTAACTGAATTATCAACGGCATAGAACCGATATAAGATTTAGAATATACATCCATAATAAAACATGCATAATATACTATTAGTAAGTAAATGCATGGTCTAGTAGTTATCCTAATTTTGGTATATATTGTCAAACTTAATTTTAACTGAAACTATAACAGTATAGTGCTAATGTTAACATGCTTTTAAACTTTAGGAGAAAAAAATCAAACAATAATTTCGAGTCTTATCGGGTTGACCCGATAATCCGATATGAGAAATAATTCGACCCTAAACCGACCCGATAACATTATCGGGTTTTCGGGTTCGGTCAAAGTAACCAAATATGCTTTTTAAACCCGATTAGACCCGACCGTATAAGCTTTATCGGGTTCGAGTCGGGTCACCCGACCCTATGAATAAAAGTTTGATATAAGTCAAAAGATTTACAATTCCCATATTAGAAAAAGAAATAATGCTTACCACTTTGGTTTTATAAGTTCTTCGTAAGAATAAAAAATTGCAAAACTTATATACGTTTAGAAACACTTTGGGAACCCGACTTCTTAGAGCTTGGGATATAATATAAAACACACAAAAGGTACCTATGAATAAAAGTTTGATATAAGTCAAAATTTTGATTTACAATTCCCATATTAGTGATATCACAACAATTCTTTGTTTCTTTTGTAATTCAGTATTATCCTCTATATTGGTATTATTTTAGAATTATTGACGCCAATGATGTTAATTGGCCAAAAATCACCAAAGTACCACTTTGGTTTTATAAGAAAGGCAAAAGCTTAGCTTTTGAGCATGAATAAGACTAAAAGATGCAAAATTATATGTCTTATATAGTTTTAAATCCAACTTTCCTACATAAAAAATATAAACACCTACATTTCAATTAGTTTTTGTTATCGAGATAATCATTATAAAGGAACCTTCATTCTTACTCTTTAAAATGCAGAAAATCTCATAGTGCAAAAAGCAACTTGAAACACGTGTCACCAAAAAATTGATATAGATATAAAGCCGTGAAACACATATTACCAACAAATGAATCAAAACAGCCAAAATTTGAGAATTTCATACACTTTGAAAAAAATTAGCCTACCTTTGATTCTTTATCTTCTGTAAGTAAAACTGACTATGTTGCTTAATCATAAACCATAACATATTTCCCTCAAACATAAATTAATATATTCAGCTAAAACAAATACAAAAAGGAAAAGCACTAAAATGAAACAGAGATAAAAATCAAAAAAATTATACCTGAGTTTGCAAAACATTTTCAGTCTCGATCAAGAGGAACTCGCAACCATAAACCCCTCTTCGCTCCATCCTTTCCTTATTAACTTCATTCCCAGAGGTCTCAAGCTGCATAATGTCCAAAGATTATAACAATGAAAAAGATAGACGCTACTATCAGGAAAACCGAAACAACCTGATCATAAAACTTTCTTTATTACAGTAGATTTTCTTTGAGGCAATCATCGAACACTCTACAAATTCACCAAACCATGATAACTGGAATCAAACATAAATCGATAGAATAATCAAAATTAAACATTCAAAATTATGCAAACACTTTAATTAATCATTGAAAGAAACATATTAATTTGTAAGAAGAAACAATGGTCAGCTTCATATTCATTTCATTAAACATATTACATTGGAAAATTAGGAAGGTGCATCTATTTACCAAACGACTTTGTAAAGTACCTGAATACAAATCAAAACATTATAGAATAAATCCATACAAAGATGAGTAAACAGTCATAATAGCAATTTTACCTCTAAAAATTTATTCTTTTGTGGTAAAGTCTCATTGATGATTTCCAAGATGAAGTTACCAGCTCAAGGTGATTTAAGAATAAGATGTAGGGAGTCCACCTGAAAATCACCCTCCTGAAATAAATGTGAACAACAGTATCAGCATGGGAAATCAGAATAAATTTCAGTGGGTTAAATACATACCATTAGGTCGTTGCCATTGATTGCAGCTGAAATGAGGTTAGATTGGTCCCATCCAAGACCAAAGGAGCAGCATCATCGGTCCAAACTACACGCGTCATACAAAAAATCAAGAAACAAAATAACGTTTGTCACATTGGGTGTTTGGACGACAGATCAATCTGATTAAAACTCATTGGTCAACATAAAAGAATACAGATTCTAAGGACGTAACATGTGTTTTGGTTGGGCCAAGTGCATACCGTATCAAAGTAGTAGTCGGGTAATATTATCAAACACTTGGCGGGTATAAAAGCTACATGCTCTATATAAATTATGAAACTTTCTGGCAATTTAACATAATTGCACATCAATTAAACTCATGTTTCACCAAAACAAATTGCTTGAATTAGATGAAACATATCCATTAGAAATTCATAATTTACAACCGAATTACAAAATCAAAAATCATATTTAAAAACAAAATCCAAAATTAAGCGTTTTTAACATGATGAAAAATCAAACCTTTCTTGTTGTATCTTCGTGGATCATTACCCAATCAGTCCCAAAACTATCATATCAACAATTAGGGTATAAAATCAGAAATCCTTGCAACGAAAAATGATCGATAAATCAAAATCACTTTACATATGAAAAAGTAAAAAAATAAAAATAAAAATCAAACGTACCTGGTGGGAATAATGAATAGGTTTTGATAATGGTGGCTTTCTTTTAAGAAAAGAGTTATGGTGGATTAACCTAATTAATTGGTTTGTTAGTGGTTGCAATAATTTTTTGAAATCAAATAATGATGGGGCAATGTGTTATTTGTGATGCGTTTTGATTTTTGGGGTGGGAAAGTTGTTTAGGTAATGCCGAGTATACAGAGATTTAGCGAGATATTTGGTGAATTGGTTTAGGTTGAATTAGAAACTGATACTCCGTAAATGATATGAGAAGCAGGTAATCGTTGTGTCAGTATATCAAATTGGGTTTGCAATGGAATATCACGATTGTTGGCCTGGTCCAATGGTTGAAGTCCTTGTTTGTGTGTGACAAAACTAGGGTTCGATCCTTGCTAGTTAGAAATGTTTCACATATTTTAAGGAAATAGTGCCATGTCATTATTTCCACTTTGTGTTTTACGACCCCGATTCTTATCATAATTCATTCTTTTCTTTTTTCGAAAGATATCAAAGTCTTGTCTATAAAAGATAATTAAATCTTCGTCATGATAGTGTAACTATTTTCGCTAACAATTAACGGTTTAAGAGATATTTAAATTATAAAAAATGAGTGAAATAATAAAATGCTTTTAATGTCAACATTGATTACTTTTTAGATGGAAGGTGAGAATAAGTTCCATAATATGTGAAAAACGTTTAGTATGTAAAATAATTCTCCTCTAAAACTATAAGAAAAAAACAAAAAGGGCGTAGAAACTTTTACTTTTGAATGTTTTTATCTTCTTCACTTTCAGTCTCGGTATCAACTTCATCTTCACTAAAATCATTATTTTTCGGTAGAATCCATTTTTTCATCACCATTTGTGGCCATAATGCCTACAAATAATCACAACCTTCAAAAAGATCATAACTTTTTCGCCTTTTTCTCGCTTTACAATCATTAAAGACTAGTTAAAACATACCTCATAATGCTTTCCTCTTCGGTTTTTCATTATCTCAGAAGAAAAGAAAACAGTTTTTTTTGTTGTACTAGATTTTGCAAGCACTCAGAAAGGTGTATGTGTATTTATTGGTTGGATATCATGCATAGTGACGGCGATAAATATAGTTATATGTGTTTGCTTACCCGCTTAGTGAATTCGTTTCACAACACTCCGAATGTATATGTGTTAGTTGTATGTGTTTGATTGGGTTTCATGTAGCTTCCCTTGACATCATTATTCCCGCATATATAAAAACCCTCGTAATCTTTTACCCGTCAAACACTCTTCCCAAAAGTATATGATTTTGACGAATCAAGATTGTATTGATTGAAATAAACATTAAAGTTGTAAAAATTTGAATCAAAATAAAATAAATTCACTAAAAATATAAAATCTAAAAACTTATAAAAATATATCAAAATGGATAATTAATGAGCACAAAATTTTAAAAAATATGGTGAAATTAGATTATAAAAGAATAAATAGATAAAAAGATATTTTAATTTGAAAATAAAGGTGAATATTTTGTTAAGAAGTGACACATGTTACCAAATGATTGGAGCTCAATTTTTTTATTAGGAGTTAGGCTTGGATTTGTTAAGAAATGACACATGTCACCCAATGATTAGAGCTCTTTATTTTAATTTTGATTAGGATTTAAGCTTGGAGTTAGGGTTGGATTATTTATGCATTATAATATATTATAAATATATATGGGACTATGAACCACTTTCATGGATAATAGAAAGAGGTCCCATCAATGGATCTTATAACATTCATTTTTTATCTAACAAATATAAGAAACACGCTAGGTATGCACAATTTGGTATAGATTTATGGTTGGGTATGTAGTGTTGGAATTTGTGGTTTGATTTGAAGTTGTTTGTGGTTTTAAAAAGATGATAGTTGGCTGAAGATGAAGATGTATATAAAAAATAGAATATAAAAAAGACAAATTTAATAATGATGGTGGGTAGTGGTGGAAGATTGTAATGGTGGTGTGGTGGTGGATGGTTGTAACGATTGGTGGTGTTGAGTGAGATAAAGAAGAAGGAGGATGAAAGAAGACAAGACCTGAAACGACCAAAATACCATTATGTGTAAGGCATATGCGTGACTTAATGGACGTTGATTGACACCATTTAGTCAAAAAAGACATTGGGTGATGCAAAAGTGAACAATATGGGCCTTGTGTGTATTTAATTTTTGTAAAAGTCTCATCGTGTATTTTGAGTGCAAGTTCAAAAACAACGGTGAATTTTACTCGAAAATCATTTTAATGCTCAAATTTAGCAATCATGAAACTATACATATTCTGGAAAGATAGTGTTAGGGTGACAATAACCGAGGTGTTATTGTCTAACAATCTCAGTTCCTTAATAGAAAATGATGGAACTCTAAATGCATCAAGCTTTTCTACCATAATTATTTCCTTTTTTTTTTTTTTTTTTTTAAACTAAAATAAGAATAATTGTTAGGTCACTAGTTTTACAAACACAAGTAATATAGAAAGAGATAAGGCGATTGAACAAGATCTAACACACACACACACACGATATTAAAGACGGTTTAGGCGTAGGATGTGAATGAGAGAATAACTTGAACAACCAACCTTCAAATGAAGGTTTACATAAGGTATTTATAGGAGGAAAGCTAGGGCAACACTCCTAGTTTCCATCCTTTCTCTAATGGGCTTGGGCCTAAGCTCATGGGCCTTCTACATAAGCTTAAGGCTAATAACAAACATAAAGGCCATAATAAAGCTAACTATTACATATTAATTACTAACACTTGATTATGGTTTAGGAGTGATTCCAACAATCTCCCCCAGTGTTGGTGATGAGCGGTGAAGGCGTTGATGTGATAGTAGCTCGGCGTCTTTGACATTCTTCTTTCTTGTGAGAAGAATTGCCTTGATTCGAACAATCTCTCCGAAGTAGAGAAATTGTCTTCTTTGAATGGTTATGCTTTGGCGTCATCTTTAACTTTGTTCTTTGATTATTGTTCTTTGTGGTGAAAGTGATAGTATGTTGTTATGCGTGATCAACCGCCTCAGTGCGCTTCATTGCTCACGGTGTCTCCACGTCATTCTTCAACATGCTCACACGCTCTTTCTTGATGAAGCTCTTTAAGTCTTTAACTTTGTAGATTCTTTGATTTGATGAAGAATCATTCATTCGTATGCGTTGCTTTTGGATAGAACTTCCATTAGTGATTATGTTGGTGTGAGCATGAGAAGAATCTGCACGATCATCCTCTCCGAGCTTCCATAAGAAGAAAACATTTCAAGCGGTTAGTAATAAGCGGATTCCGCACTTACAAGTTTGAACTTGAGAGTGTTATGACATAGTGTGAAACACAACTCTAATTCTTACAAAGGCCGTTCTCGAACCGGAGTCCCACAGTGAGATAACGATGTACCGGCACACCTATAGTTCGGATGAGTCATTGAGGTACACCAAGCATCACCTCACGATCAGAGACCGTTTGAGACACACTAAGCGTAATCCACGGGAGTTACCGGTGACTGCTTTGTCGAGGTGTTTGATGTTGACCACGGGCAGAGTTTCCATTCAATCACCGAGGATCACGGTTGTGAACCTCTCATAAATGTTCTCGACAAATTGCTAAGATCATGAAGGACTCGATATGAACCATCGATGATCTTATTTGTTGATCAACAAGTGATGAGATGTCAAGTGTACCTATGAGATCTTTTGATGAATCTCGTGGCTCTAGACTCAATTGTGCGTTTTGGTTTTCTGAGCGGAGACTAGGAGAGGGTCTCCTTCTTCAATACCGGCGATCTCTAAGAGAACGCCAATAGTTTATGTAGGGTTCCAGTGAGAATGAAACAAGCTTCATTGAGAGAAACTTGAGTGGCTAAGAAGGTTTAGTGCATGCGTCCATCGGGTCCATGACGACTTTAATCTTCAATACCGGCGTCACTAAGTGATAACCAGAGTATATGAATTGAACCTGTATACGCCTTCTAAGTTGAGTAATTTGGAGGGCTATTTCTTTTCACCCTTTTCTTTGCATTTCTTTTAATTCTTCAACTCCTTCTTTCTCCGATTCTCATTTTCTTCTTTTATAATCGTACCTAAAGACTTCTAAGTACTAACTATTTGTGATGTCCTTGGGTAGATCCTCCGCTCTGGCGGATCATAGGACAGTTATTCCTAACCTTAGTCACCTTATAACTCCATGACTAACCTATGTTGCCATTAAAACCACTGTTGTGAAGAATCTCTCAAAGGGTTTGTTAATGAAAATCATGTTTGAACCACCGTGAGAGATAGGATTTTGCATAAATACTCCCCCTCACATGTGCTTTAGAGTTTTGACGAAATCGACCGTGTGGGAAGAGCGCGCAATTTTGAATTGATCAACTCAAGATAGACAATCTCCCATGAGACACGGTTACGTTGCATAGTTAAAGAGTTATATTGATGCCTTTTAGGTGACAACTAGCTCTAATAACTACCTTGAAGGTGTAGACAATCCTCGAAAGGTTGTCATACCCGTCGAGTTCATGTCTACCAAGAGTATCTCGAATGGTACTTTCTACTTGGACAAGTCCTTTGCGAGACACGTTTACATTACTAGCGAACTAGCTTGAAATTATTACCCGTCAAGGACAAGTCTTTTCGAGTTACTAACAGTTTAGTGCCGTCAATTCGTTGGTTAAGTCTATTACACAAAGATTCATTTGCATTTGCACAACATATTTCTTATCACATAATTTTCTCCCCCTAAAAAATGGCATATCAAATGTTATTTTTGAAAAGTTGACAATAAATATGACCATTTCGAGTGTTGCGGGAAGATGACTGATTGGTCCCAAACGGTCAATCCAAATTAACCAGGTGAATGGTCAACAAGAGTCAATCACTTGAGAACGCAATGCAATTATCCGGAGAGTTTAGTGTTTCCCGGGTCGTTAAGTCCCAACGAGTGTGTAAACTGTAATACAACGAATCGTGATCGGGTGATATTGAGCAGAAAGGGGTATGATTGATTACACTAAGGAAATTAAATCTAATAAAGACTTTGAAGTCATTTTAATTCTATATTTAAAATCGATTAACGTTTAAAACCTAAAACGACGTTTAAATAAAATTACGTAACGCATTTAAATAAAGCGTAAAAATAAAGAAGTAAAATACCTACGGATATGAAAATATATTTTACAATCCTAATGATGCAAGAAAATTATTGGAAAAATAAAATTATTTTATGACTATTTATTTAATTATTATTAATTAAAAACTATTTTAACTATTTAATAATACCCTAAAATATAAGAAAATATGAAATAAAGCTATAAAAGTGAAATTATGACTTAGAAAAATCTAAAATATTATAAAAGTTATTTTAAAACTGAAAATATATTTTTAGACTTTTAAATAATTATTATTAATTAAAAACTATTTTAAACTAATTAAAATTAACAAATGAACAGTAAAAATTATGAGACTTTACACGAAAATCTAAAATATTATTCTAAGCCTGGGAAAAATATAAAAAGTTAAATAAGCCCACTAATAAGCTGAATTGGGCAAATAAGCAGTTTAAATAAGCACTTGAAATAAGCTAAAGGCTAACTATAAGCTACCATAAGCTACTAAAGCCTAAATCTAACCTAAAATGAGCTAATGCAACTGATTGGGATGTAAAAAGCACAAGCTACGTAAAAAACTCACACTGATTTTAATAACTATATGCCAAACTACTCTAAGGCCCTACTTTAAGCACTATATTAAGCTATCTAGAAAAATCACAAAAATAAACTAAAAATACCTAGCTGTAGATCACCAACCAAAGATCTTGTATCCCAAATTTCAGCTCAAATGGACTTATAATGAATCTGTGAAAATTCCACAAAGTTTTGTAAAAACTGACTTTTCCAACTTTTTTGACTTTTAACATAGAACTGAATTTTGATTAAACTGAGATTGAAGCTTAATTTATGAACTGAGATCAATGTTATAAGATGTAATAAGACCCAAATAAGCTAAACCAATAGAATCTAAACTTGTTCTAAGCTAAAATTAAGGGAAATAAGCACTAAGCAGGTAAGAAATAAGCGCATAATAAACAATATTATTAACTAACCTAATCTAAGTACATGACAAGAAATTAATCGACCAAAACTAAGTTTGGAACAGGAACCTGATAAGCACTTCAAGAATCAAAACAAGCTGCTGAAGGGGGTTGCAGCAGAACAGGCCAATGGGGAACTGATGTGCAGTGATGAAATCATACAAGCAGACTAGGAAATGGGAATAAGCTTTGGGAAAGCAATAAGCTGAAACTAAATAAGCTGAATAAAGAGGAAGGGAACCTGAATCTGATCATGAAACAGACTGCTGAATGTGACTGTTTGGAGTTGCAACCAATGTATAACAGATTTGATTTAAGAATTTAAAACATCACAACTTAACTTTGAAACTTGACATTATGACTGAAAAAGCCTTAGTACCAGTTTATGGACTTAACTACCACAGATTTAACAACCAAATTTCTTTTAAACTTCAAAATCAAGTATCACCCAAACACTCCTTCTAATATCTAAACTGCAAAATAAAACTTGAACAATGATGAATAAACATAAAAACTTATCAATTAACAATTTAAGAACAGAATTTAAGCAAAGCAGATTCGACTTCAATGTTTTTACTAATGTTGACTTTATTAGAAATTGAAGGAAATTACAACTTAAATCTGAAATTGATATTTCACTTACACTAAAATGCTATTAACCAATTAAAACAATAACATAATGTAAAAATTGAACATGGTAATGATATTCTAAAGCTTGAAAACTGGACGACCATCTCTTGTGACTTGATGAAGGTATTTATAGCGAGCCTTCACGCCTTTGATTCTTTCTTTTGTGCTATAGATTGCCAAAGTGGCGAGGTGCCCATGTGACCTTGTCTTGGCTTTTTCTTGGCGTGCAGTGGCGGGAGGATAGTGATGGGGAGAGACAAGCGTGCAAGGATGTTCGGGTAAAAGGAGTACAGGCGTGCAGGGATAGGTGAAGGTGGGGACCAGGTGGATGGTTAGCTGGATATGGGAGATGGTTATTTATGTTCCTGGATTGGATTTTAGGGATTTATGAAGTATAAGGGTTCGGTTTGGTTTTGTATAATGGATAAGCCCAAGGACTATTCTTGTAATTTGGCAAAACTTGAGTGACCAAAACTGTAGTTTTCCAAAATTAATCACAAGGACTATATTTGACAAGCTTTATTAACCAAGGACCATAAATAATATTTTCCATTTTTGAAAATCCCGGGGACTTGTTTTGCCATTTTTGAAAGTTGGGGACTGAAACTGTCGGTTATGCAAACTTTGTTCGTTTTAGTTGTTTTACTCATTTTGCATTTAAAACATATAAAACGTAATTTTGAGATATTTTCGATATTTTGATGCATTTACGAGTGTTTTAAATGTTTTGCGCTCAGATTGACCAAAAATGATGAGTATTTACACACTCATCAATGACCACTATGAACAATTTGTGAACAAAGTTTTAACTCAAGTACTCCCCTCAACAAGTGATAAAAGCGGTTGAGGTTTTGAAAATGATACGGAAGTACTTGTCCTTTTGAGCAAAACCTTGAAAAATGAAAGGTTTGATAGGTTTTACTCAAAAGTAAGAAGCTTTCGCTCCTTTTATAAGGATTGTGGCACCGAGGCGCACCACGTGGTCCTTTCTTGACAATTACGGGTTGTACAATCGTAATGTGTGCACAAGCCATTAACATATATAATCACACATCCAAATGTAATAATGAAGGAAACAATTCAAGGGGTACCGAAGTGCGGTGATGTCGCCAGGAGTGCGAGCAGGCGTTGTGATGCATGCTAAACCGTCAAGTCAAACAGACTTAAAACCGCTCGACACACAAATGCAATGAAGATCGAGAATACAGGGATTCCCGGTCGTTATGTCCCACGGAGACTCAATGGTGTGTACAACACTGATCGACGATAGAATGATCACTAATGATAATGATCGAAAAGATTTGGATAGGATAATTACACTCTTGAAAAGTTTATAAATAACAATGACTTAAATGCAAATTAAGAAAATTAAAAGATAAAGATATTAAATAAACGCTATCACTATATTTAAAGTGATGAACGTTTAAAACCTAAAACTTACGTTTAAATAAAAATAACGTAAGCGTGCAAAATAAAAATGAAACTTATACAATATAAATCCTAAAAATATGAAAATACATTTTACAATCCTAATGATAAAAGAAAATTATTAGAAAAGAAAATTATTTTTATAAATAATTAATTAATTATTATTAATTAAAACTAATTTAAACTATTTAATAATACTCTAAAATAAAAGAAAATATGAAATAAGACTAGAAAAATAAAATTAAGATTTAGAAAAATCTAAAATATGATAAAACTAATTTTAAAACTGAAAATATATTTTTAGACTTTTAGGTATTTATTATTAATTTAAAACTATTTAAAACTAATTAAATTATTTAAAATACAAATTTAACTAAGAAAAATATGGAAAAATACTTTTATTACTTTTTATATTTATCTTAACCTAAGAAAATAGAAAACATATTTTTTAAAGCTTTTTCTAATTTATTTGTATTAAAAGCTATTTAAAAAGGATTAAAAACTAATTTAAATTAAGAAAAATAGCAAAACAACTTAGAAAAATCTGAAAATTTCAGGAAAACTCTAAAATAATACTAGGAATAAAGGAAAAATAGAAAAACAAGGTGCTATGTGTGAGAAATAGGAACTGATGTGGAAGAGCTTATGAAAATAAGCACTAGATTAAGCAAATGGACTTCAAAAGCTACCAACTGAATACAAAGGCTAAAATAAGCTAAGAGAACCAATATGCAACAGAAAACAACAAGCTACAACTACAGGATTAACCAAACAACACATATTTGGTGATTTGAGTATAAGCTAAAACAGTGTCAAAGTGCCTACTTTGGACACAAATACAAGCTACAAAATAAGCTAAAACATGAAAAACAATACTTGGGACATGGAGAAGACCTGGTTGGGATCTAGCAAACCAAAGCTCAGACCTAGTTAAGCTAAACTAAGCCCTGTGCAAGGTTGCAAAGAACTGAGAAAAACTCAGCATAAGCTGAGTTTTTGCACAGGGCAGTTTGGACCTAAAAGCCAAGCTCTTTTGAAGTTTGTAGAAAAATCACAAAAATATGATAAAATGTGCATAAGAAAATAGATCAGTAGGTTTTTCTAAAACAATAAGTTTCATAGAAAATGAATCAGAAATGAGACCAATAAAAATCACCCTAGCTTGGCCAAAACTGAGATTTTGCCAATTTGACTTTTTTTATAAAACTAAAAGTTGACCTTTTTGAGCTTTGATCTTGCTTTTTGAACTGAAAATGATGAAATATGATAAAATGAAACTAAATCAAGCAAGATTTATGAATTTGAAACACAAAATAAGCTTTTGACTTGCAAAAATCTCAACAGTATGGCTGCAAAGACAAATGAAATGGAGTTTTGACTTTGGAGCTTAACAGGCACAAGATTAAGACAGATATAAGTTCAAATGGACTTAACAAGCATGCACAAACAGAATTAAACCACTGCACAAACTCTAGCACAGTTTTTACAACTGAACCAAACACCACTTGAAAACTACTGATTTGTAATTAAAATGAACTAAACACCAAACCAACTTGTATGAATGATCAAACTGAGATTATAAGACCTAAATGAAACTATATAAACAGGTTTTAGCAGTTTAAGACCACAGATACACACACAACCATAAATGCAAATTAGCTTAAAAATAAAAAATGAAACAGACACTCACAAGTTTCCAAAGTTTGCGAGCTAAGACCAAAACCCAAAACCACTACTCTAAGCCATTTCCAACCAAATACCACCTCTGCATCTACCATTATCCATTTCCAAATCCAATAGAGCTCATGTTGACTTTTGTTGACTAATTCACAAAATGTTTGAAACTTAAACTTAAGCTCACAACAAGCTATGAGGAGCTTGTATAAGCTATAATGAACTTGAAAAGAAGCTATATGAAGCTTGAGTTTATGAGATGGAAACTAAAATTTTTAACAGTTAACTTGGAACTTGAAAATTAAAATAGAACTTGGATTAACACTTGAAAAGGTTCTTAATACACTATAACAACTTACATTAATACAATTTATCTTGAAATTACAACATCTAACTTAAACTAAAACATTTAAAAAAAAACGACATTAAAGGAAAAATAAAATAAAACTAGCTACTAGTTATCTCTTCCTCTTTCTTCCTTTTTATACATCCATTGAACTCCACGTGGCCTTCTGAGATAATCCCACTTGATTCCAGGGCAATTGGGTTACTTTTGTGGATTTTGGCCACTTTGATCATTTTGGCGCCAAAGTGGCATTTGACAGGTGGCTATGATTGAGTGTAAAGGGGGAAGAATCATTAAATGGTTTTTGTAGTTAAGGTGAGGTGGAGGGGACAAGGAGATATGAAGGTGAGCTGGGGGAATGGGGTTGTGTGGAGAGTTGCAGACAGAGCAGTTGGAGGGGGTGGAATTTTGGCGCCATGGGTTGGTTTTGACCAGAGGGTTGACTGGGTATATTAATAAAAAGGGGGGGGGGTTCACAAATGGGGGTCCAATGGTTATGGCAGGGGTCCATTTGAATTATGACAAGTCAAAAAGGAATTAAAGTCTTTAATTAATGTAGGGACCTAACTTGCCAATTCTGAAAATTGAGGGACCAGGCTGCCATTTCATCAAAGTTGTTCCAAGGACTTAAAGTGACAATCTTCAAAAGTGCAAGGACCAATCTTGACAATTTCCAATTTACAAGGGCCATTTCTGCCAATTTTCAAAGTTGAAGGACTATTTTTGTAATTTTCTCAAAACTTTTTATATTTTTCACCAAGGGACTAAATTTGACAAATTATGATTTAAAAGGACCTTTGGTGATTTTACTTTTGAAATTATGAGCTCGTGGACTGCTTTTGATAACTTTTGAAACTTGGGGACTAAAGCGCAATTTTGCAAATTTGATATGTTTTTCATCCGATTTTGATATTTTGCATTTAAAACACATAAAACACCGATTTGTGATATTTTGATCATTTTGATGTGTTTCGAGTGTTTTCGGATGATTTTGCGATCTAGATAGTACAAAATGATGAGTATTTAGAGACTCATCAATCCCCACACTAAGATATTGCTAGTCCCTAGCAATGATTTGAGAAAACATAATGGATTTTAATCTCTTTACCAAAAGCCATTACTTAGAGTAGCCAAATGTTTCGGTTCAAGTAAGAACCATGGTACAATCGATAACCATGTGATTTTGAGCAAACCACCGCCTTTCAACGGATTTGATTTTGTCTTTACCGTGCCGCACCATACGGACTAGCCAACTCTTAGATAAATTATCGAATTATCTTTGGTGAGTGATTACCAATTATGGATTTTCCATCGCCTTTACCACAAGCCATAACCTTGCGGGCTAGCCAACTCTTCACTTTTTAGGATATGGTGAGTGAATACCATACAATTTTGGGCAAATTGCAAGCCATATAAACGGATTTGATATATCTTTACCAAGAGCCGTTTGCTCTCGGATTAGCTAATCTTTTGTCTTACTGCATAAGGCGGATCGATAACCTAATGAGAAAGTGTAAACACTTACTCCAAAAAATTTTGGCCAAAAACGGGAATTGGTGTAATTATATGATAAAATTCGTGAGAATTCCCCACACTTAGAAATGAATATTGCCCTCAATATTCAAAATATTCTAAGGTTATGCCGAAACAAAGAACGAAAAGGGAAATACTACGGCCATTATTATGAAAGATTTTTTTTTTTTTTTTTTTTTTTTTTTTTTAGAGATATATGTATATATATAACATGGGCATCACCCCACACTTAGGTGGTAGAAGGGGTAAGAAGATGCATTATGGGTGAAAACCCATATAGTGCGTACTCTTGTTTTTGATTTCCGAGTCGCTAGCTTGACTCGACCCCAATTCATTGGTTCATGGGAAGCAAAGTGGAAGAAACAATCTCCATCGGACTTTCATTCAAGATGTTTGGACAAACATTTGAAGCACGTGAAAGTTCCACACGAAGAGATAAAGATAGAGCAGATGCATCTTACCACAAATGATAAATGAAAATGCGGGGTCAAAGATAGTGTCCTCACTCCCAAGGAGTGAAGAAGAGAGAAGTCACATCATATGTGAGGAATGGAAGAAAGATGTTGATAACAATCAAGATCCATTCTTCATCCTCTAATGTAGACATATCGGGAGGAAGGGTGAAGGTAGTATCATCAATAAGCAAACTCTTATGATAGAGTACACCTTCCTCCGAGCCAATATCATCCTCAAGATCAAAATGGAAATGATCATATTCCGAAGGAGATATGTCATGTAATACCTGAATTTCTAAAATTCACAAAAAGACCAAAATAACCCTACAATTAAAAGTATGAAAAATTAATTCAAAAGAATACCAAGTAAGATATGTGAATTCAGGAAAATTTGAAGAAATATCCCACATGATCTAAACAAATATTAAACACTTTGTAAAGGTAATTTTATAGTTTACAACTTTATAAAAATTAGTTTTGTATTTTTATAATTACCGAATATATTTAATTAACTTTATAAAAGAAATAAAACTAAATTAAAGCCCAATATAATTTATATTATTAAAAGACCATTTATTTTAAGTCCAATACATATTAAAGCCCACAAGAAAAATTGGAAAAGTATATATATACATATTATTCGGTTCACAACATCCCTAATTGCCGATTATACAATAACCGACCTAAAAACCCCTCACAAATCGAATTCTAGTTTCCAGAGCTTGAGACCATTTTTCTTGGACGAGATTCAAGGTATAGAAGGTGGGAAAAATAGTGATCGAGTTCCAGAGTTGCTGTTTTAGTCGTGGTGTGTTTTTGAAGGAATTAGGGTTTCGACAAAAGGGGTTTTTGTGTTTTCTTGTTCTATCGATTCAAGCTCATCAAGGGTATGTTTCTAATGTTGATTTCAGTCCTATAAGTCGTATATAACACATAAAATTGGCCATGCATGATTTATATGTCGTATGGAATTATTTGAAATCCAAAACCCTAAAAAGCGTCTTTAATATAACGAATGAGCTTATAATATCTTTAGAGATTATGAAACTATTTTTCCAGAAGTTAGTATATGATATACAACCTAAATAAAATACATGTCCAAGGATTTGAAGCTTGTGTAAATTGTTTTGGGGTTTTCTTGATTCGAAAAGCATAAAAGGAAAGGTTTTAAAAAGAGGCGATTAGGGTTTTGTGTAAACTAGGGTTTCCTTATAATCATGGAAGGTAATTAATGAAGTAGTAATGATAAGCTAATGATTGGTGAAACCTAGGTTTAGGGCTTGTACTTGAAATTATACTTATTCGGGTTTTAAATAAAGGTTTGGGTTGGTTTTGTAAATATTGAAACTTAAAGGTTATTTTTGTAAACAAGAAAATAAAGGTCTTAAACGATAAAAATAAGTGTGGGGTTAAACATGTAATATTGATATTTAAAGGGCCATACGGATTGTATTTAATTTATTATGGTACATTTTGTAAATTCTAAAACCTTTGGGTTAAAAGGGTAAAACGATAAAGTAAGGTGAGATTGTGAACTTAAAGATGTCAAGGGTGTAATTTGAAATTCGAGCAATTATGGGTTCAACAAGTGTAAATTGATTTTTAGAGACACGCAAGAGTTTAAGTTAATTTCGCTTGTTATCATTTACGTTCTTGGTTAAATTGGGAAATCATTAAAAGAAGTAATACGTGAATTTAATGCGATTTAGTAGTATTTAAAGAGTAAGGAAACCCTAAAACCTAAATAGAAAGTTGGTGAATTAATGAGGTATACCCTAAAATGTTGTAATTAAATCTGTCACTAAAAATGGAATGATCGACAACTCTAAAAGTATTAATGAGATTAATCCGTTATACTAATAAGTATTAAATAAATCATAATCCGTGTAGATTCGCTTGAGGAGACGCGACGTTACTTCTTCATATTCCTACATTCGTTTCTTTTCTCTCATTGCTTTAAGGTACGGATATTCTGTCTTACTTTAAGACACTTGTGTTATCATACAGATATTCTGACCTTTTCAGTAAAGGTTCCGTATGATGTTCTTTTTGTTCGCTTTTCTATTTTACTTATTAGGATTTCCTATGCCATTGCTATGAACCCTGTTCTGAATGTTTGATTTGTTATTTATCTGAACTTATGATCTAGTGAACTATGCCATATCTGATGTAAATTTTATGTTAAGAAGACTTTGATATGTGTAATTGATGAACTTTGCTATATTTGAATATGAACCTTATGATAAGATGTTATCTGATAAGTGATATGAAATCTTTATGATGATGTATGATCCATGTCATTTATGACAATTTGTTCGACCTAAGTTAGTTTGACACCCGAGCCAAATATAACTAGTCATGGGGTTCCATGTCCGTATCGTTGATGCACCTCGATATGACTCTAGGGCGTAGAGTGATGTTCGCCACGTCCCTTATCTCAGATCTCGCATGAGCTCAAGTATATGTTATGGCCAATATTTGTGCATGGGGCGATGGATGCATCCTAGATCCGATCTGTTATCCGATATGATTTGTCGGTGAATGATGTCGTGCGCATACGCGTCTTCACAATTTCGAGAGCTAGCTACTCCAAATTATTTGCTAAGATGACTCATGCATATGTATGATGATTCCGATATGATATGTTCGGGCTCGAGGTAGTTAACTAAATCAGATTTGCTAATTATGTGATAAGTATTCGATTATGATTTGATATGTTCAAAGGTTTATGATTATGCAAGGCTTATTATATGCTATTATAAGTGTTTATACTTTTGTATATTTATGTGACTACCGTCTCGCTATGCAAAGAGATGATTAATATGTTTTAAATATGATTCAGTATGTTGCAAACCGATATTATGATAGTTTATTGTTATGTGGATTCGTTGGTCCGTGAGATGAATGTGTTAGTGTGATAGTTAGTATTTTATAAGTTTAATATGTATAGTTTGATCGGTTAATTTTGGTAACTTTATGAGATGTTAGTGTTTTATTGCCTATGTGATCCGCCATGTCCGAACTCTGCCGATGTTAGGATTTGATCCGAGAACCGGTTTAGCTTATGATATCTGCTTGGATAATTGCTAATGGTTATGCTATGTTTTGCTTGGTCTTTCTAATTATAGTTGTCTCGCTATGTTTCTATTTGTTTGTGTGTTGCCATGATTTGAATCGCTAATTTCATTGTTGCAATATTGCATTAAGTGTATTAAATGTTGATTAATTGATTTGTATGAATGCCATGTTTATTTTGCTAGAAACTGCTTCCGTTAGTTTTGAGACTTTCCGTTTGGCTTATATGTAACTGCTATCTTGATATGTTGTATGTTTGGTTGTCCCGATGTGTTTGTGTTTGTGTCTTTAATGTGCTATGTGATGTCTATTGTTATGTTCTGCTTGGATTACGTATATTTGTGCTTCCGCTAATCACGAAAGATCCTTCGTCATTATTTCATTTTATTTTGTTATTCAGATATTTGTTTTGCTTTTGTTTCGTTATATTCGCTCACCGGGCTTTGTAAGCTCACCAAGACTTTTCTTTTCTCGCGGCGGTATTAAGCATTCAAGATAAGCTTATGGGATAGCCGATCCGGGTTGAGAGTAGAGATGAGAGCAAGACTTTGACCATAGAGATCTTAGATTTATTTTGAATATAAGTTATTTATATTATCTTTTGTAAGTTTTGTAAAGGCTTCCGCTATTATACATTAGTTAAAGTTCGATGTGAAACCAGACAGATATCTTTACCCTTGTCGGGTTGGGTGTTACAATTTATGGTATCGAGCTCTAGGTTTTAGGACCCTTAGAGCTTAGGCTATGACCGTGAGAAGTGGGTAGACATCGTGTTTCCATCTGCTCGTAAATTTTTCGATTCCTTTTGATGGTCGTTCGATTTGACTCCGATATCCTTTTGCCTTCACCGAATTGGCCTCCTTTGTTCGCATCGAATTTTGTTATTTTGTTTTCGCCGTCCGCTTGTCGATCGTTAGATGGAGACTACCCGTGGAGCCAAGAAGATGGTGCCGACCTGCGTTCTCGCGACGATTCTGTGCCGGAGAGGTTCGTGAAGCGAAGCCACCCTCGATCGCCGCTTTGTTGGAGACATCAGATGTCATTGGAGGAAGTTGGATGGACCAACCAAAGGCGCAAGAGACGGAGACAAGATTCAACCGGTGGTGAGAAGATTCAACTACTTCATATGATTTGGGCGCGACTTATGTCACTCGATTCGTTTGTCATGCGCCTCAAGACGGTTTGATATTACGATAAATGATTCTCGATCCGTATTTCTTTTCTCCGATTTGTTCGAAACTCGTGTGAATCGTGAAGTTTTATCGCTTAGCATTCTGGTATATCTCAGCTTTTCTTTCTGGATCATCAGTAATAAGTCATGAGGAAGAATACGAGGTGGACTTGGATTTAGAATCTACGGCTACTAGGAGGTTTAATTCGATACAAGAATAGGAGTTTCGTTTCTGATTTGTTACTCTCTTTATGAGAATTTTCGGACGTTTGATTTTGAGCTAGGCCCTTTTGTTTTCATCTGACGTTTGAATCTAGGATTTTTAAGTTTTGTTTTGGAAGATCATCTTAAGACGATTCTGCGAATTTTGTTTGATTTAAAGGAAATAAAATAAACAAATTTGATAATATAGTTCCTGTTCGTTGTTTTCTTTCTGATAGATTCGTTGGGTTTCCCTTAGTCCTCATCGCCTTAAATCGCTATTTATTTTCCTATATGATGTTGTTTTATTATTGTTTGATTAGGTATGACCATTATGATGGTATACTCATGTGGTTTGGCCTATTGTAGTAGGATTATTTGTTATCCAGATATTATCTCTATATGGTTTGTTTTGCTATGATATTCGCTATGTGTTGTATCATGACCGAGACCAAGTATAGTGACAATAAGGACTTGTTATGTGATGCAAGTATTATGACGCCTGATCAACGTAATAATACCGAGATCATATAATCTGAACTTATTGAAAGTATACAACGTCTGGGGAATGCCTATGATTGATAGATGTATGGATTTGCCTTATATCCGTTATTTGGTGCTATTCATATTGGGTTGAGATTCTGTATCTGATTATGAGACTTTCTTCGGTATTTGTTGCATATAACTTTTGTACCATTGGGATTCGAAGTTGTTATTATCTGTGTTAACCTATAGATTGCCATGCCTGCCTTAGATCTGTATGTTTCCACATACTCCTGCGATTAGTAACCGTTAGGATTTGTTCCATCTATGCATATGATAGTTTTCATCATTTGATACCTGTGTAAGTTAGAGCGTGTTTTTGAATTTTCCTTATCTCATCATTTAATGCTAATACTTTAATAAGTATGCGATTAGCATTCGTCATATATTCCATGAAGTTTCAAATCCACATTTGTCGCCAGATTATTCCGCCTTGTTCAATTTCGAGGACTAAATTTCTTTTAGAGGAAGAAATTGTAATACTGAATTTCTAAAATTCACAAAAAGACCAAAATAACCCTACAATTAAAAGTATGAAAAATTAATTCAAAAGAATACCAAGTAAGATATGTGAATTCATGAAAATTTGAAGAAATATCCCACATGATCTAAACAAATATTAAACACTTTGTAAAGGTAATTTTATAGTTTACAACTTTATAAAAATTAGTTTTGTATTTTTATAATTACCGAATATATTTAATTAACTTTATAAAAGAAATAAAACTAAATTAAAGCCCAATATAATTTATATTATTAAAAGACCATTTATTTTAAGTCCAATACATATTAAAGCCCACAAGAAAAATTGGAAAAGTATATATATACATATTATTCGTTCACAACATCCCTAATTGCCGATTATACAATAACCGACCTAAAACCCCTCACAAATCGAATTCTAGTTTCCAGAGCTTGAGACCATTTTTCTTGGACGAGATTCAAGGTATAGAAGGTGGGAAAAATAGTGATCGAGTTCCAGAGTTGCTGTTTTAGTCGTGGTGTGTTTTTGAAGGAATTAGGGTTTCGACAAAAGGGTTTTTGTGTTTTCTTGTTCTATCGATTCAAGCTCATCAAGGGTATGTTTCTAATGTTGATTTCAGTCCTATAAGTCGTATATAACACATAAAAATTGGCCATGCATGATTTATATGTCGTATGGAATTATTTGAAATCCAAAACCCTAAAAAGCGTCTTTAATATAACGAATGAGCTTATAATATCTTTAGAGATTATGAAACTATTTTCCAGAAGTTAGTATATGATATACAACCTAAATAAAATACATGTCCAAGGATTTGAAGCTTGTGTAAATTGTTTTGGGGTTTTCTTGATTCAAAAGCATAAAAGGAAAGGTTTTAAAAGAGGCGATTAGGGTTTGTGTAAACTAGGGTTTCCTTATAATCATGGAAGGTAATTAATGAAGTAGTAATGATAAGCTAATGATTGGTGAAACCTAGGTTTAGGGCTTGTACTTGAAATTATACTTATTCGGTTTTAAACAAAGGTTTGGGTTGGTTTTGTAAATATTGAAACTTAAAGGTTATTTTTGTAAACAGTAAAATAAAGGTCTTAAACGTATAAAAATAAGTGTGGGGGTTAAACATGTAATATTGGATATTTAAAGGGCCATACGGATTGTATTTAATTTATTATGGTACATTTTGTAAATTCTAAAACCTTTGGGTTAAAAGGGTAAAATCTGATAAAGTAAGGTGAGATTGTGAACTTAAAGATGTCAAGGGTGTAATTTGAAATTCTGAGCAATTATGGGTTCAACAAGTGTAAATTGATTTTTGTAGAGACACGCAAGAGTTTAAGTTAATTTCGTTTGTTATCATTTACGTTCTAGGTTAAATTGGGAAATCATTAAAAGAAGTAATACGTGAATTTAATGCGTATTTAGTAGTATTTAAAGAGTAAGGGAAACCCTAAAACCTAAATAGAAAGTTGGTGAATTAATGAGGTATACCCTAAAATGTTGTAATTGTCTCATTACTAAAAATGGGAATGATCGACAACTCTAAAAGTATTAATGAGATTAATCCGTTATACTAATAAGTATTAAATAAATCATAATCCGTAGATTCGTTGAGGGAGACGCGACGTTACTTCTTCATATTCCTACATTCGTTTCTTTTCTCTCATTGCTTTAAGGTACGGATATTCTCGTCTTACTTTAAGACACTTGTGTTATCATCTGATATTCGACCTTTTCAAGAAAGGTTCCGTATGATGTTCTTTTGTTCGCTTTTCTATTTTACTTATTAGGATTTCTATGCCATTGCTATGAACCCTGTTCTGAATGTTTGATTTGTTATTTATCTGAACTTATGATCTAGTGAACTATGCCATATCTGATGTAAATTTTATGTTAAGAAGACTTTGATATGTGTAATTGATGAACTTTGCTATATTTGAATATGAACCTTATGATAAGATGTTATCTGATAAGTGATATGAAATCTTTATGATGATGTATGATCTGTGTCATTTATGACAATTTGTTTGACCTAAGTTAGTTTGACACCGAGCCAAATATAACTAGTCATGGGGGTTCCATGTCCGTATCGTTGATGCACTCGATATGACTCTAGGCGAGAGTGATGTTCGCCACGTCCCTTATCTCAGTATCCGTTATGAGCTCAAGTATATGTTATGGCCAATATTTGTCGTGGGGCGATGGATGCATCCTAGATCCGATCCGTTATCCGATATGATTTGTCCGGTGAATGATGTCGCGTAATACGCGCCTTCACAATTTCTCGAGCTAGCTACTCCAAATTATTTGCTAAGATGACTCATGCATATGTATGATGATTCTGATATGATATGTTCTGGGCTCGAGGTAGTTAACTAAATCTGTATTTGCTAATTATGTGATAAGTATTCTGATTATGATTTGATATGTTCAAAGGTTTATGATTATGTGCAAGGCTTATTATATGCTATTATAAGTGTTTATACTTTTGTATATTTATGTGACTACCGTCTGCTATGCTAAGAGATGATTAATATGTTTTAAATATGATTCGTATGTTGCAAACTGATATTATGATAGTTTATTGTTATGTGGATTCGTTGGTCTGTGAGATGAATGTGTTAGTGTGATAGTTAGTATTTTATAAGTTTAATATGTATAGTTTGATCAGTTAATTTTGGTAACTTTGCGTAGATGTTAGTGTTTTATTGCCTATGTGATCTGCCATGTCCGAACTCTGGCGATGTTAGGATTTGATCCGAGAACCGGTTTAGCTTATGATATCTGCTTTGGATAATTGCTAATGGTTATGCTATGTTTTGCTTGGTCTTTCTAATTATAGTTGTCTGCTATGTTTCTATTTGTTTGTGTGACTGCCATGATTTGAACTGCTAATTTCCGCTGTTGCAATATTGCATTAAGTGTATTAAATGTTGATTAATTGATTTGTATGAATGCCATGTTTATTTTGCTAGAAACTGTTTCCGTTAGTTTTGAGACTTTCCGTTTGGCTTATATGTAATCTGTTATCTTGATATGTTGTATGTTTGGTTGTCCTGATGTGTTTGTGTTTGTGTCTTTAATGTGCTATGTGATGTCTATTGTTATGTTCTGGTTTTGGATTTGTATATTTGTGCTTCCGCAGAATCCTGAAAGATCCTTCGTCATTATTTCATTTTATTTTGTTATTCAGATATTTGTTTTGCTTTTGTTTCGTTATATTCTGCTCACTGGCTTTGTAAGCTCACCAAGACTTTTCTTTTCCTCGCGGTATTAAGCATTCAAGATAAGCTTATGGGATAGCTGATCTGGGTTGAGAGTAGAGATGAGAGCAAAACTTTGACCATAGAGATCTTAGATTTATTTTGAATATAAGTTATTTATATTATCTTTTGTAAGTTTTTGTAAAGGCTTCCGCTATTATACATTAGTTAAAGTTATGATGTGAAACCGTATTGTGATATCTTTACCCTTGTCGGGTTGGGGTGTTACATGTCATGAGAGAGTTCACGGAGAACTCTTCATGAAGAGAATTATTGGAAAAGCCTCAAGCTCGGCTTGTCCAATGTAGAGTCACTATCCACAACGGGATAGGAGTCAAGTCGACTTAGCACAAAATGATTCGATCTTAGAAACGAGGAGATTTATATTGAACAATTGTTCACAAGTATCTCGTCCTCAATTTCCGTGATCATCGAATTTCTCACTTCTTCTAAGCTAACTAGCTCGGAAGGTAGCTCCTCGACATAATCGATGTCTCCATAGGATAAAGAATCGTCAAACGCAGTATAATCGTTATCGTAATCGGAGAACATTTCGACATGATCATATGGAATGTCAAGAGGAGGAGAAGAATTATCATCAAGAGGCTCATCACACATATTACGGAGATAACCTCGGACTCACTGGGGTTGGAACAAGGCTCTCAACACTTGACGGTTCCATTTCGAATAGTGCTAGAAGGCTCGTCCCCAATTATGAGAGAGTCAATGGAAGCTTGAGTGTGATTTCGCTTGACAAGCTCTCATAATATTCCTTCATTAGAATAGAATCCTCATCATCATCGTCGCTATATCAGATTCTTATGTTCATCTCGTCAAGCTTACACACCATTCTTTTCATTTGTAGTTTCTTTCGAATGCGTGTTTCTTCGTAACTTTGAGGAAGATAACACCCTCGTAATCATTGAGATGTCAGAAGGCTCGGAAGTCCGATGACCGATGGAATATCATGGGGTTGGAAATTTTCAAACCGGAGAATTGGAATTGTGAAAATTTTGATTCATTGGTTGACATTCAAAAGTCGCATGAGGACCCCCGCACTCTCACACAGAGATAATTGGGAAAATAACTTTCACCAAAGTTCGATTGTAACATGGTTCCTACCATAGACAAGCGGGACCCGTGGTGGACAATCAAAACCGTAATGAGAATCATTCCCACAATACTCGCATGAGTAGGATTCAGACAATGCGGAGGTAGGTAGGAAAAATCGGGTGTTTCATTATTTGAAATGGGATCGGGATCATCGACAAACTTGTCTCCAAACCCACATTGGTACATCGCCGACAATTTCCACCGCTAAATGGACCTCCACACTGTGAACATGTCAAATACCATGACATAGAGAATTAAACAGATAAGAGGGATAAGAGATGAAGAATTAAACGGTTATAGAAGATAAGGAATGAAGAATTAAACAGATTAGAGGGTAAGGGAAATGGAGAATTAAACATATTAGAGGATAAAGGATGGATATTTTTGGATTTTTGAAAAAAATATGCTATGAAAATATTTTTGGCGTTTATAACACTTCAGGAAAAGTGTTAATGAACTTTTTGGATTTTTGAAAACTTTACAAAAAACCTTTTTACAAAAGATGGGTATATGTGCAAGAATGGATCCGAAAAGGCTAAACACACGCTAAAGCTCTCCCGCATGCGCTGGGGTTTTGATCTGCTGCTAAACCGTCAAGTCTAACAGACTTAAAACAAATTTAAGCGCAAATGCAATGAAGATCGAGAATATGGGATTCCCGGTCGTTATGTCCCACGGAGACTCAATGGTGTGTACAACACTTGATCAGACGATAGAATGATCACTAATGATAGCGATCGTAAAAGATTTGGATAGATAATTACACTCATCGAAAAAGTTTATAAATAACAATGACTTAAATGCAAATTAAGAAAATTAAAAGATAAAGATATTAAATAAACGCTATCACTATATTTAAAGTGATGAACGTTTAAAACCTAAAACTTACGCTTAAATAAAAATAACGTAAACGCAAAATAAAAATGAAACTTATACAATATAAATCCTAAAAATATGAAAATACATTTTACAATCCTAATGATAAAAGAAAATTATTAGAAAAAGAAAATTATTTTTATAACTAATTAATTAATTATTATTAATTAAAAACTAATTTAAACTATTTAATAATACTCTAAAATAAAAGAAAATATGAAATAAGACTAGAAAAATAAAATTAAGATTTAGAAAAATCTAAAATATGATAAAACTAATTTTAAAACTGAAAATATATTTTTTAGATTTTTAGGTATTTATTATTAATTTAAAACTATTTAAAACTAATTAAATTATTTAAAAATACAAATTTAACTAAGAAAAATATGGAAAAATACTTTTTATTACTTTTTATATTTATCTTAACCTAAGAAAATAGAAAACATATTTTTTAAAGCTTTTTCTAATTTATTTGTATTAAAAGCTATTTAAAAAGGATTAAAACTAATTTAAATTAAGAAAAATAGCAAAACAACTTAGAAAAATCAAAATTTCAGGAAAACTCTAAAATAATACTAGGAATAAAGGAAAAATAGAAAAACAAGGTGCTATGTGTGAGAAATAGGAATCGATGTGGAAGAGCTTATGAAAATAAGCACTAGATTAAGCAAATGGACTTCAAAAGCTACCAACTGAATACAAAGGCTAAAATAAGCTAAGAGAACCAATATGCAATGAAAACAACAAGCTACAACTACAGGATTAACCAAACAACACATATTTGGTGATTTGAGAGCAGCTAAAAAAAGGTCAAAGTGCTACTTGGACACAAATACAAGCTACAAAATAAGCTAAAACATGAAAACAATACTTGGGACATGGAGAAGACCTGGTTGGGATCTAGCAAACCAAAGCTCAGACCTAGTTAAGCTAAACTAAGCCCCGCAAGGTTGCAAGAATCGAGAAAAACTCAAAGATAAGTCGAAGCTTTTACCAGGCGCTGGACCTAAAAGCCAAGCTCTTTTGAAGTTTGTAGAAAAATCACAAAATATGATAAAATGTGCATAAGAAAATAGATCGAGGGTTTTCTAAAACAATAAGTTTCATAGAAAATGAATCGAAATGAGACCAATAAAATCACTCTAGCTTGGCGAAATTGAGATTTTGCCAATTGACTTTTTTATAAAGCGAAAAGTTGACCTTTTGAGCTTTGATCTTGCTTTTGAACCGAAAATGATGAAATATGATAAAATGAAACTAAATCAAGCAAGATTTATGAATTTGAAACACAAAATAAGCTTTTGACTTGCAAAATCTCAACAAGATGGTCGCAAAGACAAATGAAATGGAGTTTTGACTTTGAGCTTAACAGCACAAGATTAAGACAGATATAAGTTCAAATGGACTTAACAAGCATGCACAAACAGAATTAAACCACTGCACAAACTCTAGCACAGTTTTTACAACTGAACCAAACACCACTTGAAAACTACTGATTTGTAATTAAAATGAACTAAACACCAAACCAACTTGTATGAATGATCAAACTGAGATTATAAGACCTAAATGAAACTATATAAACAGGTTTTAGCAGTTTAAGACCACAGATACACACACAACCATAAAATGCAAATTAGCTTAAAAATAAAAAAAATGAAACAGACACTCACAAGTTTCCAAAGCGGTTATGAAGCAAGACTAAAACCCAAAACCACTACCTAAGCCATTTCCAACCAAATACCACTCAGATCTACCATTATCCATTTCCAAATCCAATAGAGCTCACAATTGACTTTTGTTGACTAATTCACAAAATGTTTGAAACTTAAACTTAAGCTCACAACAAGCTATGAGAGCTTGTAGAGGCTATAATGAACTTGAAAAGAAGCTATATGAAGCTTGAGTTTATGAGATGGAAACTAAAATTTTTAACAGTTAACTTGGAACTTGAAAATTAAAATAGAACTTGGATTAACACTTGAAAAGGTTCTTAATACACTATAACAACTTACATTAATACAATTTATCTTGAAATTACAACATCTAACTTAAACTAAAACATTTAAAAAAAAACGACATTAAAGGAAAAATAAAATAAAACTAGCTACTAGTTATCTCTTCCTCTTTCTTCCTTTTTATACATCCAATGAACTCCACGTGGCCTTCTGAGATAATCCCACTTGATTCCAGGGCAATTGGGTTACTTTTGTGGATTTTGGCCACTTTGATCATTTTGGCGCCAAAGTGGCATTTGACGGTGGCTATGATCGAGTGTAAAGGGGAAGAATCATTAAATGGTTTTGTAGTTAAGGTGAGTGGAGGGACAAGGAGATATGAAGGTGAGCCAGGGGAATGGGGTCAGTGGGAGAGTCAGCAGACAGAGGTTGGAGGGTGGAATTTTGGCGCCATGGGTTGGTTTTCACCAGAGGTTGACCGGGTATATTAATAAAAGGGGGTTCACAAATGGGGTCCAATGGTTATGGCGGGGTCCATTTGAATTATGACAAGTCAAAAGGAATTAAAGTCTTTAATTAATGTAGGACCTAACTGCCAATTCAAAATTGAGGACCAGTCGCCATTTCATCAAAGTTGTTCCAAGGACTTGAAGTGACAATCTTCAAAAGTGCAAGGACCAATCTTGACAATTTCAATTTACAAGGGCCATTTCGCCAATTTTCAAAGTCAAGGACTATTTTGTAATTTTCTCAAAACTTTTATATTTTTCACCAAGGACTAAATTTGACAAATTATGATTTAAAAGGACCTTTGGTGATTTTACTTTGAAATTATGAGCTCGTGGACTGCTTTTGATAACTTTTGAAACTGGGGACTAAACCGCAATTTTGCAAATTTGATATGTTTTTCATCCGATTTTGATATTTTTGCATTTAAAACACATAAAACACCGATTTGTGATATTTTGATCATTTTGATGTGTTTCTAAGTGTTTTCGATGATTTTGCGCCTAGATAGTACAAAATGATGAGTATTTAGAGACTCATCACGTTGATAGCCGGTGATGTTGATCCTGGTCGACCACCAACAAAGCTTTCAAAGTTCAATCGATCCCTTCGAAACAACCTTTCATCAATCATTTTGATGATTCTCCTCACATCCCTTCGATCCCGAGAATTCCATCGCTAGAGACCCAATCTTGTGACGTATGTCCTTCAACCTATAGGCTAATCCGTCCCTAACCATCTTCAAAGTGTGATCCCCAAACTTGTGAAGTTCACTACACGCCATTAAGCAATTTCTTTGAAGTTCACCGCGTAAACGACGCCAAAGGTTTGCGATGAGTGTATATTGCAGAGCCGGTTGAGGTCGGGAAGATCTAGTGAGGTGGAGTGAAGTTGACACGGGTCCGATAAGATTCAACCGCCAAATGAAGATCTTCTACACGCCTTGATGACTATGCGTCCGATGAAGATGAGCAATGACTTGATGAATTCACGTTGTACTTCTGTTGAAAATTGTCTCATGCGACCTTGTACTTTGGCAAGGTACATGTCTTCGATGTCGCTGATAGACAAATTTTCAAAGTCGCTTCAGAGAATGCATAATCCTTTCATCTTGTCGCTTGACTACGATATTCTTTAGGAAGGTGTAGTCCCACTTAGATGACGTAACAACATGTTTGATGGCAACAATCTCCTTAGTATCGAACACCGCATGTTGAGACTTCAACCGACAACTTCGTAGTAGATTCGCTTCGCTGCTCCACCAATGATGAATCCGACATTGCATCTCGGTCAGATGCTTCCACTTTGTCGAGAACAAGTGATTGGCACGCCTCGATGGCTATGCGCTCGAGTATATAGTCATTGAAATGGAAGTGTCAACGATGTAGCGATTTCCTTGAACCATCGCCACCATGTAGAAGAAATTCCGTGTCTTTGTTGAAGAAATATCCGAATGGGATCCTAGGTTCATCCGGTTGGCCAATTGTTGGTAGAGGTTTTGACCACCGGTGTAGTATGGAGGGTTGTCCCGCTGGTGAAGTCGATGTTTGCTTCGGGTTGAGCCAATCCATGTTGTTAGACATAGCTCGAGCAATGTTTTCAAGGTGATATTCGACCTCGATGGCACTTTCGAGCTATCTTTCCACGCTTGAAAAGCTTCATTCTTGATTCGCCTCAACTCGGATTTCGCCATCTTCTTCACCGAACTTTTCTTGCAAAAGTTTTGCATGCTCCAATGTATTACCGCTCACCAAATTCGACCTTCATTAGGGTAGGTGTTGTTAACAAGAGTAGAGAACCATTCAAATTCATTAGTTTTATCGTCATCTAGCCAAGATACGACGCCGGCGAGGCGCCTTCTTCTTCTTCTTTTCAAGGCCTAGATGATGATTCCGGTTTCGAACTTTTTGGGAGAGGTGGGTTGTTGTAGGGCTCAAGGACCTCTTCATCGTCACCACCCGTATACTCAAAGTGATCACCGGCTTTCGAGTCGGGGTGGTATCTCGAATCGCCCCGAGGTTTATCCAGTAGAAGAACGAGGAGGAGACCTTTGTTGAGTAGGAGTCCGTTGGAGAGGAGGTAACATAGAAGATGATTCACCGACTTCTTCCGACGCTTAGCTTTATCATGCTTATCCCGATCCTTGTCTTCATCATCTCTAGGACGCTTAGACTTTTTGCTCGAATCTACATGCTTCTTTGAGTTGGTAGTCCATCAATGCTTGAAACAGCTTTCCTTCCTCAAGTAAATGTCCCGGATCATGTAGAAATTTGTGTGACAAGCTTGGCCACCAATTCATTATCCGAGAAAACTACAGATTAGATGGATTGATTGTGACGGTTAAAGGTGTGGATCTTATAGTTTGCTTGGCTATCCGCATAAGATTCGGATATAGTTGTCTCCGTAAACATCTCCTTTGTGACTTTAGGAACGATATCCGTAAGGTACTTGTTAGTGTAACCTTGGATCATTTCGCTCAGCCTCTTGACGATGACTTTTCATGAACTCGAATGAATTCCTTTCTTCTTGCATCTTGTCTTTCTCATCATTTAAGTATCAGATTTGGTCAAGAACCAATTCGCTTTTCAGAGAGCATGTCCTTCTTTCGACTTGTTGGATGCCTTTCACAATTCTTTCATGAGTTTGAGAAATCCAAGATCGAGGTGGTTTCTTCACGATTGGATGTTGATTTGGTTGATTTCTTTGATGGTGGTGGTGAGGAATGAGATGATGAATCATGAGGAGGAGACATGAGGAGGCTCGGGGTCCTTAGGAGGTGCGTATATCCTCCTTGGAACGAGTTGGACTGCTGAGAAGCAAATCATCATAATTCTCTTGGTCATCTTGTCCGATTTAGCCTTTTCTTCCATCCGAGCCTTAGCTTCTTCATCGCCTTTTCTTTCTCGCCTTATCCTTTTCTCGTTCCTCAATGTTATGTTCAAGAGACACCTCTACAAGCGCTTGTTGTTGCACAAGAGTGGTGGCACCGCATCCCTTATCGGGTCGATTAACCGCATCAGATCTCGGTGAAGAGGAAGCACCACTTGATCCTCCGGGCCACCCATTTGGTCTTTTGCAAATTCTTCACTTTTTGAATGTGTCTAACTAATTTAAACTTCTTCCCGTAGGATTGATCCAAGAGCTCTTTCTTCTTCTTTAGAGCTTTCATCATAGGGCACAAGTGCAGAGTCTTCCTTTCCTTTATCGCCGAGGACTTGAGGTTTTGGCATCAAGGATTGGCATCCTTGCGCTTCGCAGTAGGTAATCTCTTCATCTCGTGTCAAGACTTTCGTAGCTTTCGTCCAAAAGCTTTCTTTGCGTTCGTGTGGGAATAGGTTCACTTCCTTTACAGAACAATCCTTTTACGAGGAGGATTCCTTTGGGAAGCTTCCTATAACTTTCGTAACTTATCGCACTTCCAAAGACTTCCTCTTCTCGGTTCTCCGAGTAGGAGTTCCTCAAGGTTTTTCATCAAGATGACCGACTTTGCCTTCTTTTATCGCTACTAGATACCTTTTGTACATTTCAAGCTTCTTGATTTCTTTAGATAGAAGGTGATCAGCAAAGACGACACCGCTTCTTAGTTGTCGATTCCTTAATTCGATAGAAAGGATAGGTTCGGACAACAAGTCGTGATTGTCGGGTCATTGAGCCTCCGTGGAATATCGATTGAGTCTAAGTGCTCGGATCAAAAGCTTTGTGTATCCGACATAGGGAATCTTTGAGCTAAGCTTCTTGTGAAATAGCATCATGTCCTCCCATATCGCTTGCTTCGATTTCGATGTCCTTCTTATTGATCAAAGACCGTAAGATTTGCGCCCATGAGCTTTGGATGCTCATAACCACCGCCACGACCGTAAATGACTTGGTAATGATGATGTAGAGGGTTCTCCACGGTTGAGGAATGTTCTTAAGCTCCACGTGAGAATGCTTAGTAACAATCCTCAAGCTTCATCATAGCCAATGTCAAGAAGAAATTGCGAACTGCTCTTCAAGAGGTGTAGCAAAGAAGTCGGTTGGCTCGATTTCGGAATGAGAAGAACAAAGACCGTAAGTCCGCACGAGTAATGGTGACTTGTTTGTGATTAAGTGTCACCACATCGCACTTTGACTCGTGATCCTCTCGCATAGAATTCCGTAATTGTCGAATGTAGATTTCCCAGACAAGAGCAGAGTGTGAGAGCATGTTCGGTAGGGATGATTCCTTAGAATATCCACAAAGAATTAGACAAGAAGATTCGAGCATGTGAGGGTTTCAAAGTCAACCCTAAGGTTATTCTTTCCAATCTTTCTAGGATAGCCATTTGGGAAGATATCGAATAGTGAGAACCTCGTGTGCATCCACATTCATTTGAGCAACCATGTCGTGATCTCAAATAACATTAGCCAAAAGAACCAACATATCGAAAGACATAATGTTAGTCAATGTAAGGTTTTATTGTCTAGTTATTGAATGTACAAAGGTCAATGATTGTTACGAGTCCTAAGTCACTTGTTTGTCCAATAGTCTAATGACGCCGTGAAATGTTTCGTGAGTTAGTTAACTTTAAGTTTTAAAGTTTATGTTATCACTTATTGTTCACAACATATCAAACGATTAAGTTTATTAGTGACATTATTGGATTCGTGACGTTATGATTAGTTTATTTACAAGTTTGTACACGTAACAATTCATAATGAAGGTCAATCAAGGCTTAGGCGAGATTTGGCAAAGTTAAGCGTAAACAGAAATGATATATACGCCAGAGACGAAAGCTTACGCCAGATCCTAACTTACGCGTAAGAGAAGTTACGCGAGAGAAAAGGGGCCTTATGCGTAGGGCTTACGCCAGGCGATAAGACCTTACGCGTAAGGCTTACTCGTAAGAGTAGACCTTATGCGAGAGTCATCGCACGCATATCCTTCACAGGATACGCCGTAGTCCCATTGTAGAACCTTATGCGTAGTAGTTACGCGTAGGATTTCTCTTACGATAACTTCCACGCGTAAGGTAATCCTTAAGCGTAGAGATTCAAATGACCTTGATTCTGAATTTTAAGCGCAAAGAAGCCCGAAATAAATTCATCAAATCATCAATATTAACACAAAATTCATTTTAACAACAAATCATGGCATGAATATTCGATAAACAGCTATGAGTAGAAAGTCATACGCAGAGGTCAAAACCCTAAGGGTTATGAATTACGCGTATAATTTCTAGCCATGGATTTGCACCAAACAATTTTAGGTAGTTCTAAGATGTTGTGAGAGTCTATGAACCAAGTTATAACATCTAAATCGTAGAGAATCAAAGATGCCCAAACTTATGAACTTTAAACCCTAATTCCAAATTTTTAATCATTTAGAGTTTCGGTGGTTATAGAGCTTGGAAATCATCAATTCATCATCATATAAACATTACACAACAATCTTTTGAACAAAACTCTTCACATTTGTAAACACCCAAATCGACTCATAAACCCTAATATTCAAAACCATCAATTCGTGTTTCGGGTGGATTTAGAGGGTAAAATAGTATCCTTGTTGTTAAAAACACGCTTTGACACTTTCTTTTCAACCAAAACACACTCACATTGATTGTGTGTTCATACGCTTATGCGTAGAACACATAATCACGCATAACTAACGTTTTAGCCGTAGGATTTGCTTGAAATTCAAAACCTTAGCTTGTATTATCGTTAAGATCATGAAAACACTTACAAAATGATGATCTGGAGTACGGATTTCTTGAACGAATATTAGGCGTAGGATCTTTTAGGTTAGAAATAATAAATGTAAGGATAATGTTAGGTGGAGGATGTTTTTATTAAAATAACTTTAACATTTTGATAGTTTTGGTCCCTCCATCTTTTCCTTTTTCAAACAAAGCCATTTAACTTCCATTTTGGTTACCAAACAAAGATTTTAAGAAAGAAACTTGACGACACTCCCCTCGACTTAAGAAATAATGAAAGGTTATAAATTTTAGTCCGAGGAGTGTCATTTAACCGTAAAAGTTTACCACCATTGATAAAAGAAACAACTGGATATATATAACATGCAAGTACACGATGTTTTGAAACAGCTTATGATAATTTTCCCCTCAACACTTGATCGTAAAATACCGAATTTTGAAAGATTATAGTGTTGATGGAAGAAATGTACTTGCCATGTTGAAAGAGAAGTAGATTAGAAGAATATTTTTGTTGTTTTATCGTTTTTATATTTTGTATTTTGTTTTTGAAAATTATTTACAAAAGATGTTTTGGTGTTTGATGTGTTTTAAGACTGCTTTAAGAGGTCATCCAATTCCTCTTGAGTCAAACACCTCATACCAATCCGTGGACCAACTCATTAAACCTAGCGGAGGCAAGGCTTTGGTGAGTAGATCCGCCAATTGGTATTCAAGACCCACAAAGTATAATTCAACTGCACTGCTCCACGTGGTCCTTGATGAAATGATAGCGAAGATCGATGTGCTTTGATTTCGAATGTTGAATCGAGTTGCACGAGATCGCAATGGCACTCGATTGTCGCAAGACATCGATTCTCAAACACGTAACCATAGTCTTTGAGTTGTGTTCTCATCCATATGACTTGAGCACAACACGCGACATGGCTACATATTCGCCTTGCTGATGACAATATGTACAATCCTCGCTTTTTGATTGCCAAGACACCGCTTATCACCAAGAAATTGTAGAGCTCTCAAGTACTTTTCCTCGAGTCTAAGCATCCCGCGTGGTCGCCCTCTAAAAAGCGATTAGTTCAAAACCGTAATCCTTCTGATACCGTGATCCCCAAGTTAATGGTTCCCTTGATGTATCGGAGGATTCTTTAGCCTCGTAGAGATGGGTTTCAGCTGGTCGCGATCGATAACGGAGCATAGATAAACGGCAAAGACAATATCAGTCCGCTAGTCGTTAGATACATGAGAGACCCAATAATACTTCTAGATTTGGTAGGGTCAACTAATTTCCCATGTAAATCGCTCAGCTTCTTGGTATGAGTCATTGGTGTGGCATAAGTATCACATGTTTTCATTCCAAATTTGTTTAACAATTCAAGGGCATATTTGGATCGACTCAAGAAAATACCACGGGTGATTGATGAACTTGTAATCCTAGAAAGAATGTAAGTTCACCCATCATGGACATTTCAAAATTTTTCTTCATTAGTTTTGCAAAAGCGATTGAAAACTTTTTATGTGTAGACCCAAAATGATGTCATCCACGAATTTGAACAATTAAGATATGTGCCCGTGATATTGTATAAAAGAGTTGGGTCAACCGAATCTTTGGTGAAATTATTAGCAATGAGGAAAGATGATAGCTTATCGCACCATGCCCGAGGGGCTTGTTTGAGACCATAAAGAGCTTTGTTCGCTTTGTAGACATGGTTCGGGAACTCGATCAACGAATCCTTCGGTTGGTCGACATAAACCGCTTTTCGCTTGTCCGCTGAGAAACGCAGCTTTGACATCCATCCGAAAGACCGCCATGTTCATATGAGCCGCGAACGCGAGAAATATCCGAACACCTCAAGACGAGCAACCGAGCAAAAGATTCTTCAAAGTCTATTCCTTCTTCCCGACGATAACCCTTAGCAACTAGACGTGACTTGTTTCGATGACGCCCTTCAAAGATCCAATTTGTTTTTCCAAATCCATTTGAGACCAATGACGAGACCCTCGTTGGTCTTTCAACCGCCCCCATACTTCAAGACGCTTGAATTGGTTGAGTTCTTCTTGCATGGATTCAATCCAGCTTGTCTTTTGTCATTGCGCCTTTAATGTTTTTAGGCTCGATTGGCGCATGCGAGTGCATAAATGCAATGTTCACCATCTGTGCGAAGACGTTGTCTCGTAACGACCGGTTGATTCGGGTTGCCAATAATATTAGCCGAGGATGGTCTTTTGTCCATCGATGTGTAGAGGTTGATGTTGGTATACATTGTGCGATTCGAGGATTCAAATGGTTTGTTGAAGATTCCGCGACATCCGTGCAAGCAGCCTCATTAGCAAACGGGTCAAAGAACGACGGATCAAAATCGCAGGGGGGTACTTCATTCGTAATATCATCACCGGTTCATCATTGTTGGAAGCGGTTTGTTCAACTGCTGTGTTGGAGTCAATCGTGTAGGTGCATCTTCAACAAGAGTTGTTGTAGCAGTGTATCGTATAGGAATATTATCGTTTGAGCAATGGAAACAATGGATACACCGAGCACGCTCATCAATATCGCCACCGAATGTAGGAGCAAATAACCTTTCCATTTGTTGACGAGTTAGTGAGGGCTTTGTTCACCGATGATGGGGTTGAGGAAGTTTAAACGGTTGTGACCGGTTCTAAGTCATATACTCGTGGCCATTTCCGTGAGTTCATCAAATGAGCATGAATCGCTTCCATCACCGCTTTGTACGACGATTCCGCATCCGTAACCTTTAGAATTCTCACAATATCCAATAAAGACCCAATGTCGGCTTTGGCTTTGAGCTTTCCAAAATCATCACGATCATTATTCGGATAGCAAAGGGATCCAAATACATGAAAGTGTTTGAGATTCGGTTTATGGTTGCGGACAAGCTCGAAGGTGTTTTGTTGTGGCTTTTGTGATCATAGAACGGTTTTGAGTATAGCATGCAGAGATACGCTTCGCCCATAAGTAATCCGGAAGTTTAGCATTGATTAACATTGTTCTGCAGCCCACTAACGCTCGGTTTCGCTCTTCAACAACTCCGCTTTGTTCGGTGTACGTGCAATAGATGTTTGATGTCAATTCCACTTTCTCATAGAATTCACGAAGGGTTTGGTTAACAAATTCGGCCTTTGTCTGCTCGATTAGCCCGACGGTGTTGCGGAGTCGAACTCGTATTTTGTGAGAAAGGTGATGATCATTTGTGGAGCTTGGTCTTTGCTTCAAGAAAGTAGACCCAAGTCCATCGTGAGTAGTCATCAACAATTACTAAGATGTAGCGTTTGCCATTGATCGCTTGCACGCCGCATCGGGCCACACAAATCCATGTGAAGAAGATGAAGCACATGTCGAGAGTCAGTTCCACCTTTGAAGGAAAATGAGCACGAGTGCTTTTCCCTTGTTCACAGTCGAGCAAAGGTGATCTTTTGAATACCGGAATCGGGAGACCTTCAACTAGTTTGTGTCGAGCAAGGTTGGTGATGGTTTGAAAGTTTAGATGTGAGAGACGACGGTGCCATAGCCGTGATTTTGTTGATGTTGCCTTTGAAAGTAAGCGATGGGAGATGAAGCAACCATGTCTTGCATAGAGATAGTGTAGAGACTAGAATTACGCGAGCCGACATAAGGTCATTTCCTTGTAGATCACGAATGAAACAAGTTTTCTCCCTAAAGCAACCTCCAAATCTCCATCACAAACCGACCCATCGAAAACAGACATGACCGAGGCCTTCCACATAGTAAACCCTCACGATTTCGATGTTCCCATTGACATAATCTCCGAGCCCATGATAGTCGCAGTGATCATTCCCGAACTCGACAAAGGCAATGAACTTTGCAATAAAGTTTGATAACAGCTTAAGGTTGCATGTCATGTGTCGGGAACATCCGCTATCAACAATCCAGAATGATCTCAGATCACCGATTACACACGCATTTACACATGGAATAGAAGTAGATGTGGAACCCAAATGTTAGAGGGTTCCAAGGTATATATGAGACATGCACACATTAATGACTTTAGGCATCCATTTAAATCCTAGTGTGTTATATATCCATTTCGCCATCTATAACTACTCTTTGCTTTAGTCTTAGTGAATGCACTAGGTGGTACTACATTCTTAGGAGGTGAACCTGAGCTACAAAGACAAAGAATGTTTGCCTTAGAATCTAAAGAAGGCGGTCTACTAAGCACGCACTTAGAATGATTAGTGGGCCTAGAGGTATTCCGATTCTTAGATTCCGTAAACGAGAGATTATAGCTTTAGCAACACATTTGTCATGACAATCGAATTCATACTTTTACGACAAATAACACAAGGTGCATCGATCAATATCAAAAGTGCTTAAAGGTTTAGCATTCGTTACATCACTATTTCTATTACATTTGCCGACGCAACATCTATAGTGGAAGCAACGTGAGTCTTATTCATAGTCCTAGGGTGTTCTTCTACTTTAGCATTCCTTATTGATCTTTTCTTAGGTCGCAACTTCCTATTCTTCGATTGAGTGCTCCTAGGTCGTGAAGTGCGGACGCTTGGAAAAGACGCAACTATTCCTGCTTCAAGAGAATGAAGCACGTTAGCAACTTGTGATTTGGCAAGAGAGATTCTAGGTTCTCGATTACTAAGTGTTACCGGTGCTAATCTCTTAATGATGGTTGGCGGAAGTTGTTCATACTTTCCTAACATTTCTCTTAGCTTAGAGATAGTGTGAATCAAATCTTGATTTTCGTAATCGAATATTACCAAAGAAAATTCATGACTTCTAGTGTGAGCAAGATAGTGATCAAGTTCGTTTGATGCTTCATGACGAGTCTTATTGAGTAAATCAAATATGACACCATATTCTGCTTAACTTTTACAAGTTCTTGTTCATATTTTGAGATTTGACTTTTCAAAGACACGCTTTGATCATCCAGCTTGCTCAATTTTAGGATCAAGATTTTGCACTCAATCGAGCGATTTTCTTTGAAAACTAAGTTGATGATTGTGAATATCTTTTTCACACCAATGAAGACGACGCTTTGCATTGTAAAGTTCGTTAAGTAATTGTTTATTTTCGCTTTTAAAGACTCGATCCAAGCACATTATCAAGATTCTCAACAGCTACTACAGAGTCAACATTATCGCAGAGATATAATCGATGCATGTGGCAAAGAATAGAATAACACAACATTATGGATATCAAGACATATAACATCTTCCAAGAGTCGATCAACATCTTTTCTCAATAGCTTCTTTTACGCTTAGTATTAGAAATAGATGTTTCAGCTTTTCTCAAAACGACCTTCATTACTCCAAGTTCCTTATGAAAATCCTTTTCCCAAGCTAATGCACAACTTTTCAAATTTTTAACGTTAGGTAAAAGATTTTCCAAAAATGTCTCTTTGTTCTCGCTAAGAGGCGATTGAAAATGTTCAATTTTGATTTCGTAATGATATTCTATCTCATGTTGTAAAATTTTGAGGTCACCATGAAAATATCAAAATATCTAAGAATTTTTCGATTTTCGTGTTTTGAGTTTACTTCACCGATGGAAGGTAAAGGACCATAAGTTTGTGCATAATCTGTTGGGGATTAACATTAGAAGACTGTGTGTTTTGATGATAACCCTTGGTGTGTTAGAAGAATCCGCAGTGTGACGAAGTGACCGGTTTTGAATAATTAAAAGGTTTGTTGTAAACAATGCTTTTAATTTTGATCGACTCGCCTTCGCATCTAATTCCTCTTGACGATGATATTCAACAACACTCATAACAAAGATCATTAATTTTATATTCTCACCGAAACTTCGTGATTTGGTTTGAATGTTTTAGTGAAAGCTTTGGTTTGTAATCGCCTAGATTTGGTCCATATCCTTTCGGATTGGGTTTTAACGTAAACTTTTCAATAGTCATTATCGATTCACCATGTTTGTAAACAATGCTTTAAACTCTTTGATTTTGTTTTGCAAGTCGATAATTTCTTCAAGAAGGTCATCTACCCGATTCGTTGAATGCTTTTTGTATGCGGAGAACTGCTTTTGACAAGTTAACAACTCACCTTAGCTTTTTGATTTTCCAAGGTGAGAGCGTTAATTTGCTTTTTATGTTCATGTTTCATTGTTCTATTTCGCATAACAAAGCATTCTTCAAGCGGCTAGATCACGATCCGTCTCTAAATATTTTTCGCTTTGATGAGATTTAGCAAAGCGCTTCAAAACCTTTTCACGGTTTTCTTTAGTTTTGAAAAAGTTGAGTTGCATTTGTAAGCATTCAAAATCCTTGGTTAATAAAGGCATTTTTGCTTTTAAGTCCTTATTTAATGCATAACATTCCTCCATTTTGATTTGATGGTCTTGAATTAAACGAGCAAAACTGGATGAGGCAATAGCTCACTTGTTCAACGCGAGTCACAACATGATCATTATTTAGATCCTCAAGTACAACCACGGAGTCAATTTGATTATCAAAGGAAACCATAAGGTCATCTTGATCGTCAAATGTAACTACTGTGGTTAACTTGAAAATCGTCGAATGAGATGTAGATGACTATTTTGAATAATCCGATCCGCGCTTGATTCGAGATATTGGCGGAGATATTAGTTCGATATGATGATGGTTTGTTCGGTACTGAGACAAGCCATCGTTGTCATACATCGGGCCTGTTTCACTCATGTGTAACTCATGCATATTAGCCATCAACATAATAAATGATTGGCCTCGCAAGTCCTCCATATCATCATCCGAGTCTCGATCCGCCATAAAGCTCGTTTTTTGTTTGTGAGAGATCCACCACTTCATCCTTAAGAGCCAAAAGAAGAGCCTCTTTGAAATAAGCACCGCCCCTAGTCCTTGGCTTTGGGCATGCATTAGCCAGTGTCCTTCTCATTGCAATTGTAGCATCAAGACCATTCAACCCATTCTCGAGCATTTCTGCTCCACCACTTGAGCTCATTGTTATTCCTACCCATAGCATTAAACCCTTGACCACCTCCCATTTGACGACCATAACCACGATTCTCGAACTTCAACTCGTCCATTGTTCACAACACCGATTTCGTGTATTGATGAGGAACGAATACGATTGTTGGATTTGTTGGTATAACGGCTAAAAGCATTAGCAATCATAACAAATCCTCGCTGTAATGCTTCGAACGGATCGATTCCTCATTAGTTTGACTATGAAGTGCTTGATCATTGTTGTTGTTGTAAGGAACCAATTGATTTTGTTGAGGTTGTTGTGATTGATCGCTTGGTGTTACCGAGGCGCTTGGTTGAGTTGCTTGTTGAGGAGGATAACTTTGTTGAGCATATAAGGCAAGTTGTTGATTTTCCTGATGTGTAGTGGAGCAATTTGAGCACGGAGAATCCTTTCCCGATCAACTTCCTTTTCATGAGGCTTCAAGTAATCGTACAACAATCCATATGTAGAATGATGCATATTCTTCGCTTGACGGAGAAAAATGACATACTTCTCCCATTCGTGACCAAGACTACTCAGAACTTAGTATTCACCGCAATTCTTGGCATGATGATGTTGTGTTTATCCAAATCATTGATGATGTCTGAAAATCAATGATGATAGGACTCTAGTGTCTCTCCGTGTTCAATCATGAAGTGTTCATAAGCCAAGTAAAATTTGGATTCCAAATCCTCCCGATTGAGTACCGATCCTTCCATAAGAAGATGAATATGATCCCACATTTTCAGTGCGCCTTTTGAGCATCAACACTACGAAGAATTGGGTTTGGTAATCCTAAGAGGATATATTCCATTGCAAGTTCATCCGCTTCATAGTGTAGAAGTTCTTGAGGATTCAAGTCCGTAATAAAGAGCAATGTTCGCTTGTTCATCTCTTGGTGGAATGGCATTAGGATCTCCGGCACAATGACAAGAGGCATCTCAAATGGACCTTCCAAGATAACCTTCTTTAAGAACTTTCCATGTGGCTTCTTCGCATCACAAAACCTAAAGAACCTTATCACCCATTGATCGTAGTTTCTCGGAGTGAGCATTGAGGTCTATCAAGTGATCCAAATTCATGAATTGATTGTTGGTCGCTTAAAGCTTCACACATCTTTGCAAACCAAGTGGGTTCCTTCATAGTGTTCCTTGATGGATGTTGATTGAAATCATTTGTGTAGGGTTGAACTTGAAGACTTGGCGGTGTTTGAACCATTTGTGGTGGGGAATTGCACCAAGTTGTGGAGTATGTTGTTGATTAAATTGTTGTTGATAAATTGCTTGTTGTTGATTCCATTGTTGATGTTGTGGACTTAGTTGTTGTTGTCGCTGAGGATAAGTGTAAGGGAAATAGTTAGAGTATGGTGGTTGAGACATGTTGAAAACTTGTGTTGGTAAAATGGATCTTTGTAGTCGAATGAACCTTTGATGAAGAAGTATCCTTAGGCGAGAAATCACAATAGCCAAGTAGCACTTATGCGTAAAACACCAAAGTTACGCTGTAATAATAAGAAGTTACGCGTAGATTTAGCTTATGCGTAAGTATGGAAAAGACGCTAAAGTTATGCGTAGACAAAAGTTAGGCGAGAAAGTTAGGCGAGGATTATCTTATGCGTAAGACTAGGCTTAGCGTAAGAAAAATCTTATGCGTAGATTTCTACGCCGTAAGCTTATGCTTATGCGTAATTTTAGGTTTTGCCCAAATGATCTTTTACACTATCACAAAGGCAAAAGATATCCAAAGTCGACGATTTTCGTGCTTATCCAAGCAAGAAAACACGGAGTAAACCACGAAAATGAAGATCAAACCAAGGAAAATCTTACGCGTAGTTTTAGGGTTTTGCTACGCGTAGGATTACTCGTAATTTTGATTTTGCCCAAAGATGTTTCTAAACCGCTTTTGTGTGATGAAATAGCTTCAATAACACCAAAAGACACAAAAGTGTGAAACTTGATGAACCAAAGCCTCTAAAACGTTACGAGTAGGATGAAACCCTCGCTCAAAAACTAGATGAAAACAATGATCTACACATAAAGTTCAAACTTTTGCCAAAACAAGTATTTTAACACCTTAAAACGTTGAAAGTACAAGAATCTTGGATTAAAAAGTGTAAAAAACGAGTTTTTAAGCGAACCAAAGTATCAAACGTTGTTCTACGCGTAGGACCATAAAACCCACTTCAAGAAACAACGATTCACCCAACTAGTTAGGCGATTGATACCACTGTTAGGTCACTAGTTTTACAAACACAAGTAATATAGAAAGAGATAAGGCGATTGAACAAGATCTAACACACACACACACGATATTAAAGATAATAATGAGAGAATAACACAACCAACCTTCAAATGGTTTTACATAAGGTATTTATAGAGGAAAGTGGCAATAGTTTCCATCCTTTCTAATGATTGAAATGCTTGAACAACCAAATAAAGCTAACTATTACATATTAATTACTAACACTTGATTATGGTTTAGAGTGATTCAACAATAATTAATTGTTATAATATGTTTGAGGAAAAGCTTCTTGAAGATATCTGCGCATTGTAAAAATCCTAGTTTCCATCCTTTCAAGAAATATATGTTATGGTTAAGATCTTGTGATGAAGTTAAGCCTAAGCTTACTATGTTAATGGACTTCAAGGAAAATACACTAAGTCAAGTTATCACTGCTAGTGTAATGTTACTACCGCTAACAAACATATTGTTGGAAGTTAATGTTGCAGTTAATAATTTAGCTAGTACTATTACATAAATTTGTGAAAGTTTTGTAATAGACACTATGAAACGATTTAATATACTTAGGTTTATCTTGGAGAATATGTATTCCAACAAGGACTCATTAGTCTATAAAGGAGGTCCTAGAGCATTAGGTTAAAAATATAGAGAACGTATGTTTTAATTAGCTTTAAGGTTGTAAACCCTAATACTGTTAGAGTATTTGTATTATTATTCATAATAATATTGAGGCTTGTTTGTTGAATTGTGTTTACTATTTCATTAATAATTCTTTAAAGATCAAAGATTAAATTTCGCATAATCTTTAATAACATTCAAGATAGTTTCTATAATAGTTGTATTCAATTTATCTAGTATAACTCATTCTTTACAAGCTAATGAATTGAATCTAGTGTTACTGAGATCAACATAATCTTTTAAGAATTTTGTTAAACACAACCCTATGAGTTTTGTGTAAGCACTCCATAATTACCCAATTAACATTTAATGAACACAATATATTATATAGTTAATATCACTTTACTCTTTCTCTCTCATTCTTACACATTATCACTCTTCTCGCTTTCTCTCTTGAAAATTTTGACACCTACCACCACACAACCATCACCTCACCATGTCACCACCGCGTTATTGCGAACCCACCAATCATTAACATCTAAAATAAGATAGTGTCGCTGTTTTTGGTATGTATATATATGTTGGTGGTGTATGTGTCCGGCGACGGTATGTGGCGACATAATCAGTCTCTAACGGATGCAGTTCGCAATATTGTTGTTTGGTCGGAGTTTCAGCCCAGTCCAAAAATCTGTCATTAGCCACATACATACATTTCCAATCTCATTTTATATTGTTCAATTTCAATGCTCATATGGCTACTTTGTAAGTTCACATGTTAGTGTATTTTGTTTGGTTTAGCTCATAGCCGTTTAAGCATGTTCATCTGCTAGCAAAAAACTCAATCGTATTTTTTTCTCTTTCTCAACGATTGTTGATCAAGAGTGTTCAATATATCTTTTATGTTTTTCGCAAAAAGAAAGAGAAAGAGAAAGAGAAAACGGAAAAAAAAAGAAAAAAAGAAAAAAGAAACTTTTTATCAAAATGATCCTTGACGTACTCTCCAATCTCCATACAAAGGCATATATCAACTATCACTAGAGTCATTTATGACCTTTTACACAAACCTTATAGAGCCATTTTCCCGTTGGTTTCGGTTATGTCATAACATCAAAAAATGGCCTTTTCAGGAACAGTGTGATCGATTTCGTTTTCTTTTGAGAATGTTTTCCCATTTGTCATTAATGATAATACAAAAAATGTTAACAACCTAGACTCCGCTGAGGGTGTTTGATTTGAAAGGTGATGTATAATCGGTTTCATAAATAGTGAAAGAACAACTATTTTTAAAAAGTATAATACTTGACATCGCTATCTACAAAATCAAATGATGACAAATATAATCTTTTTAAAAACATTTGCTATAAATAAAAAGATTACAACCAAGACTATATAACATGGGATAGAACATATGGTACATCATATCAATCAATCCAATTAAGAGATTATACAACATTAAAAATTAAAACACAAAAAAAATATATATATATATATATTTAAAAATAATAATAATAATAATAATTAAGAGATTATACAACATTCGTCCAAACACGTACCTTGGGTGTTCATGTAGAAACAACAAAATGCGAGACGCTTGAACATTGAATCTCCTTATTTCTTTCGAATCCGTACAATAAATCGTTAAGATTGATAAACAAAATGGAGATACACGCAAAGAATTTTCCAAATACACAACTTATCAAGGTATGGTAGTAACCTCTCAGGGTTGGATTACTCATTATTCCTGAAGATACACATTAATAGAATGGTCATTTGTTCAACTGCAGAGCAATCTTAGACAATGACTGCATAGAGGACCCTCCAATACTTAGTGCTTTCATGGATGCACTCTTTAGTTCCTTCAACCTTTTGGTTACCTTCTTGCCTTCTTCTCCCTCCATTAGTTCCTTCACAACTTTTTCAATGACCTCTTTTCGAACAATTCCATTTTCATCAACTTCGGCTCTTAAAGCCAAACATAGTGCTTCGGTCATCACTTTAGCATTCATATGTTGTTCCGCATAAAGAGGCCAAGCAATCATTGGCACCCCATGAACAATGCTTTCTAGAGTAGAGTTCCATCCACAATGGGTCAAGAACCCACCAATTGCCTTGTGGCTTAGTATCTCAATCTGTGGAGCCCAAGAAGGCACGACTAAACCCCTTTTTCTGTCCTAGCCAAAAACCCTTCAGGCAAAAACCCTAAAGGGTCATCCTGGGTAGAGGAATTAAAAAAGGAAGCATTTGAAGACTTATCAGGGCTTCTTACTATCCATAAAAACCTTTGCCCACTTGTTTCTAGCCCATGAGCTAGCTCATGAACCTGGTCAAAAGAAAGGGTCCCTCCACTTCCAAACGAAACTAACACCACAGATTCGTCTGGTTGGTCGTCTAGCCACATTAAACACTCATGTCTGTCTGACCCATTACTTGGATCAGAACGAATCAATGGCCCAATAGGGTAAATAGGTGTTTTACATGCAGCCCCACCCCTCAAAACTCGAAATGTTTCTTCCTCTAACTCCTCAAAACTATTCACCATGATACCATCAAACAAAGCAAGTCTTTTGGAAAGTAAAAGATAGGCTTTGTATACTTCATCTGTCCGAACCTGAACCGGAGCCATAAGATCTCTCCCATGAAAACTAACCGATCCCGGAACATTAACCGGATAAGGTAAGTCCTTATATTCACAAGAAGACTCTTCATCAAGCTTTTGCACTAGAAAAGTGAAAGACAAAGCCATGGCATTCATTGGAAAAAACAAGAAGCTAAAGAGGTTAAACTCTTTTGCAACTTCCATATAATCATGTCCAAACATGTCAAATACTAAAGCAACCAGCTTAGTATTTGATTTCAAAGAGCTTAAAGTGTCTCGGACACTAGAAAAACTAGCTTGCATTACAAAGGAAATCGTAATCTCTGGCCTGACACCCTTTGGTAATCCATTTACGGGTGGGAGAAACACGTGGTTTACGTCCTCTGGCAACGATTCTAGGATGGATATTTGAGCTTTGGGAGGAGGTCCAGTGGTAGGGATCATGATAGTGGCCGAGATACGATGGTGCTTAACGAGTCGTTTAGCGAATTCAGCCATCGGAATGAGGTGACCCATTCCTGGACTTGGGAGAATGGCTATGTGACTTCTTTTCTCCATTGTGATCGAAAGAACTGATGTGAGAATTGATATGATCAATGTGTCTATATTGCAAGAATGCTAGATACCTATAGATGTTAAGGAGGACACGTTATAAATTATGTTAGTTTATTATTTTGCATAATTTTCAAACAAAGGATTATTTTATTCTATCCAGCTACTATTCATTTATTGACAACTAAATGCATTCACGCCAGTTGAATTGTTGAAGTAATAAGATCATGATAAGAGTCAAATGGCATCTTTCCATGTCATTTCAGCAACTACGTTTCAATAAATAAATATATTTAAAAAAAATTAATAAATATTAGTTCCTGATAACATTATCCTATACTCTTTCCCTCCTAAAATTATTGTTGGTAATCTATTTTAAGATGCACCAAAATAATGGTCTCTTTTCTCGGTTAATTAATAAAAAAAGTTTAGAGGCGAAGATAATATTCGATCGATCAAAACTATATTTTAAAAAATAAGAAACGGTACAAAATTTATTAACGAAGGACTAACAACAAGAAACACTTAACGGATCGCACTAACGAAGGACTAACAGCAAAAAACACTTAACGGACTGGGTCTATTTCTTTAAAAAATAAATAAATATATATTAGTTCCTGATAACATTATCCTATACTCTTTCCCTCCTAAAATTATTGTTGGTAATCTATTTTAAGTTGCACCAAAATAATAGTCTCTTTTCTCGGTTAATTAATAAAAAAAAGTTTTTTGTATTTCTTTAAACTGTGTGTTTTTTTGTCAGAAACAATAATTTTAAGATAAGAAGTTTATAAATGTTACCGGTCGATGAAATCCGTTAGGTAAGAAATTAAATAAAATCCATGAATTTGCTCCCTGGGTGGCCGATATTACTGTGACTTTCTTACCAATCATGAACTTACCTCATAGAGAATTTCACTATGTTAGGACCGTTATAGTTGCAGCCACTTTTCATTGTTGTTTTTGACGCAGACTACCATGTCATAAGGTCACTAACTTCCGGGACGGCAAGTGTGAGCCCCCTACATGATTTAAGGGACTTTAGAATGCAAGGAGCTATCTCTATTTATCTCATCTTTCCTCAGTTTAAATGTACATCAATACTTTCCAATCATCATCTCTTTTTCTCTTTTTTTTTTCTATTAAAGGCAAATCATTATCAAAACTACAATATATACATTATAAGTGCAAACAACCTTAAAGTGGTCACGTCAACCTCCTGAAAATGAGGGCTTTACTTAGTTTGGGATTGTGCGGCACCGGATTCAAACCTGTAGATTAGTCGGCCAAAAGATCGAAAACTATGATTACCTAAAAAACACATTCTCACATAACCACAACAATCTTACTTTCTTACAGGACTTGAACCCACATGGTCTTGTTTTCAGACATAACTATCTCATGATCATGGATACCTCTGACGAAAAGCTCATCAATCTTTTTCTCTCTTTTTCTATTCACTTTCACTTAAACCTTTATAATACTTTTTTTCTTCTCTATTCAAGTTTCCAAATTTTCTTTATTAGATAAAACCACGCATTACAAAAAAAAAAAAAGTCAATGGTGGCGTGGAGAAAGGAAGGTTGCATGTCAAGAAAGTGGGCAATGTAGTTGATTGTACAATAAATCGTACGACCAGGCCTTGCGATGATGATCGAAGGGTATGAGGGTGTTGTGCTTGCGCCAAACTTGTATCCAATCTGCAATAAGAAATAGAAAACACTTCGTTAATTGATTGCGCAGGGGTTGGACCATGCGAACCACCTCCGGCATGCGAGTAAGTATGTATTATGTAATGTAGGTAAGTTAAAAGTGTGAAATGTGGTGTTGAATAAACATACCATCAATAATGACTCGTCAAATCTATTTATAGGTAGAAAAATAGGCTTGGAGAGTGTTTGCACATGTTTTGGAGATCATGGGGGCGTCCCATGAGTTATGGTAACCGCTAGAGCTTAATCCCCACTCTTTCTGTCTTGGCGGGAAAGCTAAGGAGAAAGTGGAAACGTGGGTTGGACCAAGTCAAGGTCTTCTTCGTCTTAGTGTTTTCAAGGTCATACCCGAAGGGCTTAGGACTTCGATTGGCCACTTCCCAACTAGTAACCATATCAATGTTGAATGGTTTTACGCCATCGATGACTTAGGAAGATTGACTTAGTCCTTCGTCATGAAGATTCGACTGAGGCCGAAGGGGAGTCCTTCGACCTGATCGGAGGGTACGTCATCAAGCCCCCCAGTCAAAAGTGATATGTACGAACGAGGATATATTGCTTACGACTCAAAAATACACACACGAAGCCCCCTTTGTCACAAATCTGTACATAAGGTATTAGTTGAATGTGTGCTTAGTGCGCATTTAATGCAAGTACACTTAACCAAACCACCCTTATCTCGGTATACTATAAACGTCTTTTCAAATTTTGAAATAAGTTTGAAATTCGGATGTTAGGTGATCTAGTGACACGCGTATGGCCGGGATGTGAAGTTAAATAGGGTATATAAAGTTTTGTACGGTTAACCCTAAATCACTTTTACCATCCGCCCAAAATTTACACACATAGTATTGTGCTTCCGATCATCTGTCCGACCAAAAGGTAACGTATTCCCTCTCCATTCTTCAATTTATTTGCTTTGTTTTGCATATATCCGTGATGGGTGCCAATGCAAAATTTACTATAAGGCAACAAACGTGTACTCTGTCAAAGGAAGAGCTCCAAGCCTTCCTTACAGACTATCCCATACCGAAAGAGTTTTAGGTAATGTTACCTAGTAAACGTCAGGGTATATATGATGCACCTAAAGGATATGTTGGCCTGTATACTCATGCCTTCACCACATCAAACCTAAGGATACCACTTCATCCACTGATCCTAGAGTTGCTACAGTATTATGAAGTACACATATCTAGGTTCAATCCCTTTGGCTTAGCCAAGCTTAGCACATACATTGTTATGTGCAAGGCATATGGGTATGAACCGTCATTTAATGTGCTTAGGGGCTTCTTAAACATATACCCTAGTGGAGATTGGTTGACCTTAGCTAAAAGAGGGGAGCACGATGTACCTCATTTGATCGAGAGGCCCTTTACCAACACCAGGAATTGGAAAGGCAAATTCTTCTACATACATAATATAATTGTACCCCCCCAGTATCCTGCCTTGTTGGACCCAGAGTTTCAGTTTGATGAGAAATGATTTAATGATCCGTTGCCATATACAGTGAGAAGTGATCCTTTGTATCAGCGTTTGTGTCACCACCCAACCGATTGTCAGACCTTCCCTCAGCCTATCTTGTTTATGGCTGGTCTTGCTGAGAATTGGGAGGGCTCCCCATTGCTTCCTGAAATTGTTTATTGTGGAGAAAGTATGTATATTTCTAATTAAATTTAAATTTAGGAACTTATCTGCTGATATTTATCTTTTGCCTCTCTTGTTGCAGGAATGGCTTTTCGTAACTTTGTTATGGCTGGAGGTGCCAAGGAAGTGAGCTTCATTCCTAAAGAGACCAAGGAGGTTAGCTATGGTGTTGGTTCCCCATCTGTGTCGGTTAATAACAATGATGTTGATGCTCAGAGGATCGAGCCCATCTCATCTCCACAACCTTCCAAAGGGAAGAACCTGAAGTGGACAACCAACTTGTGGAAAACGTTGCTAATTCTGATGACCCTCCTTTCGAGGATCAGCTTATGGTTCTCCGACGCATAGCTGATAGAGTTCGGAGCAGGAAAGGTACAAGTTCTAAAGCTACAAAGTCCTCCTCCAAGAGAAAGTTGGTGTTGCTGCAGGATCATTATTCTATGTTGTTTGATGATTCGGGTGGTCTAGGATGATGGTAGAACATGAATGCCATTTTAGAGAGAGAAAGAGTAGAGAGGGTATTTTCTAGAGAGAGAAAGTAAAAGGAAAATGAAAGATTAGATTAGTAATCACCACCTCTTCCCAAGTGGGAAGAGGTATTTATACTACATACTACACGCCCTCCTTCGGGCTGTGGATCAGGCATACATTAGGTAAAGACCCGTCCGTCCTCTACGGTGTTGCTCTAAACTAACTAACTAACTAAATAACTAGTAAATAACGTAATGTCTACGAGCTAACATATGCTAGACTAGAGTTGGGTGACCGACTCTTCAACATGGATTTTCTAAATCCCAACAATATCCCCCTAAGGGAGGTCACCCCATGAAATACATTTTGCATCCTAGAATTCTATCTTTAACTTCATGCTTGAGCTCGTAGACTTCAATTCTTCAATTTCCGCAAACTTTGTGCTTTAGTAGAGACTCTTCAAAGTCCGAATGCTTTGTACTTTCAGTGAAGGTCTTTGAACTGATCCACAACTTGGTGATCTTTGAGCTTTCTTCGAGATCATCAGCCACAATAAATCTCTAAATCATCCTTTGTTGTATCGCCTTCATGTGATGTTGTGACTTTTGGACCGACATGCTCACACTTTCTGGATCATGACATCTTTTCATCAGAGTAGCGGAAGCATTGTTGTATGTCTTTGATTGTCATGATTTTCTTCAATTAAGTGTGTGTGCTGTGAGCATGCAATTATGAATTGACTTCTCAATATCGATCACCGCAACCATTCAAATGTTCCCCGCAAACAACAGCTAGCAATAAAACACACGAAAGTGTCGTTGTTCACTTTCGTTGAATAGGGTTGCAAGAACCACGGTTCCCGTTGATCAAGATAAATACTACCTATGATCGTGTAGAATTCTAAAATCTCCTTGAGAGGTTTCGCAGCTTGATCTAGCCGTTCTCAAACCGGAGCATCCCAAAGTAGACAACACGGAGTGAGTGAACCAGCGAATTGAGATTCACTGATTGATGAAAAGTTGATTTGAAAAGAATCATGTATTGCTTAAGAGAAAGAGTGTTTTGCAATACGATGAAGGTTTAATGAGAAAGATCAATTTTCAATCATAAATATTTTTTATTTGAAAAATTAATACACAGTCGACATGCTAGAGAAAAGAATTGTAGAGCACATCGAAAGGTTTTTCAAAATTTTTCGTCAATTCATTTCCTGGACCAAGGTTGATTCAAGAGTGAATCGCCCCATCGTTTCTATTTAGTTGTCACAAGCTTGATCTTTTGGAAAGATCTCACATTTCACCCACCAAGAGCTTGTTTGATGTTGGCTCTAGAAGAATTTCCATCTTCATCGTGAATACTTAACATATCACTCGGATGTTCTGGCAAATATCACAAGGATAATGCGTAGGACTCTCATTATTTGATCTTACTTTCCATATTGTGTGAAACAACAAGTCTTCATGAATTGTGTGTCCTAATGAGATTTTGTGATGATCTCTTGGCTCTAGACTCAATTGTGCACTTTGGTTTCCTATATCGGAGACTAGAGAGGGTCTCCTATTCAATATCAACTATCTCTAAGAGAAAGTCGATAGATTATGTAGGTTCCCCGTGAGAATGAAACAAGTCCTTTTAAGAGAACTTGAGTGGCTTGGGAAGTTTAGTGCAGTGCGTCACTGGGTCTGTGACGTCTTGTCTTCAATACTAGCCTTACCTTAGTAACCACTAGTAGCATATGTATTGAACCCGGTTTCTGCCCTAAGGTTGAATTATTTGGAGGGCTATTTCTTTCACCATTTTCACTTTTCATTTCTTTTTCATTCTTCAACCCCTTCAGTGCTTACCGAGATTTCATTACTAGAACCTTGTTGGGTTTATTCCAGTTCTAGCTCTATCTCAATCGCCACTCTTCCCTTATTCTCACTTTCTCCTTTTTTCATCATACCTAAGGACTTCTACACTATCTAGTGGATTGTCCCTGGGTAGATCCCTCCGGCTCTGGCGGGATCGTGGGAACGAATACCTAATCTTACCATCCTTATAACTCCAATGCATAAAGTAAAATGGTCGGTCTTGTAGTATAGTTATTTCCTCCTCGAAACCAAATGAAAACCATTTGAAAATCAATCAAGGTACTTGTGATATAAAATCAAAGCATTTTGTACCTTAATTGTTTTTGATCTTTTAGAAATCCTCCCCCTCAACATGTGCATCCAGAATTAGAAGTTGTTTTGACACATGAAGGAAGAAATCCAATGAAAGGTTAGATTGAAAGCTCCAATTCTTGATTATGTTTTTCTAAAAAGATCATCATCACTCCCCCGATTAGATCTAGTATTTAAATACTTTGGATAAAACATTTTGGGGAAGGATGTGGTTTTGTTTTACTTGCTCCCCCTCAATATGTGCATCGATATTTGAAAGAGTTTTGCACATATTAGAGAGAACCTGCACTTTGAGTCAAATCAATCACACTATAATCCTTTTTGTTTTTAGATAAATGCTCCCCCTTAACATGTGTATGGAAAAATTAAAATCTTTTGACACATGTAGGAAGGAGTGCCTTTTATTGTATCACTAAAAACACTTATCAAATTATCAGTTTATTTCCGATTTAAATCACAAACTCTCCCCCGATCAAAATTTTTAAACTCTTTGAGATTTATGATCCCAATTGATTTAAGTTATTTTCGAAAGCTTTTTGAGGAGAGATGTGACTTAGTTTTAAAAACACTTAACTGATAAGGATCATATTTTGAAAATTTTAATCTCCATTGATCTAACATGCTCATGTACCATTAGTAAAATATTCAGATTTTGTACCATTTGGATGAAAACTCAAAATTAGCATTGATCCAATTGTGGACAAAATGTTCTTTTTGATTCAAAAATATGGAACAAGCTCCTTTTGATGCCAATTGTTTGAAAAATAACCTTTTTTGAAATGTTTGAAATCATTCTCCCCCTCAATCAATGACCAAAGTTGTTGATTGAGTGACAGAGTATTTGACAAAAGATAAGTCCATATGATTTTCAAAATTAAGTCCGAGTTATTTTCAACGCAATTTTGTTTTCATTAAAAGACAAATATTTTTCAGAAGAATCTTTAGCAGGAAAAACATTTGTGATGAAACATTTGTCTTTTTGGCGACAAATGTTCCTTTTGAACTTTTGTTTTTAGGAACAGAGCTTGATATTGTGAAGATCGTTGTAAGCTCTTAGACGAGGTCTAATATTATATCTAGGAACACATAATAACGAAAGCGGAATATTCAATAAGAATTAACGTTATAATGAACAAGGTTTTTCATTATCATAAACTAACTAAACAATAATAAAGATCAAAGACTTGATCTTTAACACTAACTAAACTCTAAACCACTAAACCCTATGCGTTTTCCCTACGCCTAGGTTCCCACACACACACACCTTTAGACGTCTACATCTTGTACGTCCGTTCTAAAACTAATGACCCTATGTCTCTTTATATACTAGAGACATCTAGGGTTTACAAGAGGAATCATAATATAATTAGGAAACAATACAATTAGGAAACTAAATATTCTTTTAAGCATATCTTCTAGAATCTTCCAAATCCTCCATCTTTTGTAGTTTCCTTCTTGTCACTTTTAGTCCTTCATGTTTCATTCTTCTTGTTTTGTATTATCAAATCTATAATAGACCCAACAATCTTCCCTATTTGATGATGACAAAACAAACACAATTCTTGTACGAACTTCCCTAGACGAGTAGCGAAGTTGAGATAAATAAATCTCACCATGAATGAAACAATCTTCCCTTGACTTAAACATGTCACTCAAACATCTCTTCCCTTTTGTTATTATCTAAATAGGAACGATGCAAATAATGATCTTGACCACCACGAACCAATATCATACTTCCAACCTAAGACTTCCAATGCTTCAAATCGCCCACCATTACGCATCATAAGAAAATGGATCCAAAACAGAGAAAACTTCAACTAGCGAGATTAATAATGATCAACAGGTAAAATCAAACACTTCCCTCGAGTGATGCATGTATATCAATGATTCTTCAAAATCTGTAGGCTCCTTGTAATGATCACTTTGTGAAGAAAAGCAAATATAACGAACTTGATGAAGAAGTAAAATTTCCCAAACTTGTGTCTTAAATCTTTTACTATCCACGGAACTCCATACTTATACGGACAAAATATAAGTAGACCGCAATCCCTTGAAAAGAATCCTCAACTAGTATGAGACACTGAGCACTACAATGTAACTCCTTCAAGTGATAGCCAATATGTGCATAGAGCATTATAAGAAAAATCACACATTGCTAGATTCATCAAGCTAGATGATAAGAACACAAACCAAGCAATTCCACTTCACCTTCAAATAAGTGATAAATAATCCTCTTCAGTAATCAATTCTTCAATAAATCTCCAAATGAGCCTTTTAAATCCTTTTAAGAACAAATAACCAAACTCCTTGTGTGTGAACAATAACCTCGTGTGTGTCGTCTAAAATCATAACAATCTTTATCACGACTTCCCTTAAATCAAAAACCATATGAGAAGCGGTACTTTCAATTTAACAAGATGCTGAAACCTCCTCACAAGATTTTGAGAAGCAGTTCCTTGAGCATAAGCAAGATTTTGAATAAAATCTGCGATGATTTAAGAAGTACCTCGCAGTAGTACTTAGACCTCTGAAAGATGCTTTGATTATATAAGCAACATCAAGATTTTAAAAACATCGAACAACAATACTTTTAAACCAAGCGAGACTTTGAAAATACATGGCGAAGATTTTTCAGAAGATTTCACATAAAAGCTCGATGGAAAATCCTTCGATGGAAAGTTAGATTGATATATAGAGAACATCCACCAAAAATTTCGTTACGATCCAACAGTTAACTAAAAAGTTATGATCGCTTCAAAACAGTCTTTGTTGTAACCTTACAGATTTTTCTGCGCAGATTATCGCTTATATCTTTTGATTGAGAACTCCGATTGACAAACCCTTCGTGAGATTAAAGATAGATATACCAAGAAGCTCCATTGAATTTTAGCCCAATCCAACGGTTCATTAAAAGTTATGGTCGTTTGAAAACAACCTTCACAGAAAAGATCTGAAAATTCCAGATTCGAATTTTTTTTCTTCGACAAACCTTGTAGATCCTAGATATCACGAGCCCCAAGCTCGATACCAATTGTGAAGATCGTTGTAAGCTCTTGAGCGAGGTCTAATATTATATCTAGGAACACATAATAACGAAGCGGAATATTCAATAAGAATTAACGTTATAATGAACAAGGTTTTCATTATCATAAACTAACTAAACAATAATAAAGATCAAAGACTTGATCTTTAACACTAACTAAACTCTAAACCACTAAACTCTATGCGTTTTCCCTACGCCTAGGTTCCCATACACACACACCTTTAGACGTCTACATCTTATACGTCCGTTCTAAAACTAATGACCCTATGTCTCTTTATATACTAGAGACATCTAGGGTTTACAAGAGAAATCATAATATAATTAGGAAACAATATAATTAGGAAACTAAATATTCTTTTAAGCATATCTTCTAGAATCTTCCAAATCCTCCATCTTTTTGTAGTTTCCCTTCTTGTCACTTTTAGTCCTTCATGTTTCATTCTTCTTGTTTTGTATTATCAAATCTATAATAGACCCAACAGATATTTTAAAATCGCTTTAGCTTAGCACTGTCCTTTCTTTAAAAGCGGGTTACAGCCTGAAGTAACTATAAGCCATTATTTTAAGCCCGGGTTACTGCCTGAAATGACAGTAAGCCATAGTTTGAGACATGTTTAAAAAATATTTACACCTTCTGCTCGAACTTCATCTAAAGTCCCGTGCCATTATTGAATGACATTTCTAAGACCGTAGATGTTATCGATACCAGAAGATATGTCTTGAGAAAAACAATATTTTTTTGGTCTTTTTCAAATTTTCTGATTTTTTATGGATTTTTGTTGGTTTTATATTTTTCTATTTTCTTTTTGTTGGTTTTATATTTTTGTATCTTGGTTTTTGAAAAATATTTACAAAGTGGATGATATAGTTTAAGAAGATGATGATACAAGTACCAAGATAAGGATATTGAACAACACGTTGTAGAAGATAGAAATGATCATCTCTTAAGCTTTCACCACCAAAGCTTTCGATGCTCCTGAATTGTCGTCAGAACTTGAACCTTCTGAAAGTGAGACTTTGGTAGCTTCCCCCCAAACCGAGAATCTTCTTGTTGAGCAGATTCTAAGATTTTTCAAGCTTGCCTTAGCCAGGTGCACAAAGGAGTACACCATATCATAAACCCCGCTGCTCCTTTTAGGAATGATCATCGTGATTCTTCGTTCGGGGTTATATCATCAAATAGAACAACAACGTAGCATCTCACGCTTGAATGAATCTTCTCATATTTCTTTCCACTGAAGTTTGTAGCGATGCATACCAAGAGGTGTCAAGAGACCACTTCCCTCAAGTAGTTGAAGTGATGCAGCCAGTCTCTTTGAATAGAGCTCAAGAACCCGAAGTACACATATACCAGAAGAAAGAATAATAGATAACACCGAAGCAACATATTGAATCACTGATCATCTCTACGGATATCAATTCCGGAATAAATGATTAAGTCGAATCACGTAAATCTGTTGAACATCCCTGAAGTACACATTTATCTCACCTGATGATAGTGTATGAAGCTCAAGAACCCGAAGTACCCAAATGCCTAAAGAAAGAATAACCAATAGCATTGAAGTAGCATGTTGAATCACTGATTATCTCTGCAGATGTCAACTCTGGAATAAGTGATTAAGCTTGATCATGTGAAATAGTTGTGCATCCCTAATGTACACATTTCTCTCCCTTGATGATTGCGATATCATCAAAATCATCACACACTTGTGTACCTCTTTTATCATCAGAAACTGTCTCTTACATCTCTTCCCCCACGTAGTTGGAATAAGAACACTAAAAGCCACGAGTTAAGACACTGAGTTTCTCTACGGTTATGACCTTTGTCTTCCCGGAATAACTTCAATCAAGTAGAAGTATTAAGTTCATCACGTGTACTCGATGTGCTTTAAAAGCCATGAGTCAAACACTGAGTTTCTCTGCGGTTATGACATTTTTCTTCTCTGAATAACTTCAATTAGGTAGAAGTGTTAAGCTCATCATGTGTACTCGTTGTGCTTTTAGATGTGTGTCTCCTTCCCCCTTGCTGGTTTTGATACTTCAGAATCAGCAACACATTATAAGCCCATATACTTGAAATCTTGTAAGAAGAACACTTGAAATCTTGTGAGAATCAACTTTCTGAAGAACAATGTGAGCAAATCTAATTAGGGATTAAATCTGACATTTCACTCTCCCCCAATTAGTGCTCTCTCCTAAACTGACAATCTTTTCGATGAATACCCGGTAACACGAAGAAGTCTTTTGATAATCAAATGCATGACGTCTTTAGTCTTCTAACACGCAACAGAAAATGTAGAACAGACTGTAGACTCGACCTTCTTCAAGATTGTCTATCTGCGGGGCTGATTTCCTTGATGAACATCTTTCTATTCTTGTTTGAATCTCTAAGTACTCTATACTCTTCACCCAACCAACCATCAAGTATAAGACGTACATCACCTCTTGAAAATGGATATAAATCAGATAACAGAATGGATATCAATAACAATAACGGTTAACAATACCAAAGGATGCCCTTACTGAAAAAGGACGGAATATTTGTACCTTGTGCAACGCAACCAAAACAAATCGGAAAAGCACACGAAAATCTGGAGCTACACCTCCTCTCTGAGAGTCTACACGAATTAATGATCACGTATTACTTATAAGCTTATTTTACAAATTTTGCGTGTCAAGTTATCCGAACTTACATAATTAGTGTTTATTTTCTAATTTTAGAAATTTCTCATTTTCAGTATATAGAGTTACATTTGTAAATAATCAAACGTATGGTTTACTAATAATTAAATTAAGTTGGAGACTAAATATGTCAAACACCATAGTTTAGGGTTCAAGTGACAAATAATTAAACATAAAAGACTTGATATTATCATTATTATAGTTAAGGGTTTTATATGTCAATTTAGGAAAGTATAGGGTTTGCATGTGATATTGTTCTAAAGGTGAAGGTTAGAATGAAAATATCAAAATATATAAACATGATGCTACTCGTACAGGTTCTCATTTGCTTAGTTTTTCTTACATTTCAAATTCATTTCGACATGCCTACTTAAACCTCGCTCGCGGTTCAAACGGCTAACCATGTGACTCGAAAAACACACCTAGTGATTACCCCCGACTCATCTTCCCCGAAACACTTCCAACACACCCTACAATTTATCCGTTAAACCCGCGATCGCCCTTAAATTTACCCATTTTTGTTGCGAGAAACAAAACCAAACCAAGCGTACCCTTTTTACCCTTGCTCGCGGCCTATATGGCTAACATTTAAGACCAAGTAATCACGTAATATGATTAACCCCCGACTCAACTATCCCGACACGCTTTCGAAATACAAAAAGACTCAACCTTTATTCCCGCGATTACCCTCAAAGTTACCCCACGACCAATGCCCATACCTATGTTTATTTCTTAAGTTTATAATCAGTTACTGATTCGGATTTCTAGGCACATATTCACGTTCCAAGGACCTTCAAAGTATATATCATCCTTTATTCATGTATAAAAATATACATGTATCTCCCTTCGTTATTATGTATGTTTTATATCCAGATTTATGTTATTCAAAGTTTATGTTATTCGCGTATATGAATTACATCCTTTATGAAATCATTACTGAGGTCAACATGATATACATTTCCAGATTTTAATGCATATTTTAGAGGTTAAAATGAGTGTCGCAAAGTTGAAACGGAAACGTATATCACCTACAGGAACGCAGGATCCAAAACAGAAATGAGGTTGACATATATAATTCATATATTCGTAATTTTATGTGGGTTATCTATTCGTAAGGTCATGTTAAACGAAACACAGATTTATGTTATTCATATACATCGATTCATTCATATAACTTATGTTTAACGAAACAAACGATTAGTCGTATAATAAGTGAAAACAAGGGAAGTCGAATACCTCTTGGCCACACAAGAATGGATCGAAACGAAAGCACGAGCACAAACGTCCACAAGTACAAACACCCACCCAAAAACAAGCAAAATAAACGTGAAACCAACTTGGTTCTTGGAGAAAAAGAATGACACCCAATTGATTTGATTTTTGGGTTTGTGAGAGAGAGAGTCAATGATGATATGTGAGATATGGTTTCAAATTATAAGAGAAACGTGGAAGTTGATTTGCCGAACATTTGGGTGACTAATTCTTATCAAAATCCCTTTCCTTATTTTGCTTGGGCTTATCACAATTCAAACAACATGCAAGATACTTAAAATAAATTGGGTCTAGTGTATACTTGTGAACATAAGTGCAATTGTCCAATATTTTTATTGTCACATATAATAACTTGGTTGAAATATAACAATATGTCTAATTGGTTATAGTACAAAGTTTAGGCATGTGACATTTTCTTTTATTTTCATATGTGACGTAAGTGATATGTAACCCATATTTAAAAGTGTGTGTGTCGAGTTAGACGGAAGGAATAGCAAGCAAACGTTTAAAGGTTTAAAAGACATAGAATTCGAATTAGGAGAGTCTCATAATTAGTTATTACATAAACTTAGATTATATATCATATTAATTCAATTATCACATATCATAAGGTCTTAATTATTTTATAATGTTCAAAGTACTTAGGGAAAAATTCAAATTATATCGGAATTTCGGAAAACGGTTTTTAGGGTATTACAGTCTCTTTCGCGGATTTTACAAAACCAAGAATAAACCGAGAGATAGATCCAGAAATGCACTTTTCTTTCACCAGGATGTTTCCATTGTCACGGGATTTTACAAATCTATGATTTAAACCGAAAAATAGACTATTTCGCGGGATTTTACAAAACCAAGATTAAACCGTAAACAATGACAGCTTGAATGTGTTATGACAAATTCGGTTTTGGTGAATATCTGTTTTAGAGGAACATGCAATGGATAAACAACAATTCTTCTCCCAAATGTAGAATACTTGACAAACCATACTAAGTAAAGTAGTATACACTACTTCTCCCTATAGGTTGACCTTATCACATCAAAGTACACGTTTCTCCCCATGATGGTTTCGAGCTTTCGGAAGCATCATTGACGTGTACGACCATTTACACAAAAAGTTCTTGTCATAAGAAAACATCTTGAAAAATCATGAATGACACTGAAGATTCTTGAAAGATTTTGCTTAGACTGTGAAGTATCATTGACATTCTGTGGCATCGAATGTCCCATGAGAATTGCTGATCACATCTCAACCATAAAACACTTTCGTAAACACATTATCCACGACCTGGTGAAGTAAACCCGATATACCAAACTTGGCTATGAAGTAGAATTCACCAGATTTGTTACTTAAGCTTGTACTATCATTGTGAAAAAGAAACGGTGTACCCAATGTACTAAACCTCTTGACGTATCCTCAACTGCGTGAGACACCGAAAGTGATAGCTACTTTGTGGGTTAAGCGAGAAAGAATCAAAAAGTAGCTAGATAGCCAAATCTTCATCACACTCAATGAATGCCTAAACAAGTCATCTTCGTGGAAGGGAAGAAAGAAAGAAGATGAAAATAAGGACACGCGCCCAGAAAACCTCACATCAAATTCAAATAAGAAATACCGAACACAAACAATCCCGTAGTCAACCTTGTTCAATCATCAATGCAAATCGTGAAATAGTATCCTTTGTGAAGATGTATAAACCAAAGTATCAAACCGCATAGCACAACAAATCTCATCATCAAACCTCATCAAATCGCAAATCTCATCATCAAATCGCATGATCAATTTACAAATCGCACGTCTCAAATCGCATCATCAAATCTCATAATATAACAACTCTCATTATCAAAACCTCTGTTGTAAAAATCGGCCCAGGCGGCCGATTAATCCCCGGATAATCGTTGATCGCTCATAAAGCGCATTGATTTATCATAATCAACCTATTTAATCGGTTTGATCAAAGATCGCTTAAAAATCGGTCAACAAACCAATTAATCGATACAAAAGCGGTCTAATCGGATTAATCGAACAAAATCGCTTAAAAAGCGGTCAACAAAATCACTTAAAATCAGACAAAATCGCTTAAAAATCGGTAAAAAAACCGATTAATTGGCCAAAGATCAAATAAAAATGGTCAAAAACCGAGCAATGTTTATGTTTGACTTTGAACTTTGAAGAATTATGTATTATGTTTATATTTGAACACTTGAAATATTTGAACTTTGATGCACTATGCTTATCTCATACATATAATATAATATAATATCTAGAATTACAATTTTGTGCATAAAAATTTCAATTTGATTAATCCCCGATTAATCCCCGCCTAACCGATTAATCGCTAAGCCCTACCCGACCGCCTCACTAGCACCTAACGATTTTTACAACCTTGATCAAAACTCATCAACTCGCAAGACTCATTATCAAACCGCATCAACAACTCGCAACCCATATCATATAGTCCATTGTCCAATTCATAACATTTTGAGAAACAGTTTTGTATCAAGTCGTAGCCCAACATCCATCATTTAAATCCAACAAACATGTTACTCAAGCCCGGTTCAAGCCCACTTTAAAAATTACAACATGCAATCCAAGATAAAAACTTGCAAAAATCCCACTATTCAACAATGCAACATGCAAGCCCAATATCAAAATTTCATCACACATGTTGGTCCAACTTGTAAAAATCCACCCGGTCCAAGTAAAAGCGTACACTGGATCAAACCAAGATAGAAATAATAGTCCCCAAAGCTCATCCAAATTAATATAGCCTTTTGGATTTACTAGCCCACATACGAATTACACTTATGGCCCAAGTCCTTTCAAACCGCTGCCCAAAATGTAAACAGACCAAAGCTTAGCCCAAAATCCAAACGGGTAGAACAAACCTCTTAATACCCTTAACCATATACCCTAATAATCCGGTATAAAATGCCCCTTATCACATAAATTATAATCCCCTTTAAAGCCTAATATCTCTCTAACTCAGTGCCCCCCTCCTCTGACTTTTCTTCTTTCCACAAGAAAAACGGATCTAATCTTCATATCAAACTCAGTACAACAATCAACACAACAATCGTCACATGTGAAACTAAGTACCATTCCAACCCTCTTAATCGTTCCTGTAAATGATATGATCCACAAAAAGTCGTCCCTGACTTACGATCTGAAGTGGGTAAGTTTATGGTTAAAATAAATTTGAAATCGAACAAGAGAAAAGATATAACATAATTGTTATAATCTTTCTTTTTGAGTTCGAATAAAAATTGAAGTGTAGCTTCAAATATATCGATCTATGAAGTTAATTAACTTTCGAGTTTAAGTTTCATTTCAGATTTCACAGTTCGAAGGAGTTCTCTGGTCCGATTATTCAAGTCGTTGTCAAGCACAACCTGCCTTGTTTAACTTTTATCATGCAGGTTACAAAGCTTCTCCATGGACATATTGTCCAACGCCCCTTTCCCACCAGCCGAAGTCACACGCTCCACCAACAAGTGACAAGCTAAGGGGGTCGGAAGCTCATTCGTATCAAAAAGATCTGTGGAAGTTATATAGTTAGAAGACTAAAGAATTATGGAAAATTTTTACTACAAGAATGCAGGCTTACCATTAATGTCCTCATCACTGGGTCCTTCGATAGCTGGATAAACCAATGCTTTGCCTTGGGCACTCTTTTGACGGGTGGTACGAGATGAAGGAGTGGGCAACTGTTGGGATTTTAGAAAATCCATGTTAAAGAGTTGGTCACCCAAAATCTAGTCTAGCATATGTTAGCTCGTAGACATTACGTTATTTACTAGTTATTTAGTTAGTTAGTTAGTTTAGAGCAACACCGTGGAGGACTAACGGGTCTTTACCCAATGCATGCCTGATCCACAACCCGAAGGAGGGCGTGTCTAATGTAGTATAAATACCTCTTCCCACTTGGGAAGAGGTGGTGCTTTCTAATCTAATCTTTCATTTTTCTTTTACTTTCTCTCTCTAGAAAACACCCTCTCTACTCTTTCTCTCTCTAAAATGGCATTCATGTTCTACCATCATCCTAGACCACCCGAATCATCAAAAAACATAGAATAATGATTCTACAATTGGTATCAAAGCCAAGGCTATGTGGTTTGTGTTGATTTGGGTCATTCGTTCCATGGTTTTGGTTGCGGTTTGATGCGGTTTGCTAACTAGTCTTATGTGCGGATTTGGATGTCATGTGTTTGTTAATCCGTGGTTTAAAGTAGTTTTTAAGCATGGTTATTCATGATTATATCTGGTGTTAATCCGTGGTTTAACTGTTGTTGTTGTTGATTCTGTTCTTATGTCGACTTTATTGCTGATTGATGCGTTTTCTGTTTTTAAGCAGTTTTATGTTGAATCTATTGGTGTGTATATTGTTAATCTGGTTCGTAAGTAGTTTCTAAGCAGTTTTTAGAGCGTTCTTTATGCTTAGTTTGGTATCTGCAGTTTGGATATGATAATTCTTCTATGCGGTTTTTTTATTAAGAACGTGTCCAGATCCAATGTTTCAAATGCGGTTTGGTTCCATGGGGTTTGGCTTCTATGCGGTTTACCAGTTAAAAGGTACTGCGTTTTGACAAGACAGGGGAAAACTGCATTTTGGATGATATATCAGACTGATATGGTTTGACCTGGTAAAATGCGTTTTGACCTGGTCAAATGCGCTTTGACCTGGCCAAATGCGCTTTGACCATGCCAAATGAGCTTTGACCTGGTCAAATGCGCTTTGACCTGGTCAAATTCGCTTTTTCCTGGTTAAATGCGGTCAAATGCGGTTTGGTAAATGATACTGCGTTTTGGCACTAGCAGGCGTTTTGAAAATTGTTCTTTGAAGATTGATGCGACTTGACTGAAAAGGTGAAGAAGATAATTCTAAAGCGTATTGACTCTAGATAGAAGAAGGAAAATGTTGTTTAATCGTGGTGCGTTTTGAAAAGAAGATCTAAAGCGTTTTTTACTCTAAAGCTGTTGATTCAAGATCCGTATCACTCAACCAATACAACATCACAACATCCGTATCACATTCTACAATCATTTACAAACATCACAACCATCAACTAGTATTAATTACATCACAAGATCTCAGAAAGGTATATTTCTCTCGGAATATCAAACGTAAATGTCAAGACTCAAGAATTAAAAGAAAATACAAGAGATCTCAAACTTATTTAATTCATGGTTATCTAAGATGCATCAAGCCTTGTTAAGGTCTAACCCACGAAAAATAATCTATCATCATCGATCCAAACTCAAAAACTAAAAGGAAAATAAAACTTGTCAGATCCAATCTCAAAACATCATCAACCTTTTGGAAGCATTACACTTCTTGATAATATTCGATTCTTATAAGAAAGATGATAAATAACTTGTGTTTAAAACCTTTTCTAAGATTCGGATTTTGAGTTATTATCAAAGAAAAAGTACAAGGTAAGAGATGAATGTGATGCTTGCTAGGGAGAAGGAGAGATAAGCAATATGCAGATCTTCAGGCCAAATGTGAGGAGGCAATGGAGGATTTTGAGAAGAATTCCTTAGTTCATGACCTTCGAGCAGATGTCAAGAAGTTTGAGGAGCAGCTTGCCGATAGCCGTGCTGATAGTAGCAGGCTAAGGCTTGAGGAAACCAAGGTCATAAGCTAAAAGAAACAAATTGTTGCTTTGACTTCTAAATGTGCAGGTTATGAAGCTAAGAGGACCAAGCTTGTGGACCAGGAGATTAAGCTGAGAGAGGAAGTAGATGGGCTAAATCTTCATTGCAGGATGCTTAAAAAAGATAGGGCTGACTTGGTCTCCAAGGTTGTTCCTTACATAGCCATAGAACTTTACCATAGTGATGAAGTTGGAGACGTGGTGGGAAGGCTAGTCAATAAAGCCATCTTTTATGGCAAATACACCACCTTGGAGGAGGTAGCGGCTACAGGTAAACCGGTGGTTCTTGCTATGTGCCCTACTACCGGTCTACAACTGAAAAGGAGTATGATGAAGCCGGTAATGCCTTGTCCACTGCTGAATTCCCCTTCCTTGCTGAAGCGACGAAAGATCCCACGACATCCATTGAAGACCTCCTCTCGAAGAAACCAAAGAAGGTACAACCAATCTCTCCCAGTAAGAAGACTCCCTCTGTTCAGCTTCCATCACCAGGATCAGTTGACCCTACTCATTCCAAGGTTCAGTGAAGGCTACCTTGTTGGTAGTAATTTGAAGTGTGTACCCTTTTTAGAGAATTATTAGTTGGCTCTTTCCAGGCTTTAGGCATGATGAAACAATTTATCTTTATGCTTGCTAAGGCTATGGCCTTTTCTAGACAATGTTTCAAACTGATCGTTTTAGGTTGTGGCCTAATGCTAGGTATACTAGCATAATTTGAATATCTACTTTTGGAGACTATGTATCGATTTTGGTTAATGTTGATTCTTCTCATACGTTACATATGCCCGTATCTTATTTTACAACCTAAGGCATATGGTAGATACATAGCCTCATTGTGTGTAAATTCTGCACCAAGAATATAGCAATCGTATAATTTAATTGCTGACAGAGGGTTGCGACCCACTCCTTCTTCATCCTTTGGGTAACATAAGGCTTGGAATACCTTAAGACCACTTAGGAAAGTTAATGTGAAGTTTTTATGGATGTTTTGTATATATTCAAGACTTATTGTTTTCTTGTTTCATCCCTTCGACATTGAAATTTATAAACAACTTGGCTGACAAATCTTTGTTGTATTAGAATGAAACAAGAGATTTAAGGGAAAATATGTTATATCATTAATTGGGTAGGGAGGATTACATCTTTTTAAGAAATGAAAACTAGGATGCCTACCATTAATGCTTCTTTCCCCAAGTGAGAAAAATGCAATACATTGATTGAAAGTGAAATAAAAATGTCCTTAGACATGGTAAGTTCTATATGTAAAACTTACGAAGGGTAGTGCCATTCCAAGTCCTATCAATAGCGTCTCCATCGAGGGTTTCCAACTTGTAGGCTCCGTTGCCGTATGCTTCTGTTATGACGTAGGGTCCTTCCCATGTGGGCCTTAGTTTTCCCTGATATTCGACTTTACTTGCACTGTTAAGTCGAAGGACGTATTCGCCTGGCTTGAATGTCGAAGGTCGAACCCTGTTGTTGTATTACTTTTCAATCTTTTGTTTGTGAATAGCCTCTCGTATTGAGGCGATTTCCCTTCTTTCTTCAAGTAAGTCCAGATTTTCACAAGGCCTTTCTTCATTTTTTGTTTCTTCGAAATTCATGACACGCTCCGTCTCAACACTTACTTCTAAAGGTATCACAACGTCGGTTCCATATGTTAGGCTAAAAGGTGTTTCCCCATGGCTAGACTTAGTGTGCGTCCTGTGAGCCCAAAGTACTTGAGGTAGCTCGTCCACCCAACCATGATGGCTTCGACCGAGCCTTCATTCTATCCCTTTAATAACATCTCTATTAGTGACTTCCACCTGCCCGTTACCCTAGGATGGTAGACGGAGGTGAATGATTGCTTTATGTTTAGACCTCTGCAGAATACAGGAAATACCCCTTTGGAAAACTGTTTCCTGTTGTCTGATATGATGATGTAAGGGACTCTAAATCGGCAAATGATGTGCTCCCACACGAATGTTTCCATGTTCCTTCCTGTAATTGATGCCAAAGGCTTGGCTTCGACCAATTTTGTAAAGTAATCAATGGCTACGACCAAAAACTTGACCCCTCTTAGAGCTATTGGTAAAGGACCAACTATGTCTATCCCTCATTGACTGAAATGCCATGCTGATGTAATAGAGGCCATGTCTGGCTTAGGTAGCCTTGGGACTCGTGAATGGATTTGACAGGCTTTACATTTCTGAATTATATCCACAACATCTCTGTGCATCGAAGGCTAGTAATACCCTAGCTTCATTATTTTGGAAACAACAGAGCGAGGTCCTGCATACAAGCCGCAAGACCCTTCGTGCACTTCCTAAATAATGTTCGAAGCTTGATTTGGTCCCACAAAATGGAGCCATGGAGACAAAAAAGACCTCATATATATGTAATTTCCCATGATCCTGTACTATGGTGCATTTATCCGGACCTTTCGTGCCAGCTTTGGGTCCTCCGGCAAGATGCCACTTATAAAATATTCCCTGATCGGAGTCATCCAGCTTGACTCTTCTTCCAAGATTATATCAGATACTTCTTTTCTGATTATCGACCTTTCTGCCAATACTTCAACCAGAACTTCCTTTGTGAGGTGTGCAAATGCCATTGAGGTCAACTTGCTTAATGCATCTACCTTCTTATTCTGGTTCCTTCGAACATGCTCTATGATGTAGGAGTTGAATCCTTGAGCATTTCCTTGGATTTATCTAGGTATTGCTTAATGACAGGTTGCCTTGCCTCGTAGGAGCCCTTGATATGGTTTGCCACTAGCTGTGAGTCAACAAAGATAGCCAAATTATGAACTTCCATGTCTTTAGCAAGTCGGAGGCTTGCTAGCAGTGCTTCGTACTCCGCCTCATTGTTAGTAGCATCAAATTCAAACGGAGTGCGTAAGTGTACTCCTTTCCTTTTGGGCTGACTAACATTAAACTTGCCCCTGATCCATCGGAGCTAGAAGCCCCATCTGTGTAAAGCTTCCACCCTTCATCCACCTTCGAATGCTTCTTTTCTGCAGCTTTGTTACACTGGTTGGGCTCGGAGGGTGTCTCCGCTAAGAAATCCGCCAGTATTTGCCCCTTGATAGAGCTCCTGCCCTGGTATTCAATCTCGTGTTCCCCAACTCGATAGCCCATTTGGAGTGAGCACGGTTATGGGATGAGCTTGGAAATACCTTCGAAGGCATCTTGCAGCGTGAACTAGGGCTAAAATTAGCTTTTCCAACTCTAGATAATTCAGTTCAGCTCCTTGAAGAACTCTACTAACAAAGTAGATAGGAATTTGTTTTTCCCTCTTTGCTAGCAACACAGCACTAGTGCTCTCGAAGGACGCTGCGATATACATGAACAACACTTCGCCTTTGATTGGGGCAGTAAGTTTAGGTAGTATTTCCATGAACTCCTTTAGCTTTTGGAAAGCAGCTTCTGCCTCTATGCTCCAATGAAATATCTTCTTGTTTGTGCAACCCTTGAGTGTTTTAAAGAAGGGTAAGGATCTATCTGCACCCTTCAACATAGGGCTGCTAGCTTCCCATTCAAGCTTTGTACATCCTTAAGGGGATTAGGAGCTTGTAAGTCTATGATGGCTTTGACCTTCGAAGGATTGGCTTTGATTCCTTGCTTCGTAATCAAATGTCCCAAGAATTGTCCTTCTTCCACACCAAAAGAACATTTCTTTAGGTTTAACTTCATGTTGATGGCATGGAGTTGATCAAAAGTTTCTTTTATATCGAGAGTAGGTCTTCCTCTGTCCTGCTTTTGATTACCATTTCATCCACATATGCTTCAAGGTTCCTCCCTATTTGTTTGTTAAAGGCTTTGTCTACTAGCCTTTGATAGGTAGCTCCTACATTTTTTAGACCGAAGGGCATTTTCTTGTAGTAGTACACACCCTTTCCTGTGAAGAAAGCCATCTTCTCTTCATCTTCTTCTGCCATTTGTATCTAGTGATACCCTTTATAAGCATCCAGGAAGCATTTCAATCAAAATCATGATATTCTACCTTCCAATCAATTTATAGCAGAGGGTAACAGTCCTTCGGGCAAGCTTTGTTGATGTCGGTGAAATCGACGCACATTCGCCACCCTTCATCATGCTTCTTCACTATTACTGGGTTGGCTACCCAGGTTTGGTACTTTACTTCCCTTAGTATACCTGCTCGTACGAGCTCATCAACCTCCTTGCATGCTGCTGTGTTCCTTTCTGGTGCAAGGCTTCGGCGTTTATGTTTTATATGTTCTATGTGTTTGAACTCGTTGACCTTGTGTTCTGTATCGAAGGGCTTTTTGTCAATGATGAGGGTTATTGGGACTGATAACAACAAATAATCCTGAATATTAAGTGTCAATTTCCCCCGATAATGCTCATATTTTATATCATTTATATGGATTTACGCTTGTTTTCCTCTATATTTCACTTTCAGGAAAATTACGAGCATTGAAGCTAATGAGACGCGGATTTGGAGAATTTATATGATAGTATGCTCATTTTAAAGATGTTACGGTGTAACTCCTCTCTCACATTACGCCGTAACAGAAGCGTGGCTCATAAAACCAAATAAATGGAAGATTATGGCGTAACTCCCTCCTAGAATTACGTCGTAACTAATTAGGTCAAATGAGGTTCCGCGCCTCTGCAAGCTACGACGTAACTAATTCCACAATTACGGCGTAACCACGATTTATTGAAGATACGGCGTAACTCATTCCTGATGTTACGTCGTAACCAGCTTTTCCAGAGCAAATTACGAAGAAATGGATGTTACGGCGTAACTCTTAACTTAAGTTATCGCCGTAACCAGATCTGGCCTATAAATACCGCCTAAATTCCATCATTTCTAATCATCCACTTCACACACCAATTAAGAGAACGTGAGTAGAAGGTTGAAGGCAGATCTTAGGGAGCATACGGAGCCATCTCCAAGGGAGAAATCACTCCCCTACGATAAGCATTAGCATTTTATCTTTTATTTACTTTCAATTCACGTATTTCTTAATGTTAAACATTGAATCGATTGTTTTAGTTAATATGAGTGGCTAAGCACCTCTGGTGCTAGCCTAGTTATGATTCCTTAATTGTTTTGTTTATGTTTACATTGCTTCCGTATAATTGTTTCTAGTGTATGCATGCATAGTTTGTTGGTAGCTACCCTCGTTTCGGTAGTTTTGAATGACGGTAGTGGCTAGTTACTTAGGAGATATGACCAACTGACCCTAAGTAGTTAGACTGAGTGGGAAGGGTAAGAATTGACCAACTGACGACCCTTCTTCGCTTGTGCGATTTGACCAACTGATCACGTACCGTTTGGATGAACTTAAGAAGTTAGGGATGAGTGTTTAAGATGCTAGCGCCCAGGCACTCATTGTTACAAATCTTGCATATAGAGGTACTTAATGACTTGGCTTAGGGGACTAAAAACAACCGGACTTTCAACGGGTCACCTGCGATCTCCGATGGAAACCTTTGTTGATAGGTTGGGACGAACTGACCAAATGTTTTCCTAGCGACCTTTACCCCCACTTGAAGCAATTGGAAGTAATTAAACGTGAACTTAACATGATAGGATGACTAACTAGGTTAGCACACTTCTCCTCTATTGATCACAACCCTCACCTCTATTTGCTTTCTTTATTCTCTTGTCTTTAGTTAATTAATCATTTCAACCTTAAATCCTATTAAAACCTGTGACACCTAGACTTAGTTAAATCCGCACACATAGCTCTTGGGACGACCTCGGTTTTACCGAATACTACACTACACACGACCGGGGACACTGCCCATTAGTGCATTAGGGTAGACCATATGTATAACGAGACAATATAAATATTAAAACACAGTCAAGAAAGCTGCATCAAGTTTTTGGCACCACGCTTGGGAGTTATATTAGGATTTTCATTAAGTCTTTCATTTTTGTTTTGTTTTAGAATTTTCTCAATTTCTCACGATCTCTTTTCAAGTTTCGGGTATCATGAAAGTTGTTAACATTGATGACCTCACTCTTGAGGAATATTTGGCGTTGACAAGAGAAGAACAAGGGTCGGGGCTCGTAAGACCGGCAATTGGAGCTAATGTCCGTTTCGATATTAAATATCAATTTATGAGGGAGCTCCGTGCTAACCCTCTTTCAGGAAATAGGGACGAAGATGCGTATGAGCACGTTGAGAATGTCTTGTACATCGCAAGCCTTTTCAACATTCTAGGTGTGTCTCATGGCGTTGTTATGCTAAGGGTGTTCCCCATGAATCTTCTTGGGGAGCAAGAAGATGGATCGAAGATTGCCGCGGGCGGTTGATACATGGGCTCTACTAAAAAGCACTTCATCCAAATATATTGTCCTCCGTCGAAGATATCTAATCGACTCATGGAGATTCATAATTTCAAGCAAGATAACGATGAAGCGTTGTATCAAGCACAGGATAGATACAACGATATCCTCTACAAGTGTCCTACACATGATCTAAACAACCAACAAAAAGGTCAACATCTTTTACAAAGAAATCAACGTGACTACAAGATGGATCTTTGGACTACCAAGGACCAATTCCGAGCATGACCCCTACTCTCGCGATTGAAGCCATCCAAAAAATGGCCGATCATTCGCAAAAATGGCACGATGAGGTAGAAAAAGGAACCTAGGCGGAAGTCTTGATGGAATTGCCACCATCACTAACAAGCTAGAAAACCTTGGTCGGGACATGCTCAAGATCAGAGAAACTTGTTAATACAAATAAACCGTAAAAGCGTTTATTAATATTTAGCGATCTCTTTGTGTTTTGTTGATAACGAATATAATGTTATCATAAGTAAAATTATAAGGATACATGTTATTTTTGTAAAGCATTTACATATAGTCATTTAATACAAATTGTTGTAATAAATCATTTGTTGTAATAGTTTATTAGGATGGGTAAAAATCACAACCCATGGAGCATATCCATAACCCATGGTATTGACCCATATCCATTTGACTATATGCATTGCATCTATTAGATACATTGTATCTAATGAAATACCCATGGACCAACCCATAACCTATGACCCATGACCCATAACCAAAAACCCATGGGCAAGAGGGCGTCCACGGATCCTGATGTTACACTAGACGGATCCCTTAAGGGAGGGATCCGTGGATCCGTGGAACGAAGATTTTGCCTATAAATAGAGAGCCATTTCTTCATTTCTCTTCACCCTCTTCTTACTAACTCTCTCATATATTCTTACACTCTTATAAAAAAGATCACTTGATCTAGAGAGTTGTTCTTCTTTCTTCTATTGTGATTCTCATATAGGTCCTTCTCTAAGGCGAGATCATGAGCTTTCTACAAGTCATCCAAGCAAGGGTCCTTGATTGATTTGTTCCCTCACAAGATTTACATAGCAAAGATCTTGTACTTGATATTTCACATAGTTGTTGTGTAATAGTCGTGTTGGTTTGGTCCTCCGTGTTACGGACTCGGTATTTAGCTTTGTACCAGAAAAAGGTGTAAGCAACGTTGTGAAGGCTTCTCCGCCAAGTTGAAGGAGTTTGTTGACATAGTGCTTTAACTCTCGAGTAGGTGACTCGGGGAGTGGAGTAGGGCAAGGAAGGTGTCCTTGTAGCCGAACCACTAAATCGGTTGTGTCATTTCTATCCCTTACTTTGCTTTCTTTACTTGCATTACTCTTAGATCTATACTTTATCTTCATCCATACGATTTCAAATAACATCGAATCTAAAGTTTTTAGAAACTAACTTAAAATCGGAAAAACTATTCAACCCCCCCTCTAGTTTTCCACAATTGGCATCAAGAGCTAAGTTTATAAAAGTTTTAAAGTAAACCGTATTTTAAAAACTTTTCGATCACTATGGATTCTGAAAATTACAAGGAAGGGCAATCCATGCAACGACCTCCACTACTTGAAACTAATGGTTTTATATATTGGAAAAATAGATTCGAAACGTATGTGAAGTCTAAAGATATTGATCTTTGGTACATCATTGTTGAAGGCGATTTTGAAGCCACTGCAAAAGATGAAAATGGAATTTTAGTTAACATACCTCATGATAAACTCACCGATGAAATTAAGAAAAAGATTTTCAAAAATAGTGAAGCTAAAATGGTTTTATATAATGCTTTACCCAAAAAGGAATTCGAAAGAATCTCCATGCTTAAAACCTCTAAAGAAATTTCGAATTCTTTAGTTGTAACTCATCAAGGTAATCAACAAGTGAAAAACAATAAAATAGATTTATTTGTTCAAAAATATGAACAATTTTTAATATCGGATGAGGAAACTATAGATCATTCTTTTGCTAACTTTAATACTATAATTACATCTTTACAAGCACTTGATGAATCTTTCTCTAGCCGTAACCATGTTAGGAAATATCTATGGGCAGTTCCATCCAAGTAGAGATCTAAGGTGACGGCGATAGAAGAATCAAAAGATTTGACAATCCTCACCCTTGATTAACTCATAGGAAACTTAAAGATCTATGAGCTTGTCCTCGCTAAAGATTCCGAAGCCTCAAAAGTGAAAGAGAAGCACAAATCTCTTGCACTTAAATCCAAGAAGGTCTCAAGCGATGAAAATGACTCCTCTTCGGATAGTGATGACGAGGAGTATGCCATGGCGGTAAGGGACTTCAAAAAGTTCTTTAGAAGGAAGGGAAGATACGTCAAACAACCATATGACGACAAGAAAGGATTCCGGAAAAGAAAAGAGGACGGGAAGCCAAGGGATGATCGCGCTTGCTTTAAATGTGGGGACCCAAACCGCTTTATTAGTAAGTGTCCCAAACGCGATGATCAAAAGGAACTTGTGAGCGGTTCGTGGGGATTGAGCGAGGAGGAGGATGAAGAAATTTGTCTCATGGTAAATGACGATGTATGTCACGAATACTATAGCAGCTCATCGTTAGATGATGACTCATTGCATAATGAATATGATAAACTATGCAAAATTAGTTTAAAAGTAATCAACAAAAACAAGTTTTTGAAAAATCAAAACCAACTTTTTGAAAAGGAAGTCATAGAGTTAAAGGCAAAATTAAAAAGTCTAGAAAAGGGGAAGATAGCAAGTGGCGAATGTGAACTTTGCGTTCAACTTCAAACACTAGTTGATCATCTAGACTCTAAGATTGCTAGAATAAACACTAATACCTTAGATATGATATTGGATAGCGTTAAAACATGAAATAACCAAAAAGGTCTAGGTTTTCAGGAACTTAATGCGTCAACTAGTGAAAACAAAGAAACACAATTCGTAAAAGCACTAGAAAAACAAACCATTTGTTGTGGCGGATCCCACGGATCCCACAAAAGGAACCGCTAGTGTCTGACCAGAGATCCGTGGGTCTGCTGAAGCAAACAGTGGTAATAATGTAGCATCCTCTTCTAGAACTGATTTTGTTATTGTTAATAAGAAGAAACCAACTCATGTTACCATTAGACAACCACCTCCAAGATATAATCAAAGCTTTATAAGAAACAAAGGTCCATCGTTTGCAAAACCAAACACATCTAGGAGACCTAATAATGTTTATCCGAGAAGTAAGCATCAAATGGGATGGAATCCAAATATGCAAAATGGTTTTCCATTTCAAAACTTTGCACCATGGAACGCATATTCACCTTATCTATACATGTCTAACATGAATGGAATGTTTAACACTAATGGACCCATGAACAAATGGGGACCAAACTTTGAGTTAATTGTTTTCTTAGGTGTGCTTAAAGGTCGACCTAGATCCGGATGAGTGGATCAAGGATAGCGGGTGCACAAGGCACATGACCGCAATAAAGATTTATTCTCCACATATGAATCCTTTAATGGAGGAAATGTGGTATTTGGAAATAGCAAAAGCAAAATCATCGGTAAAGGTACGATTTCTAACAAATCTCTAACCATTAACGATGTGTGTCACGTAGAGAACCTAAACTTTAACCTCTTAAGTATAGGACAAATATGTGATAAAAAGTGCAACGTACTTTTTAACGAAACCGGTAGTAAGATATTAAAGAACGGTATCACCATAGGTAGAGGAATTAGGAAACATGGTGTATATGTCATTAAAATTGGTAATGAACCTAAAGACAAATTTTGTCTTACTTCTATGGATGATACTTCGACCTTATGGCATCGAAGATTGGGTCATGCCAATATGCGACTTCTCCAATCGCTATCATCCAAAGATCTAGTAAGAGATCTACCTAAATTAAAATATGAACATCATTTTTGTGATGCTTGTAACGTAGGAAAACAAGTCCATTCTAGTCATAAAGCTAAAAACATGGTGTCTACAACTAAGTGTCTAGAGTTACTACACATGGATTTATTTGGTCCATCCGCTATCCAAAGTTATGGAGGAAACTACTACACTTTGGTTATAGTGGATGATTATTCTAGGTACACATGGACTAAATTCTTAAAGAACAAAACTCAAACATTCAACTACTTTGAAATATTAAGTAAGAAAATCCAAAGACAACTAGGAAGTCCTATAGTGTCTATTAGAATGGATCATGGTAGGAAATTCGATAATGAAATGCAATTTGGAGCCTTTTGTGACGCTAATGGTATTACTCATAACTTCTAGGCTCCTCGCACTCCACAATCAAATGGGGTAGTTGAAAGAAAGAAAAGAACCCTACAAGAAATGAGTCGCACCATGCTAAATGAGCAATCCATACCTTAAAAGTTTAGGTGCAATGCCGTTGATACCTCAACATACATACTTAATCGAGTCTTAATTAGACCACTTTTAGGTAAAACTCCATACGAGTTACTTCGAGGCAAAAAGCCTACGTTAGATCACTTTAGAGTCTTTGGTAGCAAATGTTTTCTACTTAACACTAAAGATTACCATACAAAATTTGATCCTAAATCAACCGAAGGTATCTTTTTAGGTTACTCTCCTAATAGCAAAGCTTACGTCATATTAAACAAAGAAACAATGAAGGTAGAAGAATCACTAAACGTAAAATTTGATGAAAGTCCACCCAAACCTACTCCACCTCTTGTCGATGACGAGATTGTCGAAAGTGAAGCTATTGTAATAAAGAAAAAAATAAACGATGAAGAAGAACCTTTAAATGATGAAATCATAAATATTAAAGAGTCTAAAGATCACCCCGTAGATAAGGTCATAGGAAAGCTAAACAAAAGAAGCTTAAGGTCTCAAGTTCAAAACCAAAGTAGCTTGTTTTGTTTTGTCTCAACCATAGAACCTAAGAATACACAAGAAGCCATAAAAGATGAAAGTTGGGTAATGGCTATGCAAGAAGAGTTAAATCAATTTGTTTCTAACGATGTTTGGACACTCGTCCCCCCACCTAGTAATCAAACCATAATAGGAACCAAATGGGTATATAAAAACAAGTTAGATGCAAACGGTATAGTGTCTAGAAACAAAGCTAGACTCATTGCCCAAGGGTATAACCAACAAGAAGGAATAGAATTTGATGAGACCTATTACCCCTTGGCTAGATTAGAGTCTATAAGAATACTTCTTGCTTATGCTTGAGCTAATGATCTTAAACTTTATCAAATGGATGTCAAAAGTGCTTTTCTAAATGGTTTTATTAATGAAGAAGTATATGTAGCTCAACCTCCAGGCTTCATCGATTTTGAAAAACCTAAACATGTGTATAAGCTAAATAAAGCCCTTTACGGTCTTAAACAAGCTCCAAAAGGTTGGTATGATAGACTCAAGTCATTCTTAATCAAACACAACTACACCATGGGGTTAGTTGATAACACACTTTTTACTAAGAAAAGAGAGTCACATATAATCATTGTTCAAATATATGTAGATGATATTATATTCGGATCTACTTGTCAAGACATGTGTGATGATTTCTCTAAAATCATGCATGACGAGTTCGAGATGAGTATGATGGGAGAACTTAGTTTCTTTCTTGGTCTACAAATCAAACAAGTAGAAGATGGTATCTTCTTTAATCAATCTAAATACATTAAGGAGATGTTAAAGAAATTTGGTTTAGAAGAGTCAAAACCAATTAGGACACCAATGTCATCCGACACTAAACTTACAAAAGATAAAGACGGGGAATCCGTTGATAACACAAAATATCGTGGCATGATTGGTAGTCTTCTCTACCTCACGGCTAGTCGGCCGGATATCATGTTTAGTGTTTGTCTATGTGCTAGGTTTCAAGAAGATCCTAAAACATCACATCTAGAAGCCGTCAAAAGGATATTTAGATACATTAAGGGTACAACTCAATTAGGATTGTGGTATCCTAAGGGTGCGGGAGTAGAAACAATTGTATATGCAGATTCTGACCATGCAGGTGACTATGTTGACCGAAAAAGTACAAGTGGGGTATGTACTTTTATGGGATGTTGTTTAACATCTTGGTTCTCAAAGAAGAAAACGCATTAGCAATATCAACAACTGAAGCCGAATATGTCTCCGCCGGCAAAGCATGCCAACAAGCACTATGGATGAAACAAGCGTTAGTTGACTACGACATTCATCTAAGTGACATAGCCATTCTATGTGACAACAAAGGTGCCATCGATTTAAGCAAGAATCCGGTATTGCATTCTCGTACAAAGCATATAGAGATTCGTCATCACTTCTTAAGAGACAATGTTTAAAAGGGGAACATCTCTATTGAGAAGGTAGCGTCCGAAGACAACATAGCCGACGTCCTTACCAAACCATTGAATCGGGAAGAATTCAACCTACTTCGTCTTGGTCTTGGTCTCATGGAACAATCGTCGTAATTTGCTTTTAAACTCTACAAGGTATATAAACACTAGCCTTCTTCTTTCTGAGTCTAGGATCTCTATTTCATGCACAACTCACAAGCAGTACGGGAATTTTCAAAACCCAAGATAAGTTTTACTTATAATTCATAGTTTTCTCTTAGTTTTCAAGATAAGTACCTCTTGCAAAGACGTAATGGCATACATATTTTTTTCTCTTTCAAAGAATAAACGGTTTATTCACACATAGAAACCTCTTTTCAAAATGATTTCTAAAAGGATACCTCTTTCCGTATCACTTTCATAAAAGCCATTTCTCACGATTAGGACAAATCGCTTTTTCATTATTAATACAAAGTAAAAACCCGTTTTCATTGCATCTCATGTCTTTTGAATGCTAAAGAGGACACATAACTAATAAGTGTTTTCGGGTACATTCATTTAAGCAACAATGAATTAGGAGCACTCGGGTTATCTCACATAATAGTGTGATTTTTCACTTCTAGTTTATTTTTCTTTTTTTTATGAGTCGAGATAACCGCAACTTCAAATGGTTTGCATATAGGCACATACTAGGCACAAATGTTTCCAAAAAGGAAAATTTTGAGCTGTCTGAATCACCAGTACCACGGATCCCAGCCTTAATCTTGGGCGGATCCCTCGAGGAAGGATCCGTGGGATCCGTGAGACGAAGCTAATTTTATCTTTTATTTTCTCACTTTGGATGAAAACTTCAATAGTTTCATCATTTCTTTTATCCTTTTTGGAGTATGCTATTTAATGCTTGTGTTCTCATGATCACATGCTTTAAATTCATATCTAATCATTAGATTTTAATCCACATTTTGGGTCAAGCATTCATTACAATGCATTATTTTTCTATAAATAGGATTCCCAAAATGCTTGCATGTTCATCAAATCTCCACTTCACTTAACCATGTCATTTAAAAGACCTTCCAATAAAGATGAATCACCTAGTGCAAACAACCCTTTTCAAGAAATACAAAACTTTGTCCTACCACCTTCCAAAGTACCACCACCTAAATCTAGAAAAACCACACGGATTAACATCCGGCCTTGTTGCTTAGCAAAACCATCATCAAATGGTTCATCACCAACAACTCATTCACCACAAGATGCTTCCATTATAGCACCTCCTTCATCACCAAGAAGTACACCAACTTCATCACCCATCACATCACCACCTAAGGTCACTCTTTTGGAACTCCTTAAGACTTCAACAAGATCTCAACAAACTAAGCAAAAAGAACTAGCCTTTTTGACACCTCCCACTTCTTCAAACACAATTTTCAAAGACCTTGAAACCTCACCAGCATTAGCTCCCATTGTGTTTGATACGCGTACAACACGCGTTCGGGGTCAAAGGAACTTTCTTTTCGTCGAGCAAGTTCTTCAACACCCTAGGCAGTGAACCTAATCATTGTAGTGTAGTATTAGGGTAAGCCTCGGGAATTGATATCGTTCTCTAGGGGAATAGGAATTCTAGTGAGAAATTACTACGCTAAGGTTGGGGTTGAGGAAGATTAATTTTTATCTTTTTTATGTTTTTTAGAAAATTGAAAGGTACGAATCTCTGGGTTTGGATTTGGGGGTTGGTATTTCTACCGATTACTCTACTTATCTAATTATCTAATTACCTAAACTAAGGTGAGTGTAGTCTATGTATATTGTTGTGTGCCCTTATGATGATTAAGAATGTGTTTACTTAGATGTTATTACTCCCTAGTTATCTCCTATTGATGGTTGAATTTTCACGTCCTTATTCTTAACGCGTTGTGTTTCTAAGGTCGTATGGTATGCGTTTATCCCTAACTCTTTGAAGCTACCTAAGGTTAATGACTACGAAATCTCTAGGATTCATAAACTTAACACTAAGGTTATCTTTGGATATTTAGCCTACAATTCCACTTGTAACTATAAGCTAAGGTTCAACAAAGACTAATCAAGCATTAATAACACAACGAATGACCTATCGCAATACTAGGTCAATCACAATTAAGATAAGAGACAACCAATCAATATTCAATACCTAGGTTTCATATATCTAAGTAAACACAGAAGTAAATTAGCCGGACATGGAGAACATGCAAGCATACACACAAACAATTGAAGACATGATTGAATTAATGAAGTAAAACACTTATCTTGTTGTAAAATAGGGTATGGAACCCTAATATCTTGTACAAGACGACCTTGGTTCGGTTTAGGTTTTACTCCACAAAACTACCTCTCTAAAACTAAAAATTTGGATTCTATATATAGTGTTACAAAATGCGCGGCGTCACTTTTTAATTGTGACACCGTCGGTCGCCGCCATTAGGGTTTTGTCTTGGCCACGTCAACTCGTGTGGTGTCACCTTATGCTCGTGGCGTCGGCTTCAATCTCTAACTCCGTCGGATCCAAATCTAGGCCGTGCGAGTTGCGACGCCATACTCTTTTAAACCCGATGCCGTCACTTGTAAATTAGCAATTTGCTCTCTGAGTCGTCTCAAGATGTCTCGCGACGGCGTCGTATTTAAGGAGTGACGCCGTCCCCTTCTATTTCAGCAACTTGAGTGTCTTGATTCTTGACTTTGGCCATTTTCTTCGTATATTCGCGCCTTTTCGTCCGAATAAGTGTCATTCCAGCAATTTTCCTTCAAGAGACCTAAAAAGTGAAAAGAAACGAAATTAAGTAGTAATGGATACAAAAGTGATCAATTAAGGGCTTAAATGACCCCTCAAAAGTGTACCTTTTAAATCCTTATCAAATATCCCTACACTTGGTATTTGCTTGTCCTCAAGCAAATGTGCTTTAACCAATTAATTTATAAGTTAGGGGTCATGAAGCATTAGTTTAGAACGATTCACAACACATATAAGCCCATAAAACTCATAACAAGCACGGAAATACATACTAGCACCTCACAAGTGGTGTTTGGATACTCTCATCTCTCGGTGTATATGAAATATATCAAGTTGGAAATGGAAGATAAACACTCATTAACCGGTCCTAGTACATAGATTACCATAGGCTTGAGACTAGATAAAACCTCCATCACTTTGGCATAAGGACCTAGGAAAAACTATCCAAAAGGTCTTTTAAAGGGTTGTAACGTTAGGCTTACGGTAGGGAAACAAAGGGTTTGGTGGGATAGGCGATTTAGTGGTGGCAAGTAAAAAGTCTTTATGTTACAAGCATGCGAAGAATGCTAAGCCAAGACTCGACACTCTAAACTCTAGATAAATTGAAACAAACAAACATAAATTTAAAGATAGATGTAGGATGGTAGCCCGTATGTTTTTTTTTCAATTTTCAATTTTTTTTCTTCATACACTTTTACTCTACCATCCTCTACGATAACATCAATATAAAAGGTATTTATAGGCACATCCCTACACTTGAGTGTTTATTACTCTAACACTAATTTGACCCGAATTGAAAAGATCAAAACACTTGGAGTACATTATTACACAAATAAAAGGAATTGAATTTAACGTTCCATTCCCGTCATTTCATAAAATTTAACTTTTCCCATGAGTCCCAATCGTCCCAAAACCGTGTACAAATGATATGACTCGACTTAGCAACTTATGCAAGCAACTAGATAATTGAACTAAGGGTTTAGTATGATAACATAAATGCACTAAAAGTGAGTGCATACAAGGTATGCTAAGGCGATTTGGGTGTATATTTGGGGTTGGATTGTAAACAATGCTCTTCATTGATATTCCGGAAAACCGAAACATCACGAGAACCGCAAAAAGGATAGGCTCTGAGGGGTTAACTATGGGTATCGTGTACTAAAGATGAGTACAAGAAAGGGTGTGGGGGAATTACTCAACCGATGTGGAAGAAGTAATTATATTACGGGTATCAAACAAGGGTTATCCTAATGCCTCTTATCATTTAGTTATTCTTAACTACACAAGTGTAGTCTTACTAGCGATCTCGGAATGCATCACAAAACAAGTTCTAGAATCTATTATACTACCGGTACACACTCGAAGCATTAAAGTGGAATGCTTTAATTCCTACAAATCTAAGGGTGATCCTCACATTTTGGGTGGAATTTAAGTGGTAAAGGGTTTTTGTGCTAGTCATATAACTTCCTATCCATGAGACGCTTTATTAAGACTAATGGCCCACTCCTACATGTTATGAAAAATTTTAAATTTGGTGCCAAAATTACCCTAACCGATATTTCTCATGGTTTATTACACAAATGAAATTGGACAAAGCAAATAGTCAAGGATAAGCATAGTTTCAAAGTTCCCGTTTTATTTTCCCTCCCTACACTTAAACTGAACATGGTCCCCAATGTTCCCCGAAAGTATCAAAGTTATGATAATGCAAGGTAATTAAAAACGAAAGAAACCAGTACTCCCCTTATTAGCTCGGTAGGATCCGTGTGAAGTAGTGGTTAAATCTTTCTTCAAGAAGAATGTATGCGTTAAAAGCTCCTTCTAATCTTATGTATCTTCTTCTTGATAAAATAAACCTGCACACTTGAAGAAAAAAAATGAAACCTTCGCGTAAAATCGGCGGTAACAATATATATATGACTCTACTAAACTAGGATATAATGCTTGTGGAATGGATGTTTCTGATTTTCTAAAAATTAAGACACGAAAATTCTAAAATTTATAAGTAGCTCGAAAGCGAAAAAAAATTAGTAAGCGGTTTCTACTCATCCCGACCTTTGTCGAGTTGCGACTCGACACCGTCGGTTATCCCTGACGAAGCGGTCTGCGATTTTCGGAAAAAATTCTAGAAAATTTATATCTTTAGAATCGGAAAAATTCCACGCAAAACATCCATTATGACTCAATACAAGCATTTGACTCGAACAAACACACATGTATATCTTTTAAATAATCGTAATTCTCATGTTCACGTTCTTTTTGAAAACGTGTGTAATCCTCCCTACACTTATCCCTTATGTAAAATACCTTTATATGTAATTAAGACGAGGTTAAAGACAAAATAAAGCATTTTTACAAATTTAAACATGAGAATAAACGATCAATAAAAGATATACAACACAAACCAGCAAACTATTAAGCATGGGTTGCCTCCCACGAAGCGCTTTTCTTTTTTATGAGTCTTGTAGCTAGACTCGAAGTCGTGCCCCTACGTGACTTCATTACCGTCACCTTCTACCTTCACTAATCCTTTATCAAAATGGCGTAGACGTTGGATGCTTACCGTGGATTCCTTCCCAACATCGTCTATTATGAAAACGGTTTTGTTCTTTAGATTAGTTTCTTTCACCGTATAAGGCCCAAACCATCTTGGCTTGTTTCTACCTCTTAACGCTCTTATTCGTGACTTGTACAAAAGTAATTTCTCTCCCTTTAAAAATTCCTTTGTGTTTGTGGTATTGAGGTAGGATTATTTCCTAACTTTTTATCACGCTTCCACAATGTTGCATGTAGTCCTTGAACCATGAAATCTCTAAGCCCTTTTTCCCAATCGTCAATTTTCTTCCTAACCATATTGTTAGGGACTTGTGGATTCTCATCCGTAATCTTCTCCATAATCTTAAGAGGATACCTTGGAACAATAGGTATCAGCGTATCCTGCCACTTTTGAGTATCATGATGCCTCACTGCATTTGATGGTTGCTTTGGTAGTGGCCAAAAGGTGTTCAAGAATGAGTAGCATGTTTCTATCTTCCTCAATGTCTATAATCACGAAGTCCTTTGGATAGACAATATTAGCCACCTCTACTAAAACATCCTTGCTATTCCTATGGGGTAGACATATGTGTGATTTGCTAAGGAAAGTCTAAGATTGGTCTTGGTGGCTTCTCCTAGTCAACTTATTATAGGCGATAATGGCATTATGTTTACATCGGATCCACGATCGGCTAAGGCATTTATATTATCAATGTCACCTATGCTACATGGTATCATGAAGTTCCCGTGGTTTCTTGTTTTTAGTTCTTGGTTTTTAGAACCAGCTCATACATAGGTCCCATAGGCATGGTGTCATACTCTTTTTCTGTTATTTTTCCTTCTAGGGCTTTCCTAAGAACCTCATTGTACCTAAAGTTGTTCACTTGTTTAACAATAGTTTTTTTATTAATCTCGTGCTTAAGGTAGTATTCAATGGTCTCGGGCTCATCATTAGTTTTAGCCTCCTCCCTTTTGCTTTTCTCAGTCTCCTTTTCCTCATCTGTTTCATCTTCATCAGGCATAATGGAAATGGCGTTAACAAACGAAATGGGAGGGTAATCATTGCTTCTTACAAGTACCTTTTAGGGAACTTTTGTCTTGGTATACTCTTTTACCAAGTTCATCATCTCCGTCATCTTTGCCTGCATCTCCTCCCTTTGCCTATAAACCTCCCCTTCAAATTTTGCTAATCTCTCCATATGGGCTGCCATGTACTCCCTCATTTGTTCCTTAAAGCTCGGTGAGAGTGGTATTGGAGAAGTAGAACGGAAGCATCATTCGGAATTGAGATTTTGATCACGACTTGGGGATTCAGAGAAGGGTGTTGAGTGGTTGGTGGAATTAGCGGAATTAACCATTTCTCGAGGGATTCGTTCAGGGGCTCTCTTTTGCCTCTCAATTAGATAATCGATCCTTCTCTCAAGAGCACTCATTTGCTCTTCAGTGATGGAAGGTTCTTTAGGAATCGATATGGCATTGATCACCTTGACGGGGGTTTCATGGGACTCACTTCAATTTTCGTAGCTTTGATTGGCAAGCTCTTCAATAATATCCTATGACTCTTCTTCGTTGGAATTGCTAAGTCTTCCACCGGCGGCTCGATCAATGGATTGTCTTTTGATGAAGTCGGTATGGTCATAGAAGATTTGGATTTGAAGCCAAAGATCGATGCCATGATGAGGGACTCTATTGAGTAGGTCCTTGAATCGAGTCCATGCTTCGTAGAGAGATTCACCTTGATGTTGTTGGAACGTCAAAATGTCCCGTCTAAGCTTAGTAGTTCTCCCCGGTGGGAAAAATTGAGCAAGGAAACGAGAGGTGAGATCATCCCAACTTGAGATGGAACCGGTGGGAAGTCGCTCAAGCCAATTACTAGCTTGGTCCCGTAGAGAGAATTGGAAGAGACGCAGACGCGTGGTCTCCCGAGTAGTAGCATCGAGGTCGATGGAATCGACGATTTAAGGAAATCCTTAAGATGCTGATTGGGATCTTCAGAACGAAGTCCATGGAATGCACATCCGTTTTGCACCAACCGGATGGTGTCGGATCGCAGGGCCGTAGTTTGGGCTTGGTCGGGAAGCTCAATGGTGTTCCTATAGCCTAGGTGGCTTGGTCTCGAGTATTCACCAAGAGTACGACCATTTGGTGGTGGGTTGATGAGTGGTGGTTGATTATCACCTTCCATAATGAAAAGTGATGGGATTACGAACAAAGGTCACGAAGAAGGGGGATAGACAATGAGGAAGCTAAAAATGGGAAAAAATCTTACTTGATAGGAATCAAGCAAGGAAACTGAATGAGGTGAATATCCAACTAGCTATTCTATTCCCGGCGGTGCCAAAAAAACTTGATACGCATACAGCGTTCGGGTCAAAGGAACTTCCTTTTGTCGAGCAAGTTTTCAACACCTAAGCGGTGAACCTAATCGTTGTAGTGTAGTATTAGGGTAAGCCTCGGGAATTTATATCGTTCTCTAGGGGAATAGGAATGCTAGTGAGAAATTACTACGCTAAGGTTGGGGTTGAGGAAGATTATTTTTTATCTTTTTTATGTTTTTTAGAAAATTGAAAGGTACGAATCTCGGGGTTTGGATTTGGGGGTTGGTATTTCTACCGATTACACTACTTATCTAATTATCTAATTACCTAAACTAAGGTGAGTGTAGTCTATGTCTATTATTGTGTGCTCTTATGATGATTAAGAATGTGTTTACTTAGATGTTATTACTCCCTAGTTATCTCCTATTGATGGTTGAATTGTCATGTCCTTATTCTTAACGCGTTGTGTTTCTAAGGTCGTAGGGTATGCGTTTATCCCTAACTCTTTGAAGCTACCTAAGGTTAATGACTACGAAATCTCTAGGATTCATAAACTTAACACTAAGGTTATCTTTGGATAATTAGCCTACAATTCCACTTGTAACAATAAGCTAAGGTTCAACAAAGACTAATCAAGCATTAATAACACAACGAATGACCTATCGCAATACTAGATCAATCACAATTAAGATAAGAGACAACCAATCAATATTCAATACCTAGGTTTCATATATCTAAGCAAACACACAAGTAAATTAGCTGGGCATGGAGAACATGCAAGCATACACATAAACAATTGAAGACATGATTGAATTAATGAAGTAAAACACATATTTTGTTGTAAAATAGGGTATGGAACCCTAAGATACTGTACAAGACAGCCTTGGTTCGGTTTAGGTTTTTACTCCACAAAACTACCTTTCTAAAAACTGAAAAATTCGGATTCTATATATAGTGTTACAAAATGCGACGACGTCACTCTTTAATTGTGGCGCCGTCGGTCGCCGCCATTAGGGTTCATCTTGGCCACGTCAACTCTGTGACGACATCACTTTATGCTCGTGGCGCGTCGGCTTCAATCTCGGCGCCGTCGGGATCCAAATCTAGGCCGTTTGAGTTGCGACGCCTACTCTTTTAAACTGATGCCGTCACTTGTAAATTAGCAATTTGCTCTACGAGTCATCTCAAGATGTCTCGTGACGGCGTCATTTAGCGATGACACCGTCCCTTCTATTCGGCTGACTTGAGTGTCTCGATTTTGACTTTGGCCATTTTCTTACAGTATATTCGCGCTTTTCGTTCGAATAAGTGTCATTCAACAATTTGCCTTCAAGAGACCTAAAAAGTGAAAAGGAACGAAATTAAGTAGTAACGGATACAAAAGTGATCAATTAAGGGCTTAAATGACCCCTCAAAAGTGTACCTTTTAAATCCTTATCAGTGTTACAAGAACATCTAGGTTCTTTTCCACCACCACTACCAAACATTACGGACTTTAATCCGTATTTTCCAACTTTTCCACCACAACTTCCGCCTCTCACAAATCAAAGTCATCCGAAAAACTTTCGCATTCATTACCCGCATTACTTACATTTTGAACATTGCCAATCCACTAGGGATATTGCAATAGAGATTAGGGAAGAAATGTGAGTCATACTTAACCACATTCTTGATCGCATCCAAATCATTACTCATCAAAACCTCCATCCATAACCTTATGCAAGCATGAAAGGAATCATTTTTATTACCTTTAGTATTTTTCTTTTGGGTCATTTTTCAAGAACAAGTCTTGTTCTTACTTTTTACATTTTGTTGTTTTATTACAAGGCCTTGTTTACATACCTTGGCTCCCAATCTTGATTCTCGTCAATCACAAGATTATTTATGCATGTTACTACTAACCCTTTATTTGTAGAATTTTTTATTTTTTTATCACTTGACGCCCCATTCTAGGGGGAGCTACCGTCAAGGGGGAGTTAGCAATACGTGAACTATTTTTTCCACATTTTATTTCTTCGTTGGGTTAACTTTTTGTTTCGACAAAAAGGGGGAGAAGAAGTAAAACTTAGGCTTTCAAAACATACATCTAATCTTAAGTTTTACCCATCATAACATTATGTTTTGTCATCAACAAAAAGGGGGAGATTGTTAATACAAATAAACCGTAAAAACGTTTATTAATATTTAGCGATCTCTTTGTGTTTTGTTGATAACAAATATTATGTTATCATAAGTAAAATTATAAGGATACATATTATTTTTGTAAAGCATTTACATATAGTCATTTAATACAAATTCTTGTAATAAATCATTTGTTGTAATAGTTTATTAGGATGCGTAAAAATCACAACCCATGGAGCATATCCATAACCCATGGTATTGACCCATATCCATTTGACTAGATGCATTGCATCTATTAGATACATTGTATTTAATGAAATACCCATGGACCAACCCATAACCCATGACCCATAACCAAAAACCCATGGGCAAGAGGGCGTCCACGGATCCACGATGTTACACTAGGCGGATCCCTTAAGGGAGGGATCCGTGGGATACGTGGAGCGATTGGCAAGATTTTGCCTCTAAATGAAACCATTTCTTCATTTCTCCTCACCCTCTTCTTACTAACTCTCTCATATATTCTTACACTCTTCTAACAAAAGATCACTTGATCTAGAGTTGTTCTTCTTTCTTCTATTGTGATTCTCATATAGGTCCTTCTCTAAGGCGAGATCACGAGCTTTCTACAAGTCATCCAAGCAAGGGTCCTTGATTGATTTGTTCCTCACAAGATTTACGTAGCAAACATCTTGTACTTGATATTTCACATAGTTGTTGTGTAATAGTCGTATTGGTTTGGTCCTCCGTGTTACGGACTCGGTATTTAGCTTTATACCAGAAAAAGGTGTAAGCAACGTTGTGAAGGCTTCTCCGCCAAGTTGAAGGAGTTTGTTGACATAGTGCTTGAACTCTCGAGTAGGTGACTCGGGGAGTGGAGTAGGGCAAGGAAGGTGTCCTTGTAGCCGAACCACTATAAATCAGTTGTGTCATTTCTATCCCTTGCTTTACTTTCTTTACCTCTTAGATCTATACTTTATCTTCATCCATACGATTTCACATAACATCGAATCTAAAGTGTTTAGAAACTAACTTAAAATCGGCAAAACTATTAAACCCCCCTTCTAGTTTTCCACAAAACTGTTCATGCCATCCAAGTAGGATGCGAGAGCTGCGGAGGAGGACATCTCACCAAATATTATCCCCACACTAACGAAGATAGCACAATCAAAGAAGCTAAATATGGAGAAAATCGACCGTTTTATGGGGATAATAGGAATAATAATGGGTATCGTGGATATTATAACCGTGGGCCTTATGGAGAAAGAAGGCCCAGCATTGAGGAGACCATTAACCAATTCCTGTAAAGCTCAGCCCAAAAGTAAAAAGAACAAGATAAATGGCTCAGTGATTTCCAGGAAAGCACAAATAAAAACCTCTCCAGACACGACATATCCCTAAAAAACCTTGAAGCCATAGTGGAAAAGCTTGGTGTAGAGATAGAGATGAATGACACTGAACCTAAGGGGGTCAAACCTATGGTGGTATGTAATTCTGTTTTTGCTGATGATAATTCACAGGAAGTAATTGAAGATTTCCATTCTCCAACCAAAAATTTAAGAGATGCGACTGTCGACAATCACTTACAGTTACGCTGTAACTATTTTCCTGAGTTACGGCGTAACCAAGAATCAGAAGACGTCAACAGGTCAGAAATCAGGTTATTTTCAGTTAAAGATGTTAGCACAGACGGGTTCGTCATTTCATGTTCAGTTGGGAGTCATGATATCCTGGGGTTGGTGGATTTTGGGTCTAGCATAAACATCATGCCACTTTCCATATTCTTAAAACTCAAATTAATCCATCTTTGGAAAACGGATATGGCAATTGAGATGGCCAATATGACCAAGGCTACTCCCCTAGGAATTACATGTGGTATTTGTGTTAAGGTCGATAGGTTTATTTCTGCCACCGAATTTGTGGTTATCGACATGGAGAAAAACACTAGGGAACATTTAATTCTGGGTAAACCGTTCCTTGACTCATTGGGATACTATAGTGATAGAGTAGAATTTAAAATGGACAAAACTTTGTGCCATGAGCCGGATGAAATAGTGACAAAGGAGATTCAAGTGGATTGCTCTGATAGGTTTCCTCCTTCATATTTTGGCCATTTGCAGGGGACCGAGTCGAGTGATGATGATAACAGCGAAGAAGAAGATGATGATGTCCTACCTTCCATACCTGATATTGTTGTTATGGGGAAACTTCACTGTTGTACTCCTGATATTTCTTTGATTGAGGGTTCTAAAGTGACATTTCCTACGTGTTCTATGTTTCAAAAAAGATGTAATGGGAGAGGAAAATTTCTTATTCGAAGGATAAAAAAGGCAACAGAAGTTTGGTGGTGCTGGGAAGACGAAAAACTAATCAAGAAGCGATGGATTTAAGGACACGATATAATGAACGATTGGTTCACTGAGGTAGATTGGACTCTTCATTTTTGCGAACCAGCTATGATGTCTGATGAATTCACCAGAGCATGGCCTACGTGCAACCCCAACCGAAAAATTTGCGATGGAGGAGAATTCCCCGACACCAACTGGCTCAAACGCAAAGAATAGGCGTGCTTTGAAGAGGAAAGAAGAATGAAAGTCGGATACAAGGGAATCTCATTTGAAAATTGGTTAAAAGTGAAATTTGGAGCTGTCAAGATAAAATGGGAAGTTGAGGCTAAATTTCGCTATGAATGGGCGAAAGTTAATTTTTTGCAAGAAAATCGATACTCCTCGACCCCGATTATTTCTCCTTGTGTCTAGGACCAGCCATCCTCGAACAAAAAAACAGCTAAGGAAGAAGTTGGCCAAGTCCAAAGGCCACCATAAAGCCCCGAGGCTATGAGTCTAACTTAAATACTCGTAAATAAAGAAAAGTTCACTTTTGGGAGACAACCCGAATTATCCCTTTCATTTATTTTATTTCCATTTCTGCTGGGTTTTGTGTTTTTAACCATTTTGCGGAAAAGCGGAAAAAAGTTCTTTGCAACATTACGAGCAGGGGACTGATCATCACGATTCTGGCGTAACTCATTCTTATGGTTCGCCTGTAACATACTTTTGTAGTAGTTCTTCTCAAGAGCATTACCAATTACGGCGTAATCCCATGCAGCAGTTATGCCGTAGCTACACTCTGTAGCGTCTGCGAGTTTTGTAATTATGGCGTAACTTCTTATGGGAGTTCTGACGTAACTATCTCTGTAACACTTCTTTCTTTTTAAAACACAATAACCTTGTATTAGTTTTAAATGAACTTTGTGGGTATGTTCCATGTAAGCCCTCACGAGACTACACTCGTCCACTTGGGACACCAAGTGGTTTAAAAACTTGTTGCATATGCTAAATGTATGATGATTCCTCTGAAAGTGAGTTAGGTTTCTTTTCATTTTCTTTTCTTTTTAGAATTATGCTTGTCGGTAGTGTGATTTCGAGGATTGAAGTTTGCTCGTGGATGCTTATGCGAAGGCACGATTCATTTCGTGGGCCTTCTTTCATTTTGGAACAAATTTCAGGGAAGTTCTCGCTCTAATTCTACTTTTCTCTTCACCTTTATTTAATGCTTAGTACAAAAGGAACTTTGTACATTTCAAGTGGGGGCGGGAGTAGAATTGTCTCTTGAACTTTATTTTGCCCTCGTTTTTCTAGTTTATTTTGAAAAATTATGCCATTTTTAGAATTTTGACATGTTTTTCTTAACCTAACTAGATTAGTACCTTAGCCGAGCACATTATAACCCTTGATATTATATGGTGAGATTAGCCTTATCCGTTTCTAAATTTTTACCCCAAATCCACCAAATTATGAGTGTGCTGGTAGCTTGTAAACTTTAGAACTTGGCCTTTGCATCATTTTGAGACCATAGACGAGGTATGTTGAGTTAGCTCGATGTATTTGGACTTTTCAGTTTAAGAAGGCAGTATTATAGGATTATCACCTAAATAGCCTATCATTGTGTGTCTATCGATTAATCACCTTGACTTCTCGACCCCCATGTTATACCCTTTGTTGCACTCACCTTTAGTGCAAGATACCCCTAGATACACCCATCTGAGCCATTCCTTTCATTTTGTTCTCCCAACATATTGTTTCGCTACACCTTTACACCTTAGCCTACCATGTAGTTTTATTTGTAATTGGGAAGTCATTGTTTGCCTAAGTTCAAGGTTCAAGTGGAAAGGTTTGGGAATCAAGCTTTCGTCGACGACATATTCTTAAAGATCATTAAAGACCCCCCAAATTCTCATATTGTTCATCTCAAGCGGGGGGATGCTATGTTTAGTTGTTATGTTTGTTGAAAAAAAAAAGATGTGATTCGAAAAAAAAATAGTTATTGTTATTCATTTAATTGTAAAGTGCGAAGTTATAAGCACTATGATATGAGCTTACTATAGATTAGTATCGAGGAGGCCACCTCGGTCACATTTGAAGAATGGAGTTGGAAATGTGCCCATCATGACGTCCTCTAATGGCACATCTACCTGGTATTATCGTGATCCAGTTTCTTAACTTCGAAACTTGAACTTTGAATGAACGGTAAGTGGTGATGACTTGGTTATAGATTTAGACTATTTGCTTGATTTTAGTTTACACCAATTTTATCTCATGTCTTATCCTACCCTTAGTCAAGAAGCATGTCTAGGTGATGCAGCGAGTAATCTTTGGTGTCTTGGCCATGGATTTGGTCATGTATCATTGATTTTGTCCACTTCGCTGTGACATGTTAGTAATGACAAATCACCCTTAACCTTTGTCATGTCTACCCATATTGCCTTCGAGAATTGTTTTGTCCTTAACTCTAGTGGTGGAGATTTGTGTAACCGTCAAGCTTATGATAGAATACATGCTATGACTGTGCAATGAGTGATCACCCCAAAATTGACACTTAGAATAGTTGAGAGATTTGAGTGTTTTGTTCCCATTTCGTGAGGTGTTCGCGTTTGTTTTATTCTAGCATAAGGGATTTGTAAACTTATATTTTCCAGGCAATGGGAGATATCTTTTTAGGAATCTATCTAATAAGGTCTACTTGAGGGCAAGTAGAGTTCAAGTGGGCGGATATTTGATAACATCAAATAGTCTAGAATATTAAGTGTCAATTTCCCCCGATAATGCTCGTATTTTATATAATTTATATGGATTTACGCTTGTTTTCCTCTATATTTCACTTTCAGGAAAATTACGAGCATTGGAGCTAATGAGGCAGCGGTTTGGAGAATTTATATGAGTATGCTCATTTTGTAGATGTTACGGCGTAACTCCTCTCTCATTATGCCGTATGAGCGTGGCTCGAAAACCAACTAAGCGGAAGATTACGGCGTAACTCCTCCTGGGATTACGTCGTAACTAATTAGGTCAAATGAGGGTTCCTCGCCCGGCAAGGCGGGGCGTAACTAATTCCACAATTAAGGCGTAACCATGATTTATTGAAGATACGGCGTAACTCATTCTGATGTTACCTGTAACGTAACCAAATTTTGCTCGAGCAAATTACGAAGAAATAGATGTTCTGGCGTAACTCTTAACAAGATTCTGAGCGTAACGGATCGAGCATACTTGAGCCATTAAAATACCGCCCAAATTCCATCATTTCTAATCATCCACTTCATATTGTTTTAGTTAATATGAGGCTAAGCACCTCGGTGCTAGCCTGAATTATGATTCATAATTGTTTTGTTTATGTTTACATTGCTACGTATAATTTTTCTAGTGTATGCATGCATAGTTTATTGGTAGCTACCCTCGTTTGGTAATTTTGAATGACGGTGGTTGCTAGTTACTTAGGAGATATGACCAACTGACCCTAAGTAGTTAGGCGAGTGGGAAGGTAAGAATTGACCAATGGCGACCCTTCTTCGCTTGTGCGATTTGACCAATGATCACCTACCGTTTGGATGAACTTAAGAAGTTAGGGATGAGTGTTTAAGATGCTAGCACCAGGCACTCATTGTTACAAATCTTGCATGTAGCGGTGCTTAATGACTTGGCTTAGGGACTAAAACAACCGGACTTTCAGCGGGTCACATCGATCTCCGGTGGAAACCTTTGGCGATAGGTTAGGATGAGCCCGACCAAATGTTGTCCTAGCGACCTTTACCCCCACTTGAAGCAATTGGAAGTAATTAAACGTGAACTTAACATGATAGGATGACTAACTAGGTTAGCACACTTCTCCTCTATTGATCACAACCCTCGCCTCTATTTGCTTTCTTTATTCTCTTGTCTTTAGTTAATTAATCATTTCAACCTTAAATCCTATTAAAACCTGTGACACCTAGACTTAGTTAAATCCACACACATAGCTCTTGGGATGACCTTTGTTTTACCGAATACTACTCTACACACGACCGGGTACACTGCCCGTTAGTGCATTAGGGTAGACCATAGGTATAACGAGACAATATAAATATTAAAACCTGGTCAGTAAAACCTCCATCAGGGACCCCCGTCATATCTGAGTACGTCCATGCAAAAACGACTGCATTTGCTCTGAGTAACTTCTCCAACTCTGCCTTGAAACTGGCAGGAAGTTGTCTTCCAATAACCACCGTTTGATCTGGATGAAGTTCGTTTACTACAATGAGTTCTTCGGCATCGGCACAGCTAAGAATGCTTTTGGAACTTCTTCAGGACTTTGTCTAACTCTTTTTCCCACATCAGTTAACCTCTTCGTGCTGTAGCTAGAGAATACCGTTCCATTACCGTAAGGTGTTTATAATTTGAGTGATGCGTGTATGGTAGAGACTACGATACCCATGTTCTGCATGGCAGTTTTCCTATTAACAGGTTGTAGGGAGAATCAAACCTTATGATTGCAAAGATAAGGGTTTCTTTTCTTGTTAGCTTCCCTTCTCCAATTGTTACCTCCAAAGGAACTTCTCCCAGGGGCCATGAGTATTCCCCTGAGAATCCTACCAAAGGTATCTTCGAGTCTACCCTTTTCAACCATATCGAAGGATTGAGTTTTAGGAAACAGTGCTCATATATGATTTCACAAGAGCTTCTGCAATCCATGTAGGCTCTGTTTACTTCTCTATTGGAGATCAGGACCTTGACGACTATGGGGTCATTTGAAAGAACCCTACCAGCAATTGAGGGGAACATCACATCCCCTACTCCACACAATCCTTTTTTGCTACTTTTCTTTTTAAACCAGACTCGTCCCTATGAACCATGAGAATATGAGCTTCAACAGGAGTAGTGTCTTTCCCCAACTGAGTGTCGGAGGCCTTCTCCTTGCCTTTCTTTATCCCTTCACCAAATATCCCAACTGACCTGACTTTACAACTTCTTTTATCTATCTTTTGAGTTATCTGCAACTATTGGTGTCGTGACCGTAGTCTTCATGGAAATGGCAGTACTTGGTGGTATCTCTGCTTTTGCCCTTACTTGTCATACGAGGGGGAGGTTCAAACGCCTTCGCATCCTTTTCTGTAGCAAGTATCTCCCTTAGAGATTTGGGCAGACTTCCTAGGAGTCCGTGATTTGTACTTTTGTTGTAGGGTGTGAACCTGTCTCTGCCTTTGTACCTGTTTTTGGACCCTTACTATGAAGGGTGTTTTGAGAACTTGTTGTGACTTTCCTTATTTTCAATCGGAGCCCCATTAGTGGCCACCTCTTTAGCTTCAATCCAGGTATATGTTTTCTCCATCAGGCTCTTATGTTGTCAGAAGGTCAATGGATAAGAATTCTACCAGACTTGGTTTCGTAGGGCATGCACGAAACCAGAGATGCGCTAGTCTTCGTGCAAACCCAAAATCTGCAAAGTGTCATCTGTGTACCTCGTAATGAAAGCCCTAGTGCTCTCATTTTACCTTTGATTAATATTGTGTACCGTCAAATGAGTCCTTGTGAATTTCTTCTGCTGACTAAAGTGTGACCTAAATTTAGCCTTAAGGTCATCCAAATTCACAATACTACCTGGTTTCTGCCCACTCCACATATGCGAAAGGATTCCGTAGGGTGTATGTAAAAATGTGGTAGGCTAAAGGCATAACCTACTTCTGCATCCTAATGGCCCCTTCGAACAAGTGTAAGAAATTGTCTGGATCACCCTTCCAATCATAAGTACCAATGTGTGCAAGCATTTTCAGCCCGTCGGGTAAAGGGTAGTCTTCTATCCATCTTACGAAGGGTGTTGTGGAACCCATAGGATCCGAATACAGGAAATTGTAAGGTGTCGTGTAGGTGGGGGCAACATTGTATGGGTTGTGGTTTGGAGGTACTCCGACATGAGTTTGGTTAGATTAAGGAGGGTAAGTTGTTGGCATAAAGGAAGGATGGCTTCCCATAAGGAATGGAGGGTACACCATGGGTTGCCCATAGGGCATGTTCCCATAAGGTTGAGGAAACTTAGGGTTGCTAGTCTTCCCGTTAAGCGGGGGGTAAACCGCATGGGGATAAGATTGAGTCTAAAACAGAGGGTACATACCATGGGGAGGAAGATTTCCTCCCTCATTAATCGGAGGCGGATTTCCTTCTACGCCGGATGCGTAAGAAGGCTGCAACGGAACCCTTGCTTCAGTTCTCCCCAGATGTGCTACCAATAACGGTGGTAGGTTAACCTCCGTATTTACCCTTCGATGAATCCTCCCATTGAAGCCTTTCATCTTTCCATCTCTTCTAGTCGGAGCCCTCTCCGGAACCTCTTTGAAACCCACCGATCTTTCACTCGGCCTTTAGCTTACAGGAGACCCTACCCTCAGCACCGAGCGAGTAGCCCGGAGTGGAGGTTCTGGGATCTATTTCGATCTCTTCGTCATACTCATCACTAGAATATTCCAACTCCCTTCGCATTTCTACGTTTCGAGTTTGCCTCCTACGAGCCCTTAGCATAGACTCCAGCATTTCGATGTTAGCTTCAACGAACGCAGGGCTGATAACCGGTTCTGGGTTGGCCGATGTCGAAGCATGGTTATTTGGGGTTACTTTTGGGTGAGATCGTGTTGTGAAAGTAGAAGCGGTTATTGGGGGGAGGTTGTTAGGATCGTTGACTGGGATTGGTGCCAAGGTCGAGAATCACAGTGAGGGTATCCTCTCTTCCTTGATTCATGCCGTGAAGGTAGTGAGTATGATTGACTGGTTGTAAGTTTGGAAATAACATGACCAATTGTAGTGGGTCCCATGGGTGGCGTCACTGATTGTACAATAAATCGTACGACCAGGCCTTGCGATGATGATCGAAGGGTATGAGGGTGTTGTGCTTGCGCCAAACTTGTAGCCAATCTGCAATAAGAAATAGGAAACACTTCGTTAATTGATTGCGCAGGGGTTGGACTCTGCGAACCATCTCCGGCGTGCGAGTAAGTATGTATTATGTAATGTAGGTAAGTTAAAAATGTGAAATGTGGTGTTGAACGAACATACCATCATTAATGACTCGCCCAATCTATTTATAGGTAGAAAATAGGCTTAGAGAGTGTTTGTACATGTTTCAGAGATCATGGGGGTGTCCCATGATTTATGGTAACCGTTAGGGCTTAATCCCCACTCTCTCTGTCTTGGAGGGAAAGCTAAGGAGAAAGTGGGAACGTGGATTGGACCAAGTCAAGGTTTTCTTCGTCTTAGTGTTTTCAAGGTCATACCCCGAAGGGCTTAGGCCTTTGATTGGCAACTTCCCAAATGGTAACTGATTGTACAATAAATTGCACTACCAGGCTTCGATGATGATCAAAGGTATGAGGGGTGTATGTTCCAGCCAAGATTGTCTTTCACGAGGATAAAAATCGAAGATCCTATGTTAAGTGATTGCGAGGGTTGGACCCTCGAACCACCTCCGTGTGAGAGTAAGTATGAGTTATGGTTGTATAAGTGTGTGTAATTAAAGAGATGAGTGATGAATGAGCTTACCATAATTCTCTGCCCGTCCAACCTATTTATAGTGGAAGAAATAGGGTTAGGGGCACCTCTGCAAAATGTCGAGAGAACATGGGGCGTCCCATGTTTGTGGGTAACCGCTAGGGCTTAGTGACCCATGTTCTCGAACTTGGAGGAAAGCCGGAAAGAGAGGAGATCGTGGGTTTGACCAAGTCGGGAGGTTCTCTATCCGTTGCTCCTTTGTCAACCATACCCCGAAGGGCTTAGGGCTTCAAATGGCGAATTCCCCGTAGGTAACCTTCGTGTGTACGAATGGTTTAACGCCTACGAACATTTAGGAGACCTAACTTGGGCCTTCGTACAGAAGGGCTTCGACACATCTCAAAGGGGTGTCCGTCGAGCTGTTCGGAGGGTACATCATCAAGCCCCCCAGTCGAAAGTGATGCATATGATCTAGGAGGCATTGCTTTGGACTTCATCATGCGAATAAAATTAATCGTTCGTTGCTAAACTTCTCATAAACAAGATAACCATGCGCATTTAATGCTAACCATACCTTTTAGCTACCCGCTACAGTGATTCCAAATCCCAATTTACCCTGTTGAACAAAAAGACTAATTTGAAATTTAAAACACGTTTGAAATCCGGATAAGGGTTAATCTATGGGACACGTGTGCGGTTAAAAAAGGGTTGAAAAGGAGTATTTAAGGGGAAGTAGTTGGAACCCTAGAATATTTTACTCTCTTCGACTTCTCCTTTCACGCAGTAATCCTCTAGAATCACCGGCTCCGAAATAAAAGGTAAAGTCTCCTTCCTACTTTCTCGTAGCTTAAAATAGTCATGGATTCAAAGTTTATAATTAAGCAACAAAAATGCACTTTGACCGCTAAAGAATTACACGATCATCTTGCTGATTATCCAATCCCTCAAGAGTTTAAGGTTATGTTACCCAAGTCAAACCAAGGTATTTTCGATGCCCAGAGGGCTTCGTAGGGCTATACACTCACTCTTTTAGCCATTCAAACCTTAGGATTCCTATCCACCCTCTTATCTTAGATCTAATGCAATATTACGAAGTGCATATCTCTAGATTTAACCCTTTTGGTTTAGCCAAACTGACCACATTCATAGTTATGTGTAAGGCATATGGCTATGAACCAACGCTTAACGTTTTAAGAGAATTTTTAAATCTGTATCCCGGGGGTAACTGGTTGACTTTGGAAAAAATACCTGAAGGAGATGTGCCTAATCTTTTTGCGAGGGTGTATACCAACATAAAAGATTGGAAGGGTAGTTTCTTTTATGTGCAAAACACTATTGTCCCACCCAACTATCCAGCATTGCTGAATAAGGTCTTTATGTACGATTCAAAACGTTTCAACGACCCCTTGCCTTATGAGGTTCGAAGGAATCCATGTTATCAGCACTTGGCTAGATATCCTGCGGATGTTCAAGATTTCCCCGAGCCAATCTTGTACATGGCTGGGATTGCATATGTTGGGACAAAGTATGGCTGGGAGGGTCTCCCAACAAACCTATTATCATTTATCATGGACAAAGTATGTGCTTCCACTTTTACTTAAGTAGGACCAATGTAGCACTGATATTTATCTTTTCTTGCTTCTTTTTTGAAGAAATTTCGTTTAGGAACTTCATGTATCAAGACCTTGATGAAGACTTGAGCTTCATGCCTGCTGAAAAAGCTGAAGAGTCCTACGGTGTATGTTCACCTTCCACATCTGTCAACAAAAATGATGTAGACACTCCCAGACCAGAGCCTGTTGCCTCAGCACCCCCACAAGCATTGTTGGAGGGTCCCTCCCAATTGGTTGAGAACGTGGCAGATTCGGACGATCCTGCAGAAGAGGATGTTCAAATTACAGGCTCCACTGGTATAGCTGAACAGGTTGAAGAGTAGGAAGGGAACAACTGGCAAAGCCATCAAGTCTGCAAACAAGAGGAAGACTCCCCTCCCAGCCTTCGGATCCAGGGTCGTGCGACAAAAGAATGTCGAAGGCAAGAAGTTTGTTAAATCTGCCTTTGAGTTGCCGGATAATACTGCGGAGATGCATGGTAAGCATTTTCCCCTGTTAAATTATATGAAATCCTAATTTTAGTGACTAACTCTGCCCTTATGCATTGTATTGGTCGCAGGCCTTCCTGATACGAATGAGCTTCCTAACGCCTTGGCTTGCCACCAAATTATGGATCATGTCACCCCTCCCTAGTGGAAAGGATTGTTGGACAATATGTCCATCGAAGGGCTTTGCGATCTGCACGACAAGAGTGTTGCAAGGCTGGCAGTGTTGGACAATCACTTGAATGGTCGAACCAGGGAGTTACTTCTGGCAGTTACAAAGGAAAGGCAAGAAATGGATGTCATGCTGGAGAGGGAGAAGCACAGAGATTAGGAGTATGCCAATCTGGAGGCCAAGTATGATGAGATTGATAAGGATATTGAGAAGAATCCACTCATCCAAGACTTGCGAGAGAAGATAGCAAAGTTGACAGCTGAATGTGGCAGACTCAAGTTGGAGGAGGCTAAGGTGGTAAGCCTCACTGGCCAAAATTCTGTGTTAGAGGCAAAGTGTGTCGGTTTGGAAGGTGAGAGGGTTAGGCTTGGAGAGTTGGAAGTGAAATTAAGGGAGGAGATTGACGGCTTGCAAATGAGGTATAAAATGCTCCAAAAGGACCGTGCTGAGGTCGTGTCAAAGGTGGTGCCGTACATAGCCATGGAACTCTATCATAGTGATGAGATGGGAGTTGCTATGTGGAAAGTCATCAAGGCATCTATCTTTCATGGACGGTGCTTGGCTTTGGAGGAGGCGGCTAAAACAGGTAAGCCCGTAGACCTCTCCAAAATTGAGTGCTACCGTCCCTCATCAAAGGCGGAATATGATGATGCGGGAAATGCGTTTGCAAGCGCAGAGTACCCCTTCCTGGATGAAGCTACCAAGGACCCCATGGCACCTCTTGAAGACCCCTACCAAGAAGATGGTCTCCACCAAGCCTGCCTTAGCTCTTCCATCTCCAACTCCATCTCCTCAGAAGCCCGAATGAAGGATTCCTTGTTGGCAGTAATTTGGTTCCAAGGGTAGCATGTACCCTTTTAAGACAATTTAATGTTTCCTTATGATGTTTGTCTTGTTCCTTTAAACAATTTACTGTTTGTGATGTATGGCCTAGGCCAAAGACAATTTGAATGGGGCTCCGGCCTCATATGCAGGTATAAGGGCGTTAGCCCTTCTTTTGAATGCCAAGTTGTAGGGAAATATCTCTACATACTTAATTATTTTTGTCTTGTTAACTGCTCTTACGCCATTTTTCCAACACTTTAAACTTTACAACCTAAGGTTAAACAACCTCATTGTGTGTAAATTACAGCACCAAGAATATAATGACCAATTTTGATCATTGATAGAGGGTCGCGACCCACTCTATCTCAAATCCTTTAAGTAATATGGCTTTGTTTTTACTTTCGTAAGTGCCATAAACTATTAGTAGAGTTAATGTGAATGTATTGATAGGTTTAAGTAATGAGGCGTTTGTTACACCGTATGCCTTACCATTCGACATTGAAACTCATAAACGACTTGGCTGAACAAATCTTTGTGTTTAAGAAATAAAGCAAGAGATTTGTGGGAAATGTATTATTCATCATTGAATTGGTAGAGAGGATTACATCATTCTTGAAATGAAAACTAAGACAACTACCAATAATGTTTGCTTTCCCATGAGAAGATTTTAATTACAAGAATGAAAAGTAAAATACTTCTTAAACATAGAACTTTCGGAGGTTCGTACCATTCCATGTTACGTCGATGGGTTCTCCGAGAAGAGTGGCCGACTTGTAGGCTCCATTGTCGTGAGCCTCAACTATCACGTAGGGTCCTTCCCAGTAGGTCCTAGCTTCCCCAGTATTCCTTTGCTTGCACTTTGTTGGCGTATACGTATTCCCAGGCTTGAAGGTGGAAGGCATGACCCTTTTGTTATAGTAGCCTTGATCTTATGCTTGTGCATGGCTTCTCGGATGGAGGCTATCTCTCTCTTTCTTCTAATAGATCAAGGTTCTCCACGATCTTTCATCATTTAGGAAGCATCATATGTTGCCACACGCTCCGTGTGTACACTTAGTTCGAAGGATAACCGCTTATGTTCCGTATGTTAGGGTGAAGGGGTTTCACCATTGCTTGACTTGGTATCGTCCTATGAGCCCACAATACTGAGGAGCTTGTCCACCCACCGTGATGAGTTCGTCCTATCCTTTTCTTAATCCCTGACAATGTCTCTATTAGTAACCTCAACTTGTCCGTTACCTTGTGGATGGTGAGCGGATGTCCAAGACTCGCTTTATGTTGAGCCCTTGGCGAAGTCATAGAAGACTCCTTGACAAACCGCTTTCCATTGTCGGATATGATGATGTGGGGCACTCCGAATCTGCAAATGTGCTCCACACAAACTTCTCGATCGTCTCCCATAGCGGAGGCTAAGGTTTAGCCTCCACCCACTTTGTAAAGTAATCGATTGCCACCGGCAAGAATTTGACCCCACTAGGAGCCACGGGCATAGGTCCTACGATATTAATTCCCCATTGGGAGAAGGGCCATGTGGATGTCACACTTGTCATGTCCCCTTGGCATCTTGGGAGCGTTTGAGTGTATCGAAAAGCTTCACATTTGAGAATGATTTACGCATCCCTATGCATCAAAGGCGATGTGCTTCTTCATTATCTTAGAGACAACATAACGGGGCCTTGCATGGAGGCGCGGGATCCTTCATGGACTTGCGATGATGCTCGCGACACGCTTGGGTCCGACACATCGAGCCAAGGTGATAGAAATGACCTTACATATGGGGTTTCCCCATTAGCAGGTATTGTGGGGACTTAACCCCTATCTTTCTTGCTAGTTTGGGATCTTCGGGGAGAAGACCACTTATCAAGTACTCCCTGATGGGAGTCATCCATGTCTCTCCTTCTTTGTGAACCCCGTCTATAACGTCCTTACGAATAATGGACCTTTCAGGTAGGACTTCAACTAGTACTTCTTTAGTGAGATGAGCGAAGGCCATAGAGGCTAGCTTGCTCAATGCATCTGCCTTCTTGTTATGATTCCTGCGAATGTGTTGGATGGTGTAGGAATCAAAATTATCCAGCATCTTCTTTGTTTTTTCCAAGTACTGCTTGATGACGGGCTGCCTTGCTTCATAGGAGCCTGTCACCTGGTTTGTTACCAATTGAAAATCTACGAAAATGGCAAGAGCTTTGACCTCCATATCTTTAGCTAATCTAAGGCCTGCTAATAGGGCTTGTACTCCGCTTCATTGTTGGTGGCTTCAAACTCAAAGCGAAGAGCATATGTATGCTCCTTCCTGCGGGCTGACCGACATTAGACTGCTCGGAACCATCGGAGCTTGATGCTCAAAATCGTATAAAGTTTCGATCGTCCTGCACTTTGGTGAGTTTATGATAACGCTACACGCGTCGTTCGGGTCAAGGAAACTTCCTTTTCTTCGAGCAAGTTTTATAACACCCTAGGCGTTGAACCTAATCGTTGTAGTGTAGTAATTAGGGTAAGCCATGTATTGATATCGTTCTCTAGGGAATAGGAATGCTAGTAAGGAGTTACTACGCTAAGGTTAAGGTTGAGGAAGATTATTTTTATCTTTTATGTTTTATGAAATGGAAAGGTGCGAATCTCGGGTATTGGATTTGGGGGTTGGTATTTCTACGATTACTCTACTATTATCTAATTATCTAAACTAAGGTTGTGGGAGTCTATGTCTAATTAATTGTGTGCTCGTATGATAGTTTAAAGATGTGTTTACTTAGTTTGTATTACTCTTAATTATCTCCTATTGGTGGTTGAATTGTCACGTCCTTATTCCTAGTTGCGTTGTGTGTCTAAAGTTGTAGGGTGTCGTTTCTCCCAACTCTTTGAACTTACCAAAGGGTCTTGTCTACAAACCCACTAGGGATTATAAACTCCTACTCTAAGGCGCTCTTTGGATGGTTTAGCCTACAACTACTCGGTAATTATATTCTAAGGTTCACAAAGATGAATCAAGCATTAAGTACACAACGAATGACCTATCGCATTACTAGATCATTAATCAACTAAGATAAGAAACAACCAATCAATATTCAATAATTAAGTTTCATACTTTCTAAGCAAACACACAAATAAATTAGCCGGACATGGAGAACATGCAAGCATACACACAAATAATCAAAGACATAATTGAATTAATGAAGTAAAGACTTATCTTGATTTAAGATAGGGTTTAAAACCTAAAATCTTGTACAAGATACCTTAGGTTCGGTTTTAGGTTTTACTCCAAAGACTCTCCACACAAAGACGAAAAATTCGGATTCTATATATAAGATTACAATTACGCGGGCGTCACCTTATGTTTAGTGGCCTTGCGTCATTGAATTCGTCTTGACCACGTTAACCTTGCGCGGCGTCATCTTATGTGCGTGGCCGTCCTCTTCGACTCGGCGTCGTCTGGATTGCATCTAGGCCGTCCGAGTGGCGACGTGACCTACTCTTTTACAACTAGGCGTCGTCACTTGAAAATCGAGTTTGGGTTACGGATCGTCACAATAATTTTGGGACGGCGTCCATTAACACCGGCGCGTCGCCTTCTAGTTTCAAAGCTGTGAGTGTCTCGATTGTGACTTTGGCCATTTTCTTCATATATTCGCGCTTTTCGTCCAAATAAGTGCCATTCCACATTTTGCCTTCAAGAGACCTAAAAAGTGAAAAGGGCGATATTAAGCAATAACGGATACAAAAGTGATCAAATAAGGACTTAAACGACCCTCAAAATGGTACCTTTTAAAACCTTATCAAATATCCCTACACTTTTATTTGCTTGTCCTCGAAACAAATGTGCTTTCTTGAATTAATTTATAAGTTAGGGGTCATGAAGCATTAATTCAAAGCGGTCCACAACACATATAAGCCCATAAAAGTCATAACAAGCACGGAATTACATACTAGCACCTCACATGGGGTGTTTGGATACTCACATCTCTCTCGGTGTATATATGAAATATAACAAATAGGAAATGGAAGATAAACACTCATTAACGGTCCTAGTACATAGATTACCATAGGCTTGAGAATAGATCAAACCTCCATCGCTTTGGCGTAGCACCTAGGAAAGACTATCAAAGAGGTCTTTAAAGGGTTGTAATGTTAGGCTTACGGTAGGAAATAAGGGTTTGGTGGGATAGGCTATTTAGTGGTGGCAAGTCAAAATCTCTATGTTAAATGCATATGAAGAATGGCGTTGCTAAGCCAAGAATCGACACTCTAAACTCTAGATAACTGAAATAAACAAACATAAATTTAAAGGATAGATGTAGGATGGTAGCCCGTATGTTTTTTTTTTTTTTTTTTTTTTTTTTTTTTTTTTTTTTCTTTTTTTTTCGATTTTTTTTTTTTTTTTTTTTTTTTTTTTTTCACATTTTACTCTACCATCCTCTAAGATAACATCAAAATGCTAGGGATTTATAAGCATATCCCTACACTTGAGTTTTTATTACTCTAACACTAATTTGACCCGATTTGAAAGATCAAAACACTTGGAGTACATTATTACCATCCTTATCGCCCCATAATTAAAATGAGCGCCCCATCCGAAGGGGTTTGGAACTTAATGGCGTGTATGGTGGAAACTACAATCCCATCTTTTGCATAGTTGTTCTCCTATTAGTAAATTGTAAGGAGAATCGACGACTATGCGAAGGTGAGCATTTCCGTCGCGAGATAAGGGCCCTTCGCCTATAGTGATTTCAATGGTACCTCTCGGGGCCATGAGTGTTGGCCGGAGAACCCCCGGAGGTGTTTTGTAGAGTCACCCTTTGCGGCGATAGATGGTTTGAACTTTAGGAAGCAATGCTCATAGATGATCTCGCAGGAGCTTCCACAATCCATGTATGCTCGGTTTACTTCCCTGTTGGAGACTCGTACCTTGATGACCACATGTGGTCGAAGGTGTTCCCCCGAATGGATGGGAATGTTATCTCCCTATACTTCCCAACTCTCCATCCGCTTTTCCGTTTTAAGTTTGGATCATGTTGTGCACCATCGATGTCAGACTTCCATAGGTAGCTTCCTTTTTGTTCCTTTCCATTCTCGGTGAGTGTCGAGAACTTGTCCTTCCCTTTTGATGCCTTTAACGGGATGTGCCGTCCGAACGCATCTTGCCTCTTGAATCGCCTTTTCGACTCTACGTAGCTGTTGGTGTCGTGCCCATGGTCTTCATGGAGTGGCGATGATTGACATGTCCTGGTTTTGCTTCGTGTGACATCCGAGGTGGCGGGTCGAAGGACTTTGCGGCTTTCTCGGTAGCAAGGATCTCCCTGGGAGATTTGACCACGTTTGCCAAGAGTCCCTGATTCGAGCCTTTGTTGTAGGGAGTGAAGCGAACTCTGTTCTTCTTCCCATTCTTGGATCCTTCCTAGGAGGACCCTCTGGAGAATTTATCAGAGGCCTCTCTTTGCTCGATCGGAGCTCCGTTTGCTGCTACTTCCTTGGACTCAATCCAAGTGTAAGTCTTCTCCATCAGTGCCTTGTAAGTGGTAGGAAGGTCGGTGGACAGGAATTCCACCAGGCTTCGAGTTCGTAAGCCATGTACGAAGCCATAAATCCTTTGTTCCTCGTGCAACCCCAGAATTTGCAAAGTTTCATCGGTGTACCTTGTGACGAAGGCTCTTGTGCTTTCGCTCTCCCTTTGCTTGATGGTATGCGCAACTAGACGGGTCTTGGTTTACTTAACATTGGCTAAAGTGTGATCGGAACTTAGCCTTAAGATCATCTAGACTTACAATGCTCCCCACCTTTTGCCCATTCCACCATATTCTTGCGGAGTATCGGAGTGTGTATGTGAACATGTGGCATGCTACGGGCATGACCCACTTTTGCATCTTGATAGCGCCCTCGAACAAATGTAAGAAGTTGTCAGGATCGCCTTTCCCATCGTAGGTGCCTATGTGAGTGGGCATCTTCACGCCGTCAGGTAGAGGGTAGTCTTCGATCCACTTCACAAATGGTGTGCAAGCTCCAGAGGCTTCGGCATAGTAAGGGTTATATGGAGGTGGATAAACAGGTTGATGAGTGTGTAAATACTCATCATTTTTGTACAAAATAAACTGCAAAATCATCTGAAAACACTCAGAAACACATCAAAATGATCAAAATATCACAAATCTGTGTTTTATGTGTTTCAAATGCAAAATTATCAAAATCAGATGAAAAACATATCAAATTTGCAAAAATTGCAGTTTTAGTCCCCCAAGTATCAAAAGTTGTCAAAAACAGTCCCTGAGCACATAATTTCAAAAGTAAAGTCACCAAAGGTCCTTTTAAAATCAAAAGTTATCAAATTTAGTCATTTGGTGAAAAATATAAAAAGTTTGAGAAAATTACAAAAATGGTCCTTCAAGTTTCAAAATTGGCAGAATTAGTCCCTGGAAAATGTGAAAATGGCAAAATTGGTCCCTGCACTTTTGAAGCTTGTCAGTATTAGTCCTTGGAATATCTTTGATAAGTTGGCAAATATGGTCCCTCAATTTTTCAGAATTACACAAATGGTCCTTGTGTTTTGTTTTAAACCATTTAACACCATTTTGACCCTTACCCAATTCTGGACCCCCTGTCAAAAAGCCTTTTGGACCCCCCTGGTATTAACAACCCAAGTCAAACAGAGGTTGACTAGTCACTTTGGCGCCAACCTTCACCATCTCCACTTGACCTCTGCAATCTCCTGCACACACCCATACCACTCCATCACCTTATCCCTTCCTGTCTCCCCCACCTCACACAATCTCCAACATCATTTAATGCTCCTCTCCTAACACTCTACCCTCAGTGTCAAAACTTCCTTTCCCTTAAATTTGACAATTTAGCCAAAAGTCACAAAAGTCATCAATCGGCACGGCGGTGGGATTGGCTCGAGAAAGAGAGAAAGAAGATGGGTATAAAAGGAGGAAGAAGAAGAAAGCAAGAGAGTAGTTAGTTTTATAAAAAATCTTCTTAATGTCGTTTTAAGCTTAACATGTATTAACTAGTTTTCATTTGTATTTTGGTTTATTTGTATCAAACAATAGCATTCAAGTGATTTGCAACTCTGTTTAAGTTTTATTTCAAGTTAATGTTCATTTTTATCTCTTAAGCTTACTGTTGAAATTTCCTATTTCCAAATCACACACAAAAGCTTTACAATGCTTGTTTCTCAGTTCTATAGAGCTTAAATGAGCTTATCATAGCTTTTTATAAGCTTATAGTCAAGTTTCAAACCATTTTGGTTCTTGGTCAACTAAAGTCAACAGTGCAAGAATTGGCAATGAAGTTGGAACCGGGTTGATCACGATTGGAAATGGTGCGATTGGGATTCATTTGGGTGATATTAAATAGGTTAGTGGTTCATAGTTCTTGGAATCAAGCCACGGTGGCTATAGGACTTTTGTAAGTCATTTTCAAGTTTTTATGCATGCTCGGTGATTGTAGTTAAAATGGTTCCTATCTGTTCTAATAGTTGTATTTAGGTTACATTAGCTTAGTTTGATCATTGTTGTTAGTTGAATCATTGTTTGGATCAAGTTTGGGTCATAATCGGTGTATTAGGGTGTGTTTGGCAAAGCAGTGGAAAAGCTGTCTCAAGGGTTAATTCATTTGGTCAAGTCTTGTTTGTTCATGCTAGTTGAGTTATATATAACTCATATCTGTTTCTAGTTTGGAGTGCGACACAAGAAAAGTCAACATTTCCTTTTAATCATTCTCATTTCATCCCTTTGTTGAGATTCTAGACTTGCAAAATCAACATTTTGTGTTTAGAAGTTTATAACATAGCTTGCATTGTGCTTATTACATCTTATAACATCTATCTTAGTACTTAAAATCGGTGGTAAAGTTCACCAAAGTCAAACTTGCATTTTGCTTTAAAAGTCAAAACAGAAAATCATGTTTTGAGCCAAATGGAAAGATTTTTCTAGGATTCATTCCTAGGTCAAAATCAGTAAAACTTGTTGGTTATAAAACTTGAACTGGTACTCTTTCTTATAAGCATTTTTGGTGAATTTTACAATTTTGTTTAAGGCCTCAAATAAGCTCATCATCTTGGACCATTCTCCCCTGCTCACTGTCTCAGCAGTAACTGAGATTTTTCTCAGTTTTTGTGCAGCTTGCACAAGGCTCAAAAGAGCTCCCCATGGTCTGGTTTTTGGGTTATAAACACCTACCCAGGTCTCCTTGAGGTTCTCATTTCTGGTTTTCCTTTTAAGCTTATTTATAAGCTTGTGCTTAAGCCCAAAGTTACCCCCCCCAGAACCTGCATTGGCTTATAAGTTCAATTTCATCAAATCTGTTGTTGTTGCAATTCAGTGGTTGGAACTTGTTAATTATTGTTGAATTTGGTCATTCTTAGCATTGTGTACTTTCTGTTTTGGGTTGGTGGCTTTTGGGGTCATCTAGCTTATTCAAAGTGCTTATTTCATAAGCTCTTCCACATCAGTTCTTAAATTCTCCACACAAGCCCTGGTTTTTCTATTTTTCCCAGCTTCCTAATACCATTTTAGACTTTTCCTGCAAATTTCAGATTTTTCCAAGTTCATTTGCTATTTTTCTTAATTTAAATTAGTTTTTAAGTCTTTTTAAATAGTATTTAATACAAAAAATTAGAAAAAGCTTCAAAAAAATAATTTTTCAATTTTATTAAGTTTAGATAAATATAAATAGTGAAAAAAGTAATTTTCCATATTTTTCATAGTTTATTTTGTAATTTTTAGCTATTTAATTAGTTTTTAATATTACTTAATTCCTAGAAAATAGAAAATAACAGAAAAATACAAAAATAGTTTTGAAAATTCTAGTTTGTTATTTAAGACTTTTCTAAGTCTTAATTTTATTTTCTAGCTTTATTTCCTAATTTCTTGTATTTTAGGTAATTATTAAATAGTTAAAATTAGTTTTAATTAATAATAATTAATTAATTAGTTATAAAATTAATTTTCTTTTCTAAATATTTTCTTATATCATTAGGTTTGTAAAATATCATTTTCATATTTTTAGGGTTAATATTGTGTAAGTTTCACGTTTTTATTTATACGTTTACGTTATTTTTGATTTAAGCGTCGTTTTAGGTTTTAAACGTTCATCACTTTAAATATAGTGATAGCGTTTATTTAATATCTTTATCTTTTAATTTTCTTTAATTTGCATTTAAGCCGTTTTCATTTGTTGGCTTTTACGTAGTTATAATATCTTATCCAATCCTTTTCCATTCAAACTCCTCGATCACTAAACGTTTGATAATCCATTGCACAACTCATTGGGACATAACGACAGGAATCCTCTGTATTCTCGATCTTCATTGCATTTGTGTACGAGCGGTTTAAAGTGCATTTTAGACTTGACGGTTTAGCCTGATCAAATTTTGGCCTTGTTCTTGGCTATCTTGATTATCTATCGTCTAGCAGATTAGTTGTTTGATCCTCACTCATTTGTGCATATCATCCATATCTATATATATATCCATATTTTTATTTAAAAAAATCCAAAAACCCAAAAACAAGCAAAAACGTATAAAACACAAAAATATTTTTCCTTTTGTTTATATATATGTAACAAATAATAAAAATACAAAAAGAATCGTCGTTTTCTTTAATAATAACAACTTAAAAGATTACCACCGAAAACCAAGGCAGTGCACTACCTAACTGGGGGTGCGACCATAATAAGTTCAGAACCAAAGATTCAAAACTTGCCTTTGTGTCCATTGTGATTGGTGTACCTTTTTCAAAGAAGCCTTTCATCTTGGATTATTGGTTAAGTTCACTCTTGTTTTGCCTCGATTTTGTGTTAATTGATTTTGTTGTGATATCGACGTTCGTAACCGTAAAACCCATAAAGATTCTTCCACCGATTTTTACAAAGCGTCTTCATAATTCTCATTCTCATCGAAATATCTTCATAATTCCATTTCTCCTTAACTCGAGAGTCCTTAGAGTTAACTCTGAGTGCATGCTTTTCGTTCTTCTAGATCATTGAGTCCTTTGCGTGATCTAGCGAAATTCAAGGAGCGTTCTCGTGATCGCGTGCGCCAAATAGTCGAACCCGAGATTCGCACTATTTCAAACAACACCATGGCGATTTAACGTACTATGGCGGAAATGCTCCGAGCACCCACCGAGGGTTATGGAGATGCCATCGTTTTACCCGTTATCAATTCGATCACTTTGAATTGAAGACACATTTGATCCAACTTGTGTCTACAAATCAATTCCGTGGAGTCCGATCGAGAAGACCGATATGCACATCCGTTGGTTCAACAAGTTGACTTCAACTATCAATTTCAAGGATGTGCCTCAAAAGTCATCAAGTTGATGCTTTTCCATTCTCTCTTGAGGGACAGCCTGGTTGGTGGAAAAAGAACCCCTCGATCCATCGAAACTTGGGAGGATCTTGTTCAAAAGTTTGTCAACTACTTCTTTCCTCCATCAAAGGCGACTAATCCCGAAAATGAAATTTACGGATTTCGTCAAAATTTCAATGAAAATTTTGGAGGCATGGGAGAGATTCAAAGATCTCCTCAGAAATGCCCCATCATGAATTCACGGAGCTTCAACAAGTAAATATCTTTTACAACGGGTTGAGCGGAAGCGATCAAGATTCCTTGAATGCAGCCGCGGTAGCAATATCTTGAATCGTAAACCTAAAGATGTGATTGAGATTTGCGAGCAAAATCAAAAGTTCCTATTTCTGCAACAAAGTCAATGTTCGAACACTCCTGCTTCTTCATCCGGTAACTCTTCCGGTTAGCCGCTCAGTTAACCGCTCTAACGGACATCATCCATTGTATGATAAAAGAGGTAAAGGAAATCAAAAGCGAAATTCATAAGCGGAACCAATCAAAGCGAGTAAACAAGGTGTGTGAAACTTGTAGTGGTCCACATGCGTATTATGATTGTCAAGCAACCGATGCTTCCTTTACCAAGCTCCGTAGCTTGGTAAACCACAATCAATACCGACCACAAGGCTGATCCTCACTACCGTGCACCTAGCGGTATGACACCACCAGGTTTTCCTCATGTGCAAAACCATGGCAATCGAATCGCTTTGTTCGAATCAAGGACAAAATTTCAATAACTCTCAAAATTTCAATCAAAACACGAACAATTTCAACCACCCTCAACCTTATCAAGCTCCAAATCATCAAAGTTATCAACCACCTCCTCAAGCTCCCATGCCAAATGACTTCATGAAAATGGTAGAGGCAAACATGCGATCAATGCAAACTCGGATCAATAACATGAGAGGTGAGCTAAAAGGAAATTGATACCACATTATCTCGTGAGACAAATGAGTTAAAGAATATGATGAGCGGTTTCATGAACATGAATATGAACAAAGCTTCACCATCTTACGGAGGACTCCCAAGCAATACCATTCCTAATCCCAATGCAGGGTTAAAGCCGTCACCACTCGTAGTGGTAAGGCGCACAATGGACCTCGACTCCTATGCCCCTCCTCACTGTGGCATTTAGTCAAGTTACCAAGGAGACAACGGACAAGGTGCATTATTCAAGCCCATGGTACAAGACACGTCCCACCTTCGGTAGTCAAGCTTTAAGTCCGGAACCCGATGTTCCGGGGAAAAATCTGAGCGGAAAACACTTCCATCCCGCTCAAAGTCTAGTCGACTTCCTTACCCATCAAGAATGAATGATGAGAAGCTCAAAGACAAAAACAAAGAGCAAATGGAAAAATTCTTCCAAATCTTCAATGAGCTTCACTTTGATATAAGCTTCGTTGATGCTCGTTCTAATGCCTAAATTTGCATCCACGCTAAAGGCTTACTCACCAACAAAGATAAGCTATCGAGATGGCGAAACTCCTCTCAATGAGCAATGCTCGTGACCATTCTTAATAAGCTTCCCGAAAAGCTTGAAGACCACGGCCGGTTCTTAATCCCGTGTGATTTCTTGGGGATGTTTCAATGCTCCGCCTTGGCGATCTTGGCGCTAGCATTAACCTCATGCCACTCTCGGTATGGAAGAAACGTCTCTTCACGAACTTTCATCCACTCGTATGACACTCGAGCTAGCGGATCGTCTGTAACTCGTCCACTGGGATAGCCGAGGATGTCGTGATGAAAGTAGGAAAATTTCACTTTCATGCCGACTTTGTTGTAGTAGACTTGATGCGGATCCTAGAGTTCCCACTTATCTTGGGAGAGCTTTCTTAAGAGCAGTCGTGCTCGATTGATGTGTTTGCGGAAGAGTTGACCATACGGGTTGACAGCGAAGAGCTCACATTGAATATCAACGAACTCTAAACCTCAGTATAAGCAGTGTTGCCACAATTGATCAAAAATGCGAAGAATCAATGCAACACTCTCAAATTTCGAGGTTAAGAGTGTTCACCAAAAACGTCTTGAGCTCAAAGCTTTGAAATTACCCACTGTTCAAGCAAATGGTTTGAAAACATGCCGGGGAAGTCAAGAGTGTTCTTGATGATGATGATGATGATCTAGAATCGGAGACTTCATCGGAGTGGTGAAGCTGCTAGCTCTAAGAGCACACCACTTGTCCCACCTCCGACATCGCTTTGTCGCATCGAGATTGTTAAATCGTGGATGAAACCAAACTCTTTGATTTCATCCGAATTGGATGATGATGTTTGTGATCCAATAGAGACATTCTTCCCATTGATGAATTGCTCAAAATGATCCATCATCCTCTAGTCTTATTCCCGACTCTTCCACCCTTCTCTCACTCACGATGAGGAAGAGGACAACTTTGGAATGAAGTCGATGCATTTCTAAGTGATGAATCAATTCCAACGGAATTGATAACACTTACCTTGATCCGGAGGAGACATCCTTTTTGGAAAGTCTGTTGATTGAAGAACCATTTCCCACCCTCCTCCCGAACATCTTCTTGACAATCACCATCTAAGCTTCAAGTTTAAGCTTAAAGATGTCAAAGCGGTGATTTGCTTCTCTCTGTGAGGAATGGACATGCATTCTCATGTACGTCTTTATTCCATTCTTCACGAGATGGTGTGGTTGCTCTTTCCTTTTTCTCTTTCGGGAATGAGGACACCATCTTTGACCCAGTATCATCCTTTATAGTTTCTACTATTAAACAATACAGCGGTTATATCTCGTCGGTGTGGAACTTTCGATGTTCATATGTTCATTAACATTGTGAGCGAAAGTCCGATCGAGATTGGTTTTCCACGTTACTTTCCCATGAACAAATGAATACGGGTCGAGTCAAGCTAGCGACTCGAAATCAAAAACAATAGCATACAATATGGGTTTTCACCCATATTTACGTCTTCACCTCTTTCTACCACCCTAGTGTGGGGGTTGCCACATGTTTAAAAAAAAAAAAAAAAAAAATCTTCTTTCTAAATAATGGCGTAGTATTTCCCTTTTCGTTCTTTGTTTCGGCATAACCGGTACTTTGAATATTGAGGGCAATATTCATTTCTAAGTGTGGGGAATTCTCACGAATTTTATCATATAAATTATACCAATTCCCCGTTTTGGCCAAAAATTTTTTTGGAGTAAGTGTTCTACACTTTCTCACTTGGTTATCGATCCGCCATGTCTCGTAAGACAAAAGGATTGGCTAATCCAGAGCAAGCGGCTCTTGGTAAAGATACCTCAAATCCGTTTATATGGCTTGCAATTTGCCCAAAATTGTATGGTTCTCAACTCACCATATCCTAAAAAGTGAAGAGTTGGCTAGCCCGCAAGATTATGGCTTGTGGTAAAGCGATGGAAAATCCATAATTGGTAATCACTCACCAAAGATAATATTGATAATTTATCTAAGAGTTGGCTAGTCCGAAAGGTGCGGCTTCTAGTAAAGACAAATCAAATCCGTTGGAAGTCGGTGGTTTGCTCAAAATCACATGGTTATCGGTGTACCATGGTTCTTACTTGAACTAAAACATTTGGCTACTCCGAGTAATGGCTTTTGGTAAAGAGATTAAAATCCATTATGTTTTCTCAAATCATTGCTAGGGACTAGCAATATCTCGATGTGGGGATTGATGAGTGTGTAAATACTCATCATTTTTATAAAATAAAGCGCAAAATCATCCGAAAACACTCGAAACACATCAAAATGATCAAAATATCACAAATCATGTTTTATGTGTTTCAAATGCAAAATTATCAAAATCGATGAAAAACATATCAAATTTGCAAAATTGCGCTTTAGTCCCCTAAGTATCAAAAGTTGTCAAAACAGTCCACCGAGCACATAATTTCAAAAGTAAAGTCACCAAAGGTCCTTTTAAAATCAAAAGTTATCAAATTTAGTCATTTGGTGAAAAATATAAAAAGTTTGAGAAAATTACAAAAATGGTCCTTCAAGTTTCAAAATTGGCAGAATTAGTCCCTGGAAAATGTGAAAATGGCAAAATTGGTCCCTGCACTTTTGAAGCTTGTCAGTATTAGTCCTTGGAATATCTTTGATAAGTTGGCAAATATGGTCCTCAATTTTTCTAATTACACAAATGGTCCTTGTGTTTTGTTTTAAACCATTTAACACCATTTGACCACACCCACTCTGGACCCCACAAAAGCCTTTTGGACCCCCCTGGTATTAACAACCCAAGTCAAACAGAGGTTGACTAGTCACTTTGGCGCCAACCTTCACCATCTCCACTTGACCTCTGCAATCTCCTGCACACACCCATACCACTCCATCACCTTATCCCTTCCTGTCTCCCCCCACCTCACACAATCTCCAAACATCATTTAATGCTCCTCTCCTAACACTCTACCCCTCCAACTGTCAAAACTTCCTTTCCCGCCAAATTTGACAATTTAGCCAAAAGTCACAAAAGTCATCAACTGGCCTGAAAAGCAGGTGGGATTGGCTCAGAAAAGAGAGAGAAAGAAGATGGGTATAAAAGGAGGAAGAAAGAAGAAAGCAAGAGAGTAGTTAGTTTTATAAAAAAATCTTCTTAATGTCGTTTTTAAGCTTAACATGTATTAACTAGTTTTCATTTGTATTTTTCAGTTTATTTGTATCAAACAATAGCATTCAAGTGATTTGCAACTCTGTTTAAGTTTTATTTCAAGTTAATGTTCATTTTTATCTCTTAAGCTTACTGTTGAAATTTCCTATTTCCAAATCACACACAAAAGCTTTACAATGCTTGTTTCTCAGTTCTATAGAGCTTAAATGAGCTTATCATAGCTTTTTATAAGCTTATAGTCAAGTTTCAAACCATTTTGGTTCTTGGTCAACTAAAGTCAAACAGGTGCAAGAATTGGCAATGAAGTTGGAACTGGGTTGATGCAGTTGGAAATGGTCTGATTGGGATTCATTTGGGTGATATTAAATAGGTTAGTGGTTCATAGTTCTTGGAATCAAGCCACAGTGGCTATAGGACTTTTGTAAGTCATTTTCAAGTTTTTTTATGCATGCTCAGTGATTGTAGTTAAAAATGGTTCCTATCTGTTCTAATAGTTGTATTTAGGTTACATTAGCTTAGTTTGATCATTGTTGTTAGTTGAATCATTGTTTGGATCAAGTTTGGGTCATAATCAGTGTATTAGGGTGTGTTTGGCAAAACAGTGAAAACTGTCTCAAGGGTTAATTCACTGGTCAAGTCTTGTTTGTTCATGCTAGTTGAGTTATATATAACTCATATCTGTTCTAGTTTGGGTCTGCAACACAAGAAAAGTCAACATTTCCTTTTAATCATTCTCACTGTCCACTGTTGAGATTCTAGACTTGCAAAATCAACATTTTGTGTTTAGAAGTTTATAACATAGCTTGCATTGTGCTTATTACATCTTATAACATCTATCTTAGTACTTAAAATCAGTGGTAAAGTTCACCAAAGTCAAACTTGCATTTTTGCTTTAAAAGTCAAAAACAGAAAATCATGTTTTGAGCTAAATGGAAAGATTTTTCTAGGATTCATTCCTAGGTCAAAATCAGTAAAACTTGTTGGTTATAAAACTTGAACTGGTACTCTTTCTTATAAGCATTTTTGGTGAATTTTACAATTTTGTTTAAGGCCTCAAATAAGCTCATCATCTTGGACCATTCTCCCCGCTCATCGCTCTCAAAGATGAATCGAGATTTTTCTCGCTTTTGTGCAATTGCACAAGGCTCAAAAGAGCTCCCCATGGTCTGGTTTTGGGTTATAAACACCTACCCGTGTCTCCTTGAGGTTCTCATTTCGGTTTTCCTTTTAAGCTTATTTATAAGCTTGTGCTTAAGCCCAAAGTTACCCCCCCCAGAACTCGCATTGGCTTATAAGTTCAATTTCATCAAATCTGTTGTTGTTGCAATTCAGTGGTTGGAACTTGTTAATTATTGTTGAATTTGGTCATTCTTAGCATTGTGTACTTTCTGTTTTGGGTTGGTGGCTTTTGGGGTCATCTAGCTTATTCAAAGGCTTATTTCATAAGCTCTTCCACATCGCCTAAATTCTCCACACAAGCCCTGGTTTTCTATTTTTCCCAGCTTCCTAATACCATTTTAGACTTTTCCCAAATTTCGATTTTTCCAAGTTCATTTGCTATTTTTCTTAATTTAAATTAGTTTTAAGTCTTTTAAATAGTATTTAATACAAAAAATTAGAAAAAGCTTCAAAAAAATAATTTTTCAATTTTATTAAGTTTAGATAAATATAAATAGTGAAAAAAGTAATTTTCCATATTTTTCATAGTTTATTTTGTAATTTTTAGCTATTTAATTAGTTTTTAATATTACTTAATTCCTAGAAAATAGAAAAATAACCAGAAAAATACAAAAATAGTTTTGAAAATTCTAGTTTGTTATTTAAGACTTTTCTAAGTCTTAATTTTATTTTTCTAGCTTTATTTCCTAATTTCTTGTATTTTAGGTAATTATTAAATAGTTAAAATTAGTTTTTAATTAATAATAATTAATTAATTAGTTATAAAATTAATTTTCTTTTTCTAAATATTTTCTTATATCATTAGGTTTGTAAAAATATCATTTTCATATTTTTAGGGTTAATATTGTGTAAGTTTCACGCTTTTATTTGTATGCTTCGTTATTTTTGATTTAAACGTCGTTTTAGGTTTTAAACGTTCATCACTTTAAATATAGTGATAGCGTTTATTTAATATCTTTATCTTTTAATTTTCTTTAATTTGCATTTAAGCCGCTTTTCATTTGTTGGCTTTTACGTAGTTATAATATCTTATCCAAATCCTTTTCCATTCAAACTCCTCGATCACTAAACGTTTGATAATCCATTGCACAACCGTCATTGGGACATAACGACCCGGAATCCCTGTATTCTCGATCTTCATTGCATTTGTGTCTGAGCAGTTTTAAGTCTGTTTAGACTTGACGGTTTGGCACAGATCACAGGTGTAGGATTGTACGGGTTAGGAAGTGGTTGTGAGAATGCAACGTAGGCTATGGGAAGTTGGTACGAAGGGTTTCCACCCATCGGTTATGTAGGGTTTATAGGAAGGTGTTCGTAGGGCACTTGCTGGTAACTCTGGTTGTGGAGAGACCCATTCGGAGGGTAGGTATTATAGGTCTGAGCAGGTAGGTATGGATTCATTCCCTGAGGGGGTAGCTGGTTCATCCCAGAGTATGGAGGAGGTCCTCCGACACTCGAGACGTAGGATGGAGGTATCTGAGCCCCCATCCCTTCTCTTCCTAAGTGGGTAGCCAAGAGGGGTGGTAGGTTTACCCCTCCGTTTCCTATCGGGTTGCTTCCTCCGTTGGAGTTCTCGCTCCTTCTTTCCCCCTGTACTCTTTCCCTTCTTCCCAGATCTCCTCCGGGACCTTCTTCAAAACCAACAGTCCTTCCATTAGGCCTCCTTATGGAAGGAGAACCATTTCGTAGGGTCGAACGCCCCCTGTTAATTGGTCGAGGCCTTTCATCTACCTCGATCTCTTCGTCATATTCCTCACTGGAATATTCCAGTTCCCTTCGCATCTCAGTGTTGCGAACTTGCCTCTTGTGAGCCCTCAGCAAAGACTCTAAGGCTTTGAAGTTTGCCTCAACGAAGGCAGGGCTAATTTCTGGAATAGGGTTAGCGGAAGTTGAGGCGTGATGTATGAGAGTGGTTTCCAAACGAGATCGTGTAGTGAAGGTGTAGGCGCATGGGGCGAGATTATCGGTGTTAGTTGTGTTGAGAGGAACCGTAGAAACACGGTGGAGGTATATCTTCTCTTCCTGGTTCCATGCCGGAAAAGTAGCGTAATCGGTTCGGGTTTCAAGACTTGGTGATTACGGGACTAATAGTAGCGGGTCCCACGGATGGCGCCACTGATTGTACAATAAGTTGCACTACCAGGCTTCGATGATGATCAAAGGTATGAGGGGTGTATGTTCCAGCCAAGATTGTCTTTCACCTGAGGATAAGAAATACGAAGACACTACGTTAAGTGATTGTACAGGGGTTGGACCCTGCGAACCACCTCAGGCATGAGAGTAAGTATGAGTTATGGTTGTATAAGTGTATGTAAGTAAAAAGATGAGTGTTGAATGAGCTTACTATAATTCTCTCGTCGTCAACCTATTTATAGTGGAAGAAATAGGGTTAGGGGCACCTCTGCGCAAAATGTCGGAGAACATGGGGCGTCCCATGTTTGTGGGTAACCACCACGTTCTCAAACTTGGCGGGAAAGCCGGGAAGAGAGGAGATCGTGGGTTTGACCAAGTCGAGGTTCTCCTATTCGTTGCTCCTTCGTCAACCATACCCCGAAGGGCTTAGGGCTTCGAATGGCGAATTCCCCGTAGGTAACCTTCGTGTGTACGAATTGTTTAACGCCTACGAACATTTAGGAGACCTAACTTGGGCCTTCGTACAGAAGGGCTTCGACACATCTCGAAGGGGTGTCCGTCGAGCTGTTCGGAGGGTACATCATCAGTAACCATATGAATGTTGAATGGTTTTACGCTATCGATGACTTAGGAAGACTGACTTAGTCCTTCGTCATGAAGATTCGACTTAGGCCGAAGGGAGTACTTCGACCTGATCGGAGGGTACGTCATGAGTAGTGTTACCATTGCACCCGTGATGATCATGTGACTGATCACCAGTGTATTTCTCTCGCAACCTTACCATACACCCTTGCAACTATAATTTCATCACTATTGTTTCATTGCATATCATGAATATAAGAATAGATAAAACTTTCCTACATATGATATACTAGCCGGGTACCTGCGTATTGCGTCGGCGAGTACTTGTGTGATTATATTTTTTGCGATAGCAAGGTTTTTTCGATGCATTGCTTTTTTTTAACAATGATGCATTGTTTTTAAAGAAGGAAAAAATGTCCAACAAATGTTATTAATTGAAAATTAGTTTGTTTTCTTACGCATTTAGTAACATAGCCGAGTACCCGCGTCTAGCAGCAATGGTGTCTAGTGTCGATCAAATTTCCATGGCGAATAACTTGTATCTATAAACTGTATGGCAACGTTACGGTATTGTTTTCTTATCTATCATTGTTTTAAGTTGCAATGTTTTTCTAAAAACCGTTTTTCGACTAAGGTTTTTCTCATAACTCTATTTAGGATTGGATACCCCCATGTAACAGCGGCAAACATTTTTTTAGAAAAGTGGTATCTGTGGCGTTAGGAAATCTTTTTTGAAGAACTGTTTTTTATAGTATGGTTGCACTATTTTTTCAGAAGCTAATCCTTGTGTAACAATTTCTTTTCCGATAGTCGGTTACAATTGTAAAATAATAGATGCAATCATTGTATCTAATAAGACTTAAATCTGAGCATGAATAGAAAATATAAATATAACATTCATTCATCAAAAAAATTGGGAAAATCATCAATCATTAGTTTTTGGGAAATCATCAATCATTACTCTTTATTTACCATTTAGAATTTACTATTAAACAAAACAATAATTCGTCAGTTGAGTTTTTTTCAATTACAAATGCACATCGCAAACTTACAACCTTTAACATTTCCAAATATTAAGTGTGTTTTATTTGAGATCTCATCGCAACAAAAACCCTTTTACAGTAATATTATGTGTTTTTTGAATTAAGAGAAAAGGGGTAAAGAGGTAAAAGAACATGCTATTTTTTTTCATATAAAGCTTTTAATATTAAATATATTAAAATTTGATGAAAATATGTTACTTTCGTCGTACATCGTGTAAGACATCAGGAGTTACTTTAATTTAGGGGCCGTTTGGTTTGTTAGTAGGAATCACAATGGGTATCGGATTTGGTAAGGGGTAGAAAGACATTAGATATGAAAAAGTGTATATCATTACGATTGTTTATGTTTGGATGACAAAATATAGTATGAGAAAAGTGTATAAATATTTTAATTTTGTAGTAGAAAAGAAAGGGCTTACGGAATGGATTTCATAGACACTAAGGGTCCGTTTGATTTGGTTGAATGGGAATGAGACTATGACTTTCAAAGTCATAGTATGTGTTTGTTTTGTTTTGTTTTGTGGCCCAGTAATGAAATGGGATATCATAACGTAGATTTATTACACACCAATTTGGTGTCTATGAAATCCATTCCTATGGGCCCTCTTTTCCACTACAAAATTTAAATATCTATTACACTTTTTCATACCATATTTTATCAACCAAACATAAACAATCGTAATGATACAATTTTTCATACCCATTATCATTCCACCACATTCCAAATCCGATACCCATTGTCATTCCTAGCATCAAACCAAACGGGCCCTAAATTAGTTAGTAATGAATCTATGACTATGATATACTTATTTCATTCCCGGGCCCACCAACAAACACCTTGAATCGGAATGAAATCCATTGGCCCATTCCGATAATGTCATACCAAACGCACCCTTAAACTTCTCAAAAAGTACAAACACTCTTGAAACATCAAAAAAATTAAAATGACTAAATTTTAAAACATAAAAAAATTTCATAAAGTTATTAAATTCAAAAATATAAAAGTTTTTCAAAGTTGCTTTTGAGAATATTAAAATCTAAAATCTTTAGGTATCAAAATGTCAAATTACAATTTACATATCATATTACACATCTTCGAGTTCACATTACAAATTTTACATTCTAATACTTTACAAAACAAAATATGGATAACTTTACTAAAAGCTTATCACCAACACATCTACATGACCAATTTACACAAACTTGATCACATTTGATATTTACGGTACAAATTTACATTAATATTAGTTAAGCATTTCGTTCCCGTAAGCATGTTTACAATACGCCAGTAGTTTTTGGTCCCGGTTAGCAAATCTGAAAAACACCAAAAAGAAGCTCAAAGTTATATTAAAAAGCACAAGAAAGTTAGATTCAACAAAAAAAAAAAAAAAAAAAAAATAAAAAAACACTAAAAAATCATATTTGTAAGAAAACACAAATACTTAAAAAAAAACATTATGACAATCAGAATTTTTTATGCCAGAAAATATTCAGATTTAAAAAAAAATTACAATAAAACTCGGAGAAACACCTTTTTTTTTAAAAGAAATCGGATTTATGAAAAAATGTATGTTATTCTTTGTTCAGTTAATAAACAGTCATAAAAATGAAATTTAGAAAACTAAATCGAGAAAGAATAAACTTGTATCTATAAAAAGATACTCAAAATTATGCATTAAAATATTCAAAAAATCAAATTTAAAGAGGCAAAAATAGTAATTAAGAAAAAGAAAAAAAAAAGAATCAGATTTGTAAAAAATAGAATCAAAAGATAATAAAAATAAACTTATATTAATGTCAGTATCATCATCTATTGCATAGATCTATATAAAAACTTTAAAAAAATCACCTCAAACTTTTGGTATTATGGTGGGTTCTGCAATGCATTCCAGTGTCTGCCAACATTTGATTCCAGCGGCACAAGTGAGAGCAACATCAAAACTAAGAAAACATATAAAAAAATGTTACAAAAACTAAAATGTGTAAAAATAATATCAAATATATAAGCAATACCATTAAAATTAGAACTGTAAGAATTAGAATCTCTAAAAACTCATCAAAACATGGAGAATCTGATGGTGACGGTGGTGTGAGATCTCGGTGGTATTGAGGGTTACGGTAGAGATTTAAAAATATAATGTTTAGATCTACAAATAAAACATATAGATCTACAAAAAAATTGTAAAGATCTATTAAAAAAAAATCTTGAAAACTCGAAAAAAATACCTTAAAATATGAAATACCCTTGGTGGTCGTGGGTCTTGGTATCTTGTCATGGGGTTTTCTTTGTGGTAACGTCCGGTGGTGGACGACTAGTTGTGGTGGTGGCGTCATGTGGTGGAGATGGCGTCGTGTGGTGGTGGCTTATTTTCTGGGGTCGTGGGTTAGATGGTGGTGACGTGCGGTGGTAGAGGCGTTTGGTGGTGGTGTTTATGTGGTGTTGGGAACGATGGAAGAGATGGAGAGAGTTTCATGTGTGTGTTTTTTGTGTGGTGTGAGTTGTGAGATTAGACACAAGCCGGTTTTAACATTTTCAAGTTTTTTCTCTCATATTTGACTTTCAACTTTTAATATTTCGACCATTTTTCTATTACATGTAGTAAAGATAAACTTATTTTCAAATCTAATCAAGACTAACCGATATTAACAAATTAACTAAATGCTCTTCATTTGTTGTCTTTTTGTTATGTGTAAGAGACACATTTTTAGTTTGCATATGCGTTCTCATTTTATTTAATTTTTTCTCACATAAACTAGTCAAGCTAATATTAAAGAATAAATAGGTAGGAGCTATTTTGCCGAAATAAACAAATTAAATATTTGTTAATATCCTTAGAATCCTCATTTTTAACATTTAACATTTTCAAACATAATCAAGACTAATATGCTGATGTGTAAAATCTCGTTTTAATATTTGTTAAACCAAATCTAATGAGATTTACCAACACTCTCGGCTAATGTATCTGATCGCGTATAGTGTAGACTTGATAAGACCAGATTGTTTGTTGGAAAGAGTGAAATTACCAATATTTAAAAGCAAATTAAATTAAAAAACTATGTTTTAAATCCACACGATTTTGATGTAGTAAAATAACTAAAATGACAATAATTAAATAACGCGAAATGGAAAACAAATGTAAAATCAATAAGAATAAAGAGATGCTCACCAAGCTAATCCTCTAACCTATCAATGACATGCAATGTATGTGCAATGTTCACCTAGCAATATCCCAGTGAGTCTTTTGTAGTGTAAGTCTAATATGGGTAGTTAGTTTATACACAATTCATCTAATAACAACCTATTATATCGGCCGAGGGTGATAACCTATTTATTGTCTAAGCATTATGACCCTCAAGTAACTAATATGACATTGTTTTTATGTGTTCGCCACACACTTAATTACTAAGTAGATTGCCAGATTACCATTCACTAAATCTTAAACCATATCGTCTACCACTTTCAACGTTGTTAGTTCAATGGACAATTCCTAACCAATAAAAATATCGGTCAATACTTTAATGATTCGAGTACTTTAATTTTCAGAATGTAACTTACTAATAAACTACTCTCAACACGTAGCCAGGGTAAATTCAAAGGCTTAAGTCTTTAATTGCAATATAAATTACCCAAAACAATGCTAGATAAACGTAAAATCATGTCACTCATAAGATAGATTCATAACAAGGCAAGCACTGAGAGGCTTAGCCTTACATAACAAAAATAAACAAACGATAGTCGAGTTTGAAAGATTAAATAAAGTTATAAAGATCAAACCGATGTAAACAAATGTTTATGATGTGCTAGTCTTCGATCGTGATGATGTTGCAACCTTGGAAAACGTCTTGAAAGCTTGGGGAATCGTCTGGTCTTCAAGGGCTATGAAAACGTCCTTAAGTGTGTGTAAAATTCAACTTTGAAGCTGAAAAAGCCCAAGCCCGTCAGCGTATACGGCGTATACACTTAAGGTGGTATATGTCGTATACCTCTCTTGTGCACTAGCCATTTCACTAGTCTGCATGTGTATACGGCGTTATACAAGGGACATATTATACACCGTATACTCTTCAAGCACTTAGTAATTTCCACCAGATTCTTGTATGTATACGTACATATAATGTTTCAGCGTAAATCTTGATTGTAGCTTCTATTTCTTAACTTTTAGCTCTATTTTCCGTCTTTCATCATAATTGTTCCATAGCTCCAAATTAATACTAAAATGCAAATTTATAACAATTCTGCACCAAATATCATATAAACACTATAAAAATAAGCAATAATCGTGTGATTCTGATAACAAAAACATGTTAATATTTGATGTTATCAAATATCCACCTACTTTTTACTTGTCCTCGAGTAGACACCAGATTTAAACTTAAAAAGATATCTCCTAAACGTAATCTATAAAATATGAAATTAAATTTAACCTACTATAGTAAATTTCAAAAACTAGCACCTTATGGAAAGGGAAAAGAAATAACACTCAATCTCTCACTAACCTATGATGAGGTGTAATTTTGTAGTGTTTTTATGGGTCATTTAGCCTCTAATCTCGTATGCTTTGAATCGTTGATTCCTAAAATGCTTCTTTTAGTTTTAGGTACTTGGCAAAGCTAACGCTAGATGTTGGAATCACTCCTAACTTGTATTTCAAGTGTTAGTAATAAATATGTAATAGGTTGCTTAATTAGGCATTTATGTTAGTTATTAATGGCAAGGCTTATGTAGAAAGCCCATAAGCCTTGGCCCAAGTCCAATAAGGATGGAAGGAACTAGTAGTGTTGCCCTAGTTCCCTTCCCCTATAAATACTCATGTAAACCTTCCTTGGAAGGTTGGTTGTTCATTTGCATTCAAATCCTACGCCTAAGCTTTCTATATTCATCGTGTGTTTGTGTGTGTTTGTTCAACCAATCTATCTTCATCTTATTTCTTACATATTGATGCTTGTGTTATATTATGGTGACCTAACAAAGGTATCAATCGCCATCTAGTTGGGTGAAACACTTTTGTTTTTGAAGTATTATTTCATACGCTGGTTTTTATAAGCATAACTTTCATACGCCTAAAAGCTTTAATTTTTACACTTGTAAACTCAAGATTCTTGTGGTTTAAGGTTTATTTAGTGTTAAAGTTTAAGTTTTTGCATCAAGTTTCAAACTTTACGTGTGTAGATTAGTTTTAGCTTGGTTTTATTCGTGTACTATTTTCTACGCGTAAGGGTGAAATTTGTTTTCATCATCAAGTTTCAAACTTTCTTGTTATTTTGGTGATATTGAAGCTATTTCATCATTAAAATCAGGTTACAAAACACTTTTGGGCATAAAATCGCTTTTGGTGAAAGTTGGTACTTTCTACTCGTAATAAAACCCTATTTTACTCAGATACTCAAAGTCTACGCCTAAGCAGCAAGTTACGCATAAGGAATTCATCACTTGATCTTCAAAGCTGTTGGTTTACTCAGTGTTTTCTTGCTTGGATAAGCCTGAAAACACTTCGACTTTGGATATCTTTTACACTTGGATAAGTGTAAAGGATTTTTGGGTAAAACCCTAGTTTTACGCCTAAGCTTAACACTTACGCGTAGAAACTTCTTTGCCTAAGCATTTCCTACGCTTAAGCTTGTCTTACGCCTAAGGAAATATTACGCATAAGGTTTCTACTACTAAGTCTTTGGTTTACGCCTAAGCTAAGTTTTTCTCAAGTCTACGCAAGAAGCTATCACTACGCAAGAAGCTCTTGTCTACGCAAGTTGGGTATTACGCGTAAGGTATTTTCTACGCATAAGCTGTTTTCTACGCTTAAGGTTACTTCTTCAACAAAGTTTCATTCGACTACAAAGATCCATCATCAACACAAGTTTCAAGATGTCTCAACCACCATACTCTAGCTACTTTCCTCATGAGTATCCTCAACAACAACAACAACTAACTCAACAACAACAATTCTATCAACAATATCCTCCACCATCTCCACAACAATTGCAACAAACAACAATTTCAACAACCGTCTCAAATGTACTTTCCTCAAGGAGCAAACCTCTTCCACCACAAATGGTTCAACCAAACCCTCGTCAACAAGTCCAACATTGTAACTACTTCCAATATCAATATCCCGCCAAGTATGCTATGAATGTTACAACACCAAAGGAACCTTCTTGGTTTGCAAAGATGTGTGAAGCTTTAAGTAGCCAACAATCCATTCATGAAGTCGATCCTTGATAGACCTCCAATGCTCACTCCCGAAACTACGATCAATGGGTGATAAGGTTCTTTAGGTTTTGTGATCTCAAGAAGCCACATGGTAAGTTTTGAAGAAGGTCATCCTTGAAGGTCCTTTTCGATGCCTACTATCACCGCATCTGGAGATCCGAATGCTAATCCACCAAGAGATGATGTTACCAACGTTGTCGGTCTTGATCAACTTACTACCGACCAACTTCTTCACTTAGAAGCCGATGAACTTGCAATGCAATATATCCTTTTGGGATTACCCAACCGATACTCAGTAGTGTTGATGCTCAAGATCGCTAAAGCAATGTGGGAGCACATTCATCTTCTAATGGAAGGCACATAACTCAATCAAGAGGACATGGAATCCAAAATCTACTTAGCATATGAACACTTCATGATTGAACCAAGGGAGACATTAGAGTCATATCATCATCGGTTTTCAGACATCATCAATGACTTGGATAAACATAATATCATTATGCCAAGGATTGCAATCAACACAAAGTTCCTGAGTTGTCTTGGTCCTGATTGGGAGAAGTATGTTATATTCATCCGTCAAGCGAAGAATCTTCATCAAGCTACATACGGATTGTTGTATGACTATTTGAAGCACCACCAAAAGGAAGTAGACAAAGAAAGAATCATCCGTGGAGTCCCTGCTTCGCCTTCACTCCCGGATAATCAAACTCTTGCTTTGTATACTCAAGCATGTTATCCTCAATTTCCAACCTTGCCAACTGTCTTCACAAACCCTCCACAACCAACTGCTCAGATTACACCATATGATCCATCACAACAACAATCACAAGAAACTCAATTGGTTCCATACAACAACAACAATGATCAAGCACTCTATAGTGAATCAAATGAGGATGCAGAAGCCTTCGATGCATTGAATCAAGGATTTGTAATGATTGCAAGAGCCTTCGACGATTTGCTAACAAATCCAACAACCGCATTCGCACCTCATCAAATACAAGAAATCAAGTTGTTGTTAACAATGGAAGGGTTGAGGTTCAGAATCATGGAAATGGTCGCCGATGAATAGTGGTCAAGGGTTTAATGTTAATGGAAGGAATAACATGGGTGCTCCACAACAACGGGTTCAAGTGGTTGATCGTGGAAATGCTCGATCGGGGTTAATGGTCTCCGATGCTATAACCGCAATGAAAAGGGTCATCCGCTAATGCATGTCCAAAGCCGAGAACAAGAGGCAACGCTTATCACAAAGAGGCTTTACTCTTGGCTCTCAAGGATGAAGTCAGTGGAACACTTACCAACAAGGAACAGAGCTTCATGGCTAATGCAGATTCGATGATGACATGGAGGACTTGCAAGCTAATGCAATGTGATGTTAATGGCAAACATGCAAGAGCTCCACATGAGTGACACAGCCCAAGTGTATGACATCGATGGCTTGTCTCGTGTACCGGATCAAAATATACTCATTAATGATCCGATATCTCCGCCAACATCTCGCATCCGACGAGGCTCGAGTGTTCAACATGAATCTTCTACATCTCATTCCGACGATAATCAAATGGATCCCGTAGTTATATTTGACGATCAAGATGACCTTATGGTTAATATTGATAATCAAGTTGACTCGTGGTTATATTTGAGGATCTAAATAATGATCATGTTGAGACTCAAGTTGAACAAGATGAACCTTTGTCTAATCCGGATCTTGAGCTCATGACCAACTTAATTCGCACCACCCAATCTCAATTGGAAAAGTGCAATGACATCAATAAGAAACGCAAGATAAAATTGCACTTGTTGACTAAGGATAATGAATGCTATAAGTTCCAACTCAACATTTTTCAAACTAAAGAGAAACGTGAAAAAGGTTTTGAAGTCGCTTTTGCAAAATCATACCAAAATGAAAAATCTTTGGAAAAACATATATGTGATCTAGTTGCCTCCAAGAATGCATTGCTTTCTCAAATAGAAAAATTAAAATATGATCAAAAAGCCAAGTCTGAGTTGTTAAATTGTCAAAAACAGTTTTGTGAGTACAAAAAGCATTCGAGGAAACAAATAGATGACTATCTTGAGGAAATTGTCGACTTACAACACAAAATCAAAGAGTTTCGAAATGTTGTTTATAAACATGGTGAGTCAATCAAAACAATTCAAAAGTTTTCTTTTAAACCAAATCCAGATGGATATGGACCAATTCTTGCTGATTACCAACCAAGTTTTTCACATAGAGCATTCAAACTAAATCCTCAAGTTTACAAAGCAGAACATAGAATTGATGACTCAATTATGAGTGTTGTTGAATATAATCGTATTGAGGAATTAGATGCGGAAGACGAGAGTCGGTTAAAATGGAAAATGTTGTTTATAACAAACCATTTAACTATTCAAAAGCCATAACTTTCGTCACACAACAGGATACTTCTAACACACCTTGGGTTATCACACCTAATCCTGAGTCCTCCTCTCATGATGGTCCCCACTCCAATGTTGCACAAATTAATGGTCCTTTACCTTCTTTTAGTGAAATAAAGCCATTAGCTGAACGATGTCAAGTTCTAAAATATTTTGACACTTTTATGTCTGACATCAAACTTTTGGAACATGCAATTGAAGTTAATTCTGAAATAAAAGCTGAACATTTTCAATCGCCATTTGCGCGACAACAAAGGGATATTTTTCAGAAAGGGCTTTTACCACATGTCCGAAATCTAAAAATGTGTGCAATTTATTGGGAACGGGAACTTCAGAAAGAGATTGGACTTATGAAAACAGTTTTCGAGAAAACCGAAACATCGATTTCAAATACTAAACGTAAAAAGAAAATGTTGAGAAATCATGTTGACCGACTCTTGGAAGATGTTATCTGTGCTGATACCATAAATGTTGTGTTATTACATTCTGTTGCATATGCATTTGATTATATCGTTGTTGATTCTGTTGATAACGTTGAGAATACCGATAATGTGTCACAAATCGAATCTTTCAAAATTGAAAATGAGCGATTGTTAAATGAGCTTTCGAATGCAAAACGTCGTCTTCAATGGTGTCAAAAAGATTGTCAAAATCGAGAACTTGCTTTGCAAAACAAAATCAACCAGCTATGCTCAAAATCTTTTGATCCAAAAATAGAACAACCGGATGATGAAAACGTGTCTTTAAAATGTCAAATTTCAAAATATGAACAAGAACTTGCCAAAGTCAAAACATAATATGGTGTCATATTTGATTTGCTTAAAAAGACTCGTGCTAAAGCGTCCAAAGATGCTGATGATCATCTTGCATATACCAAAGAAGTTTTACGAAATAATGGAAACACTCGCTCTGAAAATCAAGATTTGTTACACACTATCATTGACTTAAAAGCGGAGTTGGTAAAACTTAAGCAAGATAAGAGTAGTAACACAAATGTACTTGCACCTGGAATGCTTAAAATTGATACTAGAATGCTTAAAACCACAAGACACTAATGTGCTTCCTTCCACTGATACAAGAATAGTTGCCTCTTTTCCCAACGTTAGCACTTCACAGCTTAAGAGCAAAACCAGGAAGAATAGGAAGTTGCAACGTAAGAGAAGAACATAAAGACCTCTGAAGTAGAAGAACACCTTAGGACTTTGAATAAAACTCAAGTTGCACCCACTTTAGACATTGCGTTAGACAAATGTAATAGCAAAAGTGATGTAACGAATGTTGAACCTTTAAGTACTTTGAATGTTATGTTTGAAGCATCTTGTGTTGGTTGTCGTAAAAGCATGTTTTCTGGTTGTCATGATAAATGTGTTGCTAATGCTATCTTATCTCGTAAGCGGAACAATAGAAAACGGAATACCTCTAGGCCCACTAATGCTTCTAAGTCTGTGCTAGGTAAACCGCCTACTAGTGTTTCTGCTACGATCATTGATGTACCCATAGAACCCACTTCACCTCCTAGGAAGAAATATCACCTAGTGCATTCACTAAGACCAAAGCTAAGACTAGTTGGACTTGGCGAGATGGTTACAAAACATACCGTGATTTAAATGGATTCCTAAAATCATTAACATGTGTGTTTCAATGTAATCGTAACGGAACCTCTAACTCTTCGGTTCCACCTCTACTTCTATTCCACCGTGTCGTCTGTGTGTAATGCAGTGATACAGATCATCCTCCTGATTGTTGATAGCGGATGTTCCCGACACATGACAGCAATCTCAAATCGTTATCAAACTTTGTTTCAAAGTTCATTGGCACCGTCGTTTCGGGAATGATCACTTCACAGCTATCATGGGCTACGGAGATTACATCAATGGGAACATCGAAATTAGCAGAGTTTATTATGTGGAAGGTCTCGGTCACAATCTCTTTTCAGTCGGTCAATTTTGTGATGGAGATTTGGAAGTTGCTTTTAGGGAGAAAACTTGTTTCATTCGTGATCTACAAGGAAACGATCTTATGTCTGGAAACCGCACATCAAGTCTTTACACAATATCAATGCAAGACATGATTGCTTCATCTCCCATCTGTCTACTTTCTAAGGCAACATCAACAAAATCTTGGCTGTGGCACCGCCGACTTTCACACTTAAACTTTCAAACCATAACCAATCTTGCACGCTACAAACTTGTTGAAGGTCTTCCAAGATTTCGGTATTCTAAAGATCATCTATGCTCAGCTTGTGAACAAGGGAAAAGCACTCGTGCTCACTTTCCTTCAAAGGTGGAACACAGCTTCAAAGATGTGCTTCATCTTCTTCACATGGATTTGTGTGGCCCGATGCGTGTGCAGACGATCAATGGCAAACGCTACATTCTTGTAATTGTCGATGACTACTCAAGATGGACTTGGGTTTATTTTCTTCAAGTAAAGATCAAGCTCCACAATGATCATCACCTTCTCACGAAAATTCAAGTTCACTCCGAACACAATCGACAAATCGTAATGCATGAGGGACCGAATTTGTAAATCAAACTCTTCGTGAATACTATGAGAAAGTAGGAATTGAGCATCAAACATCAATTGCACGGACACCGTAACAAAATGGAGTTGTTGAAAGACGAAACCGTACGTTAGTGGAAGTCGCAAGAACGATGTTGATAAATGCAAAACTTCCAGATTACTTGTGGGTCAAGCCGTGTCAATCGCATGCTACACTCGTAACCGCTCTATGATAACCAAACGCCACAACAAAACACCTTATGAGCTTATCCATAACCGTAAACCGAATCTCAAACACTTTCATGTATTTGGTGCTCTCTGTTACCCGAATAATGATCGTGATGACTTTGGAAAGCTCAAGGCTAAAGCTGACATTGGAGTCTTCGTTGGATACAGTGAAAATTCTAAAGGATACCGGATCCGAATCGCCGTACAAGGGAGATTATGGAAACGATTCATGCAAATTTCGATGAGCTTACGAAATGGCTTCGAGCAAAACAATTGGAACCCGGACATAACCGCTCAAACTTCCCCAAACCCCATCATCACCGAACCAAGCTTACAACTTACTCGTCGTCAAATGGAACAACTATTTGCTCCTCTGTTTAGTGATGATATTGATCAACGTGCTCGGATGTATCAACTGCTTCCGCCGCTCAACCCGATAATAATCCAATACCGATACACCTGCAACAACAACAATTGTTGAAGAAGCACCTCCAATTGATTCTACAACAACAGCCGAACAAACCGCATCCAATGACGCTGAACCAGCTGATGATCTTCTGAATCAAGATGTACCTACACCCGCAGATTATGATCCAAATGCGTTCTTCAATCCTTTTGCTAATGAAACTGCCACTTCTGATGTTGCGGAATCATCTACAAGCCATTTGAATCCTCCTAATCTGCATAATGTATATCAACATCAACCCTCCACACATCGTTGGACTAAAGACCATCCTCTTGTGAACATTATTGGAAACCCGAATCAACCAGTCATAACTAGACAACGCCTTCAGACTGACGGTGAACATTGCATTTATGCACTTACCGATTGCCAATCGAACCCAAAACATTAAAGAAGCAATGACTTATGACAACCGGATTGAATCCATGCAAGAAGAACTTAATCGCTTTAAACGTCTTGAAGTATGGGAATTGGTTGAAAACCAACAGGGTCTATGTTATTGGTCTTAAATGGATTTGGAAAACAAGTTGGATGTCAAGGTACGGTTATCGAAATAAGTCACGCCCGTGGCTAAGGGTTATAGACAAGAAGAGGGATTGACTTCGAGGAATCATTCGCACCGCTTGCTAGACTTGAGGTCGTACGGATTTTTCCGCATTCGCGGCTCACATGAACATCACGGTCTATCGATGGATGTCAAAACCGCTTTTCGAATGGTAAACCAAGGAAACGGTCTATGTTAGTCACCGTAAGGATTTGTTGATCCGAGTTCCCTAATCACGCCTACAAACCGAACAAGGCTCTCTACGGTCTCAAACAAGCCCCTCGCGTGGTATGATGAGTTGTCATCCTTTCTCCTATCTCATAATTTTGTCAAAGGATCGGTCGACCCAACACTGCTTATACAATATCACGGGAACACATTTTAATCGCTCAAATCTATGTGGATGACATCATTTTTGGGGTCAACACATAAAAAGTACTCAAACGCTTTTTCAAAACTTATGAAAACACATTTTGAAATGTCAATGATGGGTGAACTTACGTTCTTTCTAGGACTACAAGTTCATCAATCACCCCGTGGTATTTTCCTAAGTCACCCAAATATGCTCTTGAAATTTTAAACAAACATGGAATGCAAAGTCAGGATACCTATGCCACACCAATGGCACATACCAAAAACCGGACGCCGATTTGCATGGGAAATTGGTTGACCCTACCAAATACCAAAGTATTATTGGGTCTCTCATGTATCTAACAACCAAGAGACCGACATTGTATTTGTTGTATATCTTTGCTCCGCTATCGTCGCGACCAACCGAAACTCACCTCTCGAGGCTAAAAGAATCCTCCGATACATCAAGGGAACCATTAATTTGGGATCCGTATCCGAAGGATTCGGTTTTGAACTAATAGCTTTTTCAGACGACGATCACGCAGTTGCTTAGATTCTCGAAAAGTACTTCGTGTGGTTTGCAATTCCTTGGTGATAAATTGGTGTCATGGCAATCAAAGAAACAGGATTGTACATCGTTGTCCTCAACCGAAGCGTAATATGTAGCCATGTCGGCGTGTTGTGCTCAAGTCATTTGGATGAGAACACAACTCAAAGACTATGGTTACGTATTTGATGTAATTCCGTGTATCGCGACAATCGAAGTGCTATTGCGATCTCGCAACACCGCTCAACATTCAAGTCCAAGCACATCGATCTTCGATATCATTTCATAAAGGAGCATGTGGAAAAGGGTACCGTTGAATTATATTTTGTGGTATCGAACACCAACCGCGGATCTTCTCACCAAAGCCTTAGCTCCTCGCTAGGTTTATCGATTTGATCCACCGGATTGGCATGAGGTGTTTGACTCGGAGGAACCGGACGAACTTTTAACACAATCTTAAAACCAACAAACACCAAAACCTCTTTTGTAAATAAATTTATCAAAACAAAATAGAAAAATATAAAATCGATAAAATACAAAAATATTCTTCTATCTAAATTTCTTCAAACATTGCAAGTACAAATCTTCCACAACACTTTGCTCTTTCAAACATTTCATTATTTTCTCGGACAAGTGTTGAGGGGAGAATGTAAATATTTTTCGTTTCATAAAACCTTGTACTTGCATGTTACCCAAATTTGGTTGTATCTTTGATAATGGTGGATACGCTTCTTGTTTTAAAACACTCCTCGGACTCAAATTTGTAAAATTTCACTATTTCTAAAGTCGAGGGGAGTGTCATCAAGTTTCTTTCCAAACATCACGCTTTGCTTAACCAAAATGGAAGTTATGGGTCATGGTTGAAAATGGTTGAGGTGGAGGGACTATTATTGTCAAAAGTTAAAACTTATTTTTACAAAACCCTCCACCTAACTTTTCTTTCACATTTATTACAAACATTAATATTTTCAACCAACCAAATCCACGCCTAACATTCAAACTCAAATCCGTGCTCACATCTTCAAATTTGTAAGTGTTAAAGCTTTCATTGAATGATTACAAACATAGGTTTTAAATCTTAAACAAAACTAACGGTTAGATTTTAAACTATGAGTGATTTTGTGTTCATACGCTTACGCGTATGAACATGAAATTGGAAAATGATGTTTTGATGAAATGGTTAGTGTTAAAATGGTTAAAAATCAAGTCTTATAAACATTTCCATCAAGAAATTCAACCCGTAAAACGTTTTTAATCATTTTCGTGATTTAGGGTTTATGCGTGATTTGGGGTTTTCATGTGTGAGTGTTTGAGGATAATTAGATGCTTGAGATATGTTTGATACATGTTTAATTAACCAAATGCACCTTTGAATCATGCCCGAAACATCAAATTTGAATAATTAGACTTTAGGGTTTATGAACTCGTTGAAATGGGTATTTTTGATTCATGATGCTTTTGATGTTAAAACTTGTTGTAAACAACTCATATAGCTTCTAAGACATCCCGTAAATCATTTGGTGGATTTTCCATGGCTAGATTGCTTACGAGTAGGATTTGAATGTTTAGGGTTTATGTTTACGCATAACATTATCCTACGCCAGAATCGAACTTGACTTGTGATACCATGTGATCTTGAAAGTGATTGAATAACTTGTTAATATGAGTGTTATGATTGATCTATTTCGTGCTTTACGCGCACCAATTCGTAATCAAGGTTAAAATGGAATCTACGCTTATGGATCACCTTATGCGTAGATGTTACGCATAAGAGCAATCTTACGCGTAACTTATACGCATAAGGTTCTACAATGGGACTACGCGTATCCCGTGAAGGATATGCGTAAACTTGATTTCGCATAAGGCTTACTCTTACGAGTAAACCTTACGCGAAGTCCCTAACCTACGCTTACGCGTAAGCTTTGTGCTAAGAGTCCATTCCTACGCGTAAGCTTTCTTACGCCTATAAGTGACTCTTACGCATAAGCTTAATCCTACGCGTATGGTTACACTGTTTACGCATAAGCTTACAATCCTACGCTTAAGCCAAAATTGTATCTAAACTTATGAAATGTTACGCGTACAAACTTGTAATAAGTTACTCATAACGTCACAAGACCAAAATGTCACTAATAAGCAAAAATGGTTAAAATGTTGTGTGAATGAGTGAAAATTTGGACTTTAAAATTCAAAATTAACATACTCACGTAACTTATCACATCAACTTTGGACTATTGGACAACATGTGACTTTGGACTCGTAATATTCATTAACATAACAAATTCAATAATTGGACAATAAAATCAACTTTTGACTAACATAATGTCTTTCGATATGTTGGTTCTTTTGTCTCAATATATTTCAGATCACGATATGGACGTCATCATGGAAAATGTCAATGCACCAAATGAGCTCACAATGAATGATATCTTCCCAACTGATTACAGCAGGACGATTGGAAAGAATAACCTCAAGGTCGATTTTGAGAACTTCACGTGCTCGTAGTCTTCATGCGGATTGTTGTGGATATTCTCAAGACTCATCCCTACAACAACATGCTTACGAACTCGCAAATCGTGCTGTAAATCTACATTCATCAATTTTGGCACACAATGAAAAAGGTGGATGGTCAAGATGTCACCCGTGACCCTCAATGATAAGGAAGTCACCGCATCATCGTTGCGCATCTTCGAACAATTCTTCTTCTACCTGCTATCGAGGCTGCTGACTATGTGGCAACTCCAAGTGAAGAGGCTACCATTCAATTCATGATCGACATTGGACATGATGAAGCCTGCCGGGTAATCACCAAACATTCCTCTGTGGATCTAAAGAATATTCCTCAACCTTGGAGAACACTGTATATCATGATCGCCAAGTCTGTGTCTGCATGGAAGAGACATCGGTCACGAGCATCCCAAACTTATGCATCTGCAAACCTTCTGGGGCATGGTCAACAAGCAGCACATCGACTTTGCTAGTCTGATATGGGAAGACATGATGTCCCATCTCAAGAAGCCCGGGACAAAAGTTCCTTTTATCAGATACACCAAGCTGTTGATCCAAAATATTCTCGGAAACATCGGGACATTCCTTTGAGACTTAATGACCCCAACAATCACTCTGTGTTGTATGAGCCCACATTAAACATTGTCAGATTCAAAGACTCATCAACAAAGAAGCAAGGTGCAAGTTATTGGATTGCCTTCTCACCGATGATATCAAAAGTCTACCATCGTATCGTCGATACCTTGAAGTCGTGAGCAAAGGCAAAGTAGGGTTTATGGATGAAAAGACTTCACTACTCCTACCAAGAAGACACGAAGATCGGCAAATACTGAAGCATTGAAAGCACTGGAGTGCCCTCAAGTATCCTAAAAGGCATCCAAGCCTCAAAAGAAAAGTCCCATCTAAGGGTGCCATTCCTAATCCTAAACCGGCACTTAAACTAGAGGACGAAGACTCTGAGGATACTGAGTCTCGATGAGGTGGTTCGCTATTCAATCACATCGATGAAACAACCTCACTAAGGCCGGATGACAGACCACCCAGTCCCAAATCAGACAAGGGAATGACTCCAGTCGCTGAGGAAGAAGAAGAAAGTTCTGATGATGAACCAAAGGATGAACAGAGAGAACTTACCACAAAACCCTTAAGCATCTGAGGTTACAGCATGCTGCTGCTGAATTCAACATTCAACAAACCAGAGGCCCTGGAGGTTCCAGCGGTGGTGCACTAACCACACCAGTTCTTGATGCGGTTAATCAACCCGATAAGGAACCGTACCACCACTAAGGAATCAACAGAGCAACAAAGAAGAAGAGGATGAAATCATATTCGACTTTGAAGAAGAAGAAGAACAAGAAAAGAATGAGAAGATAACAGATGAAGACATTGAGCAAGCGGCTAAGGAAAGGGTCAAGAAGAAGCTCGGGCTAAAGCAGAGGAAGAGGCAAGAGCTCAAGAGGAAGCTGACAATTATCTTCAAGATAATCCAGAACATAACCCAGAACAAACTTCTGAGCCACCTAAAGACCCAGAGCCATCTCATGACTCATCTTCAACTGATTCATCATCTCATTCATCACCACCACCATCCAAAGATGCTACCACCAGATCATCATCCAGATCGATCAAGAAACCCACTGACACTTGGGCATCACGTGCCAAAACCAAGATTGTTAAGGCTGTCAGGCAAGCAAGGAAACGAAATGTGGTTAACAAGAAGTTGAATCAGCTAGCTGACAGAGTTAACTTACTCGGTGATTTGATGAACGAGTTCTCGGAGGAAAGAGACCAGATCCAGCAATTCCTCAACCGAGATATTCAGGGTGAAATGGACAAGACGATTAGGGACTACACTCATAAGTTCCTTCTCGACACCGTCCTGGAGTCACAAAAGAAATGTTCGCAAGACAACTCTACCCTTATCTGATGTCATTGGTCAAGCAAACACTTTCAACTACACCAGCAATGATGCAAATCCGACCAATTCCACCTCCTGTTGTCACTGAAGCTGATTTGATTTCAAAACTGATTATGCAAATGTCTTCCCGATCTGGAACTTTCACTTCTGATGAATCAAAACTTTTTGAGGCATTGCTTGCATATCAACTAAAGCAAACTTGCAAGGAAGGAGCTGGTCAAGAAAAGAGACCAAGAGACGATGATGATGCGGACAAGGATTCAGAGCCTAAACGTCAAAAGAAAACAGGCGAATCCTCATCTATGCCTCCACCACCCCCAAGGACCACCACCACCACAAGCTCTTCTCAACGACCTCCTGCTAGTGATAAACCTCAGGACTCTGAGTCTCCACCACCATCGGAGAAAACTGGTGATCATTTCCAATACACCGGTGGTGACGACGAAGAGATTCCTGAGCCCCAACAACCGCCCTCATCAACAACATCAACCAAGCAACAACCAGCATCATCCTCCAAGCCAAAGAAGAAAAAGTCTACCTCAGTTGTATCATGGTTGGATGAAGATGACACTGATGAATACGAATGGTTTTCCAAGCTTGTTGATGCCACCCCTCGATTACCGGAAGGCCAAGAACCGGTAGATGGTCGAACCATGGAGCACGTCAAGATAATTCAAGATAAGTTCAAAGTGAAGAAGATGACGAAAGGGGAGTTACGCCGAATCAAGAACGATGCATTTCAACTGCTTAAGGACAACTCCGATAGTGCTATTGAAGTCGAATATCATCTAGACAACATCGCACGAGCTATGTCCAACAACATTGATTGGCTCAACCTTGAATCAAACATCGACTTCACAAGACCAGATAAGACTCCATACTACACAGACTGGACCAAGCCACTACGAACCATTGGTCGACCGATCAACAAAGGATTCCCTACCAATACTTCTTCAACAACGACCTGAATTTCTTCAACACGGTAGCGATGTAAGCAAGAAATACGCTACGCCACTCACCTTTAACATCCCGAAGCAGCAGCCTTCTCCAACAATGTTGCCATCGAGGAAGAAGCCACAAGAATGTTTGTTGATAATGTGGTGAATTATGATCTCGATGCACAAGATGGGCATTCATCATTGGCCCGAAAGAAGAAGACTATACTACGTGTCGCCAGTTCTAAAATCCAACAAAGAGGTGTTCAATGACAAACGGATCATTGCTATCATGAATGTCAGTCTGGCTACGAAGTGGGATTACTCATTCCTGGAAGAGATCAAAGTCAAACGCCAAGACGAGCAAGAATATGATTTTACTGAAGCTGATTTTCCGAGATTGTCGCTCAATGACATTGAAGACATGTATCTGGCTAAGGTACAAGGTCGGATGCGACATTTCTCCACCAACATCCAGCTCCAGTACATCAAGTCATTGTTGATATTCATAAGAAGCATAGTGATCCAGGAACGTGTTGAAGATCTTCAACTTGCCGTGGAATCATACCAGAAACAAGTCAATCTCACTAAACCGCTGCTACACTTTCCCGATATCAACCAACTCTCTCAGTACACCATTGTGAAGAAACCAAAGTTTGGAGTAGTTTACCGCAGTGAACTTCACCACAACTGCTTAATGGCATGCAATGAGCTTCACAAGTTTTGTGATCATACTCTGAAGAAGGTTCGTGATGGGTTAGCGATCGGTTGAAGGAGATTCATGAAGGCATTGGGTCAAGAAGCGGTGGAATTCTAGATAAAAGAGGGATGTGAAGAAGATTATCAAGAGGATTGATGAAAGGTTGTTTCATCGTGATCAGATGCGGAATTTGGAGAGTTTTGTGGGTGGACGACAGAGTTTCCCTCTTACGGGTTATCAACGACAAGAGAGAACTCCCGCTGTTATTGAAGGATTGCCTGGTACTCCTTAATTTATTTCTTTGATTGATATTTGGATGATATGATTTGTATAATTGACAATGGCTTGTGCACACATAACAGTGTACAACCCGTACTTGTAATGAAAGGACCCTGTGGTACGCATCAGTGCCACAATCCTTATAAAAGGAGCGAAAGCTTCTTACTTTTGAGTAAAACTTATCAAAACTTTCATTTTTCAAAGTTTTGCTCAAAAGAACAAGTACTTCCCCTTATGTTTTCAAAACCTCAAAAGTTAATATTACTTGTTGAGGGGGAGTATTTGCTAAAAATCTTTGTTCACAAAACGTTCTTCGTGGAAATCTTCCCACAAAACTCGAAATGGACATATTCGATATCAAAATTTCATCAAAAATAACATTTATATGCCATTTTTGAGGGGGAGAAAAATTGTGTGATACAAATATGTTGTAAATATGATTGAATCTTCGTGTGCTAAGACTTAACCCATGAATTGACGAGATCTGAATTGTCATACATCGAAAAGATTTGTCTTCCAAGACTTATCCGAGTAGATTGTACCTTTTCGAGAAACTCCTGATAGACATGAACTTTGACGGGTTTGACAACCTTTCGAGGTTTGTCCACACCTTCAAGGTAGTTATTAGAGCTAGTTGTCACCTAAAAGCTGACAATGCAACTCTTTAACTATGCAACGTAACCGTGTCTCGCGGGGAATTGTCTATCTTGAGTCGATCAATTCAAAAGTGCGAGCTCTACCCTCACCGTGTGCGAGTTTCACAAAACACTTGAGCACATGTGGAGGGGGAGTATTTCTGAAAATACAAAACTCTCAAAGTGATACAAAAGGTTTTCACTCATAAACACTTTGAGAGATTTTCGAGAAAATGGTTTTATGGAAACTTAGGACAGTCATGGTGTTATAAGGTGACTAAGGTTAGGAATAACCGTTCTATGATCCGTCAGAGTTGGAGGGATCTACCCAAGGACACCACCAATAGTTAGAATTTAGAAGTCCTTAGGTATGATTATAAAAAGGAGAAAATAAGAATCGGAGAAAGAAGGAGTTGAAGAATTAAAAAGAAAAGTAAAGAAAAGGGTGAAAAGAAATAGCCCTCCAAATTATTCAACTTAGGGCGTACACGGGTTCAATACATATGCTACCGGGTTGTCACTAGATGACACCGGTATTGAAGATTAAAGTCGTCATGGACCCAAAGGACGCATGCACTAAACCTTCTTAGCCACTCAAGTTTCTCTCAATGTAAGCTTGTTTCATTCTCACAGGAACCCTACGTAAACTATCGGCTTTCTCTTAGAGATTGCCGGTATTGAAGAAGGAGACCTCTCCCTAGTCTCCGCTCAGAAAACCAAAGCGCACTATTGAGTCTAGAGCCACGAGATTCATCAAAAGATCTCTTAGGAACACTTGACATTTCATCACTTGTCGCTCAACATTAAGGACGCAAGTGATAACATTATCGAGTCCTTCACGATCTTAGCAATCTGTCGAGAACATTTATGAGGGGTTCACAATTGTGATCCTCGGTGATTGAATGGAAACTCCCGCCGTGGTCAACATCAAACAACCCCGACAAGCAGTCGCTTGGTAACTCCTCGTGGGTTACGCTTAGTGTTGTCTCAAACGGTCTACAATGTGAGGTGATGCTTCGTGTACCTCAACGACTCACCGAACCAGAGGTGTACTTCGTACATCGTGTTATCCTACTTGAGGACTCCAGCTCAGAACAACCTTTGCTAGAATTAGAGATGTGTTTTCACACTATGTTGTTAACACGCTCAAGTTCGAACTTGTAAGTGCCGGAAATCCCGCTAAGGAGATTCCTTTCAAGAATCGAGTCCTCGAAGATGTGGGTCATTACTTGAACTTGTTCAATGTAATGCCAATCGTCCCTTATGGGATTCGGACGGTGATTCGCCCGACCAAGGTGAATGGAATCAAGACATTCATCGAAGAACAATCGTAGTGGTCAATTCTCTAAGAAACGACCACAGTGATCGATTGGTGTTTATCACTAACCCATTATTATGTTTTCTTCTTATGGATGCTCCTGGGAGATGATCGTGCTGATTCTCTACATGCTCATACCAACAACAACACAAATTGAAGTTCTCTCGAAAGGCAACACAAAAGTCAGAATGGTTCTTCCTCAAAGCCAAAGAATCTACAAAGTTTAAAGACTTAGAGAACTACATCAAAACTGAAATCCAACGTCAGAGCGTGTGAGCATGTTGGAGAAGGATGTGGAGACACCTGAGCAACGAAGCGGATCTGATGCAGATAACCACAACATAACATCACCATATCCACACCGAACAAAGAACAAAGATAATGATACAAAGACGTCAAAGTCTCAAACTTCAAAAGAAACAAGATCCTCACACCGGGAGATTGTTAGAATCAAGGCACTTCTTCTCACAAGAAAGAAGAATGTCGAAGACGCCAAAGCAACTATTACATCAACACCAACAACTTTTCAAGATTGTCTGGAGTCATTTATTAATTACCAACACTTAGGGGGAGATTGTTGGAATCACTCCTAACTTGTAATTCAAGTGTTAGTAATAAATATGTAATAGGTTGCTTAATTAGGCATTTATGTTAGTTATTAATGGCAAGGCTTATGTAGAAAGCCCATAAGCCTTGGCCCAAGTCCAATAAAGATGGAAGGAACTAGTAGTGTTGCCCTAGTTCCTTCCCCTATAAATACTCTTGTAAACCTTCCTTGAAGGTTGGTTGTTCATTTCACTTCAATACCTACGCCTAACATTTCTTATTATCATACGTGTGTTTGTGTGTTTTGTTCAACCAATCTATCTTCATCTTATTTCTTACATATTGATGCTTGTGTTACATTATGGTGACCTAACATTACGTATGAGCTAAACTCTAACACGAAACGAGGACAATTTTCTCGTTGATGGTGTACAAGTAATCAAAATCAATGGAACCAAAAATGTTGTCGATGTAATCACGTTGGATAAAATAGGGTGAATAACTCTACCCTCATAAAACCAAATGCCTTTTGGCTCAACGGTATGTGAGTGGCCCATCAACCTAGAGGTTGTGGTTCAAGTCTCATTAGAGACATGTGAGATAGGTGGTGTAGGTTGTAAAAATTGTCTTTCTAAAAAAACTACCCTCAGACTCAAGATTACGAAAGGTTGAGACACGGTTTAAGGGAGTGCTTGGTTCTTCAAAATTTTAGGTATATATGCTACGGTTCGTTGGTAATTACTTTGAATCACACGGGGCATATTGACACCTATATACATATATATATATATATATATATATATATATATATATATATATATATATATATATATATATATATATATATATATATATATATATATTTAGTTAATTAAATAGACCAAAAGAAAATTGATTTTCAGCCTATAGATGCTCGACTTTTTTTCCCAATAGTGGATTCAAGCAAAATTATATCAAGTCGAGCAAAAAAATTGATAAATCAAGCAATTTATATTTAGATTTTTTTCAAACATAGACCATGGTTTGTGCAATGGATAAAAATTTCTCTTGGTCTATTTAACTCATTTTTCCTAAAAAAATGACCTCAATATATATATATATATATATATAACAGGAGGCATGGCACGTAGATTATTTCACAATTGCCACCTCAATGTCACCTCAATGTCATGTAATTCATTTTAATGCCATGTAATCATTAGTTCTGTTAGTCTACAAACAAACATGATTACCACTAGACCAACACATTTTTTGTATTATAACTTGGAAAACTAAATTTATAAACCTCTACAACCAATCATTGACCATTTTGATTAGTTTAAAATGAAATGTATTTATCTCCAAAAACTATATAGCACATATCTAATCCTTAATTATAGTTTCAGAATTATAAATTTTAGTCTAATCTTATATCTACAGGAAAAAATTTCCAAACCCTAATGTTGAAACTTTGTTACTGTGTATGCATATGTTGATGGTACAAGTTTCATCGCTCCATCATAACTTTCGATTATAGATTTATATTCTTATGATGATGATGATAATGGAGCTCTACTGCACCAATGAATTTAATGGAGAAAAGTAAGTCTATTCTGTATTTCTATTCATTTATATGAGTTTCTTTTAACGATTTTGTATGCGATCAAGTTCCAAAAACGTTAAACTTAACAGACTCTACAGGAAAATTATTTTTTTATTTTTTTGTAAAAGTTTTATAGACTGTTTATAAAGTCTTACCTCGTGTCATTAATGCAGGACTCTCAACGTCTCATACCTAACTATGAACTACGAGAGGACTTCATACGTTCAAGTCCTCTAAATATGGTGCCATCACAGACTGCTGAGCCATGGAAACCAAAAAGCGGGTTATTCGACAACAACCAATTTGTTATGATTGACCAGACTAAGACAAAGCATGCACTCATTGACATCCAAGGTTTGTTTATCTTTACTTAAATTATCGGAAGTGTAACAAACACCCCGCATCATCATCACTGATTTCTGATGGGGCGTTTGGATTTGCGTTTTGAAGCTAATTTTTGCCATAGTAAAGTAACAAACAAATATTTTTAAATAAACTTCATATTAGCCCACCAATACTGATTTTTTTACGCACCTAATCAATTTTCTGATTATTCATTGTTGACGACTACTTTCTACAGATTGTTGCCCAAACTCTACGCTTTTCAGCTACAAATTTCCTGTATCAGGATTGATGCAGGTAGAAAAGGACGGACTCGATCTGTTATCACTTTCTGACTTAACACATCTTAAAACCGTGGCAACAACGGACTACAAGCCATATTTTCCTGACGTGGGTTATACAGATTCTCAGCTTGTTTATCCAAATCCAGAAGTTGGTTCCCGGGAACAGTTAATAGATTAATATCCAGAAGATGGTTGTGGAACTGATATAGCGCCAGTTGTGCTATAACTTGATGGTTGATAAGAGTCAGTCAACATGTTAAAATTTAGTTAAAATTTAGATTTTGCTGTATCATTGTTCCCATTATCCATTTTCCTCTTGCAGTGAGTTGTATAGATTCTCAGTTACAGTTAAACTTCCAGAACTGATTATTACATATGTATGATTTCCATTGAAAATCCTAATACCAGTGAACCTGATTTTCTTACTACACATGTTACAATGTATTACAGGTGTGAGTAAATATTAGAAATACAATACTTAAAAAACTTTGGAGATTATAACACGGGTACTATCAAGTCCAGCCTTCAGAAGATACGATAGCTCAGGTAACTAATTTTAGTTTTTTTGTATGATTATGAGTTGTATTGTTGTTTTTCGCTATCTTTATGCTTGAATCTGCATCCCAGTTCCTTAATGCACAGTTAAAAGTGAAGCTTTTGATGTTGAAAAATTAGCTGATAAGTTGCAATGTTGTGGCAAATTCTACGTGATTGGAATATAAGTGGGTGCATATGATATTTGGAGTTGCCTCGGATACCCACACAGGCATGATTGACTAATCTCCAACATCATCTTTGTCTTGGCCATGTCTATTTCTTCAGTTACATGACTTATGCATACAAATAATATAAGAAAATACTTAATATCAACAAACTGAATAATATAAAATATGGAATCCATCTGATCTGATCATCCAATCATCAGTGCTAAAGTTTTTTTTACCAACAAACAGAATTAACCTGGACTAAACTTGGTTCACACATATCACTATAGAAAATATCATGATCTATAACATTCTCATATCGATAAGGTCAATACAGAATTCGGGTTTTTTTTGCACAAGATAACCAATGTACTTTTTCATACCATTAATGTAGTGCGCTTCTATTGGCTGATGGGAAGACGTGTTCTATCAACAGTCAACACGTTTCATTGGACAAAGACATTTCTTTCTTACGCACATTGCTCTCAACATTCAGTATGTATATACTTCCTCCTAGAGTCACAATACCAACTCCATAACCGACACATACATGCCTAATCTGTAAAAAAGATGTATATTTGAAATATAGTTTTGATCTAAATGATTAATACTATTTAATCACATGGTTATATAGATCAAGAACCCAAGTCTTAGCATGTTAATATAATCACATGGTTATTTAGGTATAAACTTATTACAGTATTGCCTAAGAGTCTAACTCCAGGTGAAAAAAAAATAGTGGCTTCAAAAATAAAATAATAACAGCAGTATATATGATGTATATATAAATAAACCAATACAATTGTGTTAATATGTGTAATAGCTATGTCCTTTATCAAACAGATTTGTGCCAGGTTTTAGATTTAAAATTTTATAAAGTAACATGGAATAGGATTTAGTAATTTGGTAAGTGTTGCGTGAGTGTCTTTTGGTAATATGAAAGCTGTGAGGATGGTCGATTTTGTTAATCGATTCGGCCAAGAAAAACCACCACTAGGGTGCTTGGTTTTCTCTTTGTACTGCTGATTTCCAGCCCCAAATAGGGTGCGTTTACTGCTGATTTCCAGCCCCAAATAGGGTGCGTTTACTGCTGATTTCCAGCCCCAAATAGAGTGAGTTATCTGCTGATTTCCAGCCCCAAATAGGGTGTGTTGTCCGCTGAGTTTCAGCTTCAAAAGGGTACGTTTGTTTACTGACTTTCTGCACCAAATGGGTGTGTTTGTTTTGCTGCAATGTGGAAAAAGAAATAGATAAAGATAGCATTGTGATTCCCACACCTGAAGAATCTAACAATGGCGACGTCAGTAATTCTGCTACAGTGAGTCCATAATCATGACATGAAATAAATCTATCTCAACACACTTACACGGTGGTCTTAATCAATACTTGAACCATCGATGTGATGCAGCTACTACATAGCTTTCATCGTCCGGTCTTGGGTAGTGAAGATGGTCACGAAGCAACTGAAATAACCAATGCTGATAATGTCAAACAAGAGAAGGATAGCAAGGATGATACTGAGAGCAAGGAAGAAAAGACGGAAAAAAAAGATTACCCCTATAGAGATTACAATGGTGAGTTCGTCTCTATGTGAACTTCCTTACTTCCATATGCTTGACAATTAATCGGTTTTTTTTAAAACATTATCGTCACATTTGTAACCATTGAAACACATAACGAGTGCAGGATCAACAGGTTCAGAATAATGGGAAACATAGTGCGTTAATGAAAATTGGGGCAAAACCTAAGCTGAGTGTCAGTACTAGAGGAGACTTTAATGACTTTACCACCAATGAAAACTTGATAACCGTCGAGAAACCTGAAGTTTTTGAAATTAAAAGAAGTAACAATACACATTCAGATTCTAGCAATGGTGACGGCACCGCCCCAACAGACTCTCTGCTGCAAAAGAATCCTACCAAGGTAGTAAAAGCTTCCATATCTAAAAACCAAAATGTTATAACCATTTCTTTGTTCTCCTTCTGATTAATTATGTCATGTTACCAGAAGAAAACATTGACTGGCTCCGAAACTGTTGTTGCTGTTCCTGGATGTGTTTCATTTGTGACAGGTTTGTCCTTTCGACTTCAAATAGTCAGACCATAGGCTTAACCGGGTTGATTTTCAATACGTAGTTCTTCTTAACAAATTGTCATATAAGGATTTGTTTATACATAATGGACTGTTAATTTTTGAAACTACTGTTTTCTGCAAAATAAGCCTTTTACTAACTATGATTTTACTATTGTGTCATTTCTCAGGAAAAAGGTCAACTCCTCAAAAAGTCAAAATCAGTAAAAAAAAGTTCTCTAGAAAGTAATTGACAAACTCATGGCTGTCTTGATATAACCCAATTTGTTGTCACCTGTTGTCAAACATAACCATTTGTACATACTAAATAGCACTGTATAATAAAAAGTTCCCCTATCAATATTATGCGAGCATATCCTTGATCCGTATTTTGACTTTATAGCCTTATTATGTTACATCATTGTTTTTATTGGATTTTTAAAATACTCATCAATGTCTTTAATTTATAAATGATCACACGTATCCGTTTTTTGCTTGCAGGAATATCGTAACAATCTGCTGAGAGTTGCTACTCAAAAGGCAGCAGGTAAAAACCCGTATCCTCACAAATTCCAGCAAACAATTTCCTTTCCTGAATATAGAAAGAAGTATGAAAACTTAGAAAATGGGGAGTATCAGGAAGGTGCACAAGAATCCTTGGCTGGTAAGCATAATTTGGTACACGATCTTACATTTTATAATTATATATGTTCCTTTTATAATGATGTTGATAATTGCATTCCTTTCAGGCCGTGTGAGGAACATACGGTATTCACCAAATGTAACTTTCTGTGATTTGCATGGTCCTGGTGGGAAAGTGCAAGTCATGGTGGATCGAAGGTAACGGTTGTACATGGTTTTGGGTTTCAACTGGTCATTGCTTCGTACGTTTTTTTTATTAGTTGCGAACAACAGAAAATATACACATACTAAAGTACACGTGTAACATGTTGTTGCAGGCGTCCTGAGCAATCTGATTTGTGATCAATGAGCATGAACGGGGTCGATACATCTGTTTTGGGCCTGAAAGTAAAGCATGTTTTGAAAGTGGGATTATTTGATTATGGAAGAGATTACTACATGATTGGGAATTATAGTCCTGCGAAAGAAAACTATGTTCCTCAAAATGAATTCACACTTGGTACTTTGAGGTATGATTATGGAAAGTATTATGCTTCAAAGTCATTCTTTGACCCCGTTAAAAACCGAAGGATCTTGATGGCTTGGGTGAACGAATCGGATTCTGAAGCTGATGATATTGCTAAAGGATGGTCCGGACTTCATGTAATCAAAGACTGATATTTTTTTCTTTACTTTTCTTAGTCTCCTGGTATATATGTTTTTGCTTAATTATAAGATACTAAATTTGCTTATAATATGCAGTCGTTCCCAAGGAGTCTTTGGCTAGACCAAAACAAGAAGCAGCTCATACAGTGGCCTATTGAGGAAATTGAAATGTTGCACGAAAATGAGGTCAGTTTTGAAGATAAGAAACTTGAAGCTGGATCAATACAGGAAATTGAAGGCATAACTGCTTCACAGGTAATTAGCTCTCTTAATTGAAAATCTTAATTTTGTTTAGGCTTCTTTTGAATTAACATTGTGGTATTTTTTATATGAAAGGTGGATGTGAAGATTTCTTTTAAACTAACTGACTTAGAAGAGGCTGAAGAACTGGACCACAGCTTATGTGCAGTGCAAAGGATGCATCAACCAAAGGCAAATTCGGACCATTTGGGCTGTTAGCTTTGGCTTCCAGCGACTAACTGAGCATACTGGAATCTTCTTTAGGATCTATAAGAGTAGTGAACGATACGTTGTCCTAATGTGCAGTGATCAAATCCGGTTAGTATCTCAAACATATATTCAAAGTCTAACTGTTAGAAGTGGCGATATCCATGAGTAGGATAACGGGTCAAATCGAGCCATTTTCAAAAAAAAAGTCAAATGTACCCAAGACTTTTTTAGTTGTAGCTCATTTGGACCACTTTGTTAGTTCACCCACACCAACCAAAAAGATTATACAAAACCCAAGTTGACCCATTTTTGTCCATTTGAACCTGTCTAAAGTTTCCACAACCTACATTTCACATGTCTTCTACAAGGAATGGGCTCGATAAGACCACATATGGAGCATTTGTCGACATAGACCCTAAGCAAGAGGAAATTTCACTCAGAACCTTGGTGAGTAAACTTAGTTCTTGACTTCTTTCATTGTTTCTGTTCTCTGCGTTGATCATGACATCTAATGTAGTTGGTTTTGCGATGCTTACAGGTAGATCACTCGATTGTTGAGAGCTTTGGAGGAGGAGGAAAGACTTGCATTACATCAATGGTTTACCCAGAATTCGCCATCGGAGAAGATGCCCATTTGTTTGCCTTTAACAATGGAACGGAAAGTGTTGTGATCTCTAAGATGAGTGCTTGGAGTGTGAAGAAAGCTCACATCAACATAGAAGAAACTATAAGCTGTAGAAGTCACTAATCTGAAGAAGAAGATAATGCAGATGATTATTTGTACGGAAGGATGTATTTATTCATTATAATGGAAGCAATTTAATTAGTTTGCTTACATGATTTGAGTACTTAAACATAATGTAAAGACTCCATTTTTGTGGAGTTTCAGTTTAAGTTAAATAAGTTACCATGCTCCTTTAACCTAAAAGGCCAATTATATGATTATACTTTCACAATAAAGGTAACCTCATTTTCATTCAAATTTAATCAGTATATACGAATAGTTAGTTTGGATGAAGGCAAACATACATTGTCTGATGTCTTAAGTAAAACGATCATTTTCTAACATAATGAGTTATTAATAAAAAGTGCTTATTAACTTTTTGGAGGGTTAAAAATGTGTTTCTATGGCAGGTACAACATGCATGTGCAAGATTATACATACTGTTAGCCTGAAAGCCGCTTAGAAGGTCTTTAGAAGATGGCGACAAGGTATGTACATCTATCTTCCTACAACTCTATATAGTAATCTATGTTAATATTGTAATTTATTGCAAAACATAGTGGCGTCTAATTAGCAAGCTATATGACTAATGCAAATTATATGTACCAAGATATTTCATGTTTGTACAACTGTTAATCGGTGTCTCTATCATTGCAGACTTTTTATCCATTACACGCTTGATTTGAAAAATATCAAAGGACTATTAGACTAATGCAGTGTGAGTGAATTATTAAGGTGTACTCAATGAGCCATACGTAACTAATATGTTAACTTATCGATCAGATTGTTGATTAAAGTATACTCTATAATTCATTTGTCTTTTAAGTTAATGAACTCGGTGTCTGGAAGCAGTTTACAATGACCCATTTTAGAAACATGAATAGTCTATAAGGGTGGTAGACATGTTCCAAGTTTTTTTAGTCTTGGAGAACCGTTTGTCATATCATTTTGAACTATAATTCCTATTTTTATTAGTATGTGTGGCTTATTGAGATTCTTTTTTTTTCATCTATGAGCTTCGCCTTAGAGTCTTACTTGGACATAATGGTAACCTAACTTTAATGTCCCAAGTTAGGAACATGAATTAGAATTTATTTAGTTTTCATTCGTCAATCAATCATATCTAGCATCTTTTCAAAAGTTGAAAGCAAAGAGAAATGCAACAATGAACTCCAACAAAAGGTAGTAAATTTCGTTATTTCTATTCCATACATTTGACATATGTTCTCATCTCAAATGATAGCATCTTTATAAAAAATATACTATTCAAAGAGTTTGAGAACGAGCTTATAGATTGACAACAGTGATGGGCTTTAACATACCAACATAAGGTATTTGAATAAATATTGATTGAATATATTACTTTTGGTCAATTAAAATTTCCTAATGCATAATTGTTGGATGCTCAAAACAGGTCAAGGACCTGTAAAAAAACTGAACGTACAAGTCAAAGAGTCAAAGGATTGCACCATGACCCTTTTAAGATAAGGTCGTAAAAACGAAGAACATGCACATATTATTATTCTTGCCGGTATTGCATTGGATGGGAAATAAAGGATGGTTTTTCTTTGTTGTTGTTTTAAACGAGGAATTGAAACTAGCCTGAAAGAACAAGAACATATATCTAATATAACCTCACTCCATTTAAAGGTATTTATTGGAGCAATTTTTAGTTATCATTAAGTTCTGGAGTTATGATAAGGTGTTGGATGCGATTTTGGCTACCGAAAAAAATGCTTAATGCTTCGTTGTAAAATAAAAGAGACAAGTAGTGTTATGGATAAAAGTTGTGGTGAAGAGTTGATCAAGCTTCTTGACGAACATGGAAACAAAGCATGATGATATTCTATCGAAATTTATTAAAGAGACTGGAAGTTCTAAATACGAAGAAACAAGCATCAATTGCACCCTAATTAAGGTGAGTTGTTTTCATGGTTAACTATAGTTTTTATTTTAGCTCAATAAACTTTGTTGGAGTTACTGTAACATGCATGTCACAGTTTTAGTTGAGTGCCTGGAAGTAGTTCATAAAACATATCATTCTCATCTAATATGTGTTGGACAGATTTTGGTATTGTGTGATATGTATATTATACACCATTATGGCGAACTATATAAATGTAGTATTTTTGTTGCTTTATCGTTAACATTTTTTTTTATATTTGCTTAATCATGAGGACTAGACAAAAAAGGGAAATACTACCTGAGATGTTATACATAACATTTGGTAGTTTTATATGTATCCTCATATTAAAATATGAAACATATATTCCATCTCCAATTGATAGGACGGTTAGAATCAATGAGAACTTTTTGTAGCAAGATTATTAATAGAGGTGGCAAAATATCTCTAAAAGCAAAAAGATGGGCTAAATGGATAAAATTTTTAAAGATTTTAGCATTTTTAATTTCATCTTTTTTTGAAATAAGACATACAAATTTATTGAAAACTTAAACGGGCCCATTTTTTTCTCAATTGACATTACGATCATTTTAAAGAAATATTTTTATATATAATATATTTAAGTTTTTTTAATATAAATAAGATATTACGTTTAATGAATTTATTTCATCGTTTTAAGTCTTTTATTAAGCGATTTGTATAACATGTGCCCGTTTGGCCCGTGCCCGTTTAAGCCCGTGCCCATTCTAGGTCGTGCCCATTTAGCCCGTGCCCGTGCCCGTCCGTTTTGCCACCTATGTTTATTAATCTAAAAGGATAACCATTGGTGATTTCTTAGGTGCTCCTGTTATGTGCATGAGAAACATAGACCAAAGCGCGGGATTATGCAACGGAACTAGGCTTCAAGTACTAAGGATGGGTGTCAATATAATAGAAGCCAAGATTATATCAGGCGGAAGTGTAGGTAGAATTTGCGCAATACCAAGGATGGTCTTAAGCCCTTCTGATAATAAGATGCCGTTTAAATTTAATCGTAGACAATTCCCAGTTGCATTGTGTTTTGCAATGACTATTTAAAAGTCAAGGACAAACATTAACACAAGTAGGATTGTTTCTACAACGGTCGGTTTCTTCTCACGGGCAACTATACGTAGCCGTATCAAGGGTGAAAAGCAGAAAAGAGTTAAAGATTTTATGTTGTGATGAAGACGGGAAATACGCAAAATCAACAACAAATGTTATCTACAAAGAAGCTTTGTTTAGAATTTAAGTTAAATGTTATATCACTTTAATACATTCTCATTATCTACAACTTTACAAACATATATAAATTTCATAATGTTGTAAAAATTATATATGTTGTGTTATTAACCATCCACGCAAACCAGACAATTATTTATAACTCTTAACAAAAATAAAACAATTTCACGTTAACCAACACCATCACAAGTAAAATTATAAATGTTGTAGTAACGGGTCAAAGTCAAGCGCTTCAATGAAATGTGCCGGTTGACAAGGTTCTGGAATGAAGGTGTCAATCAGACATCTTGGCCCATCTATGATTTAGCAAATGCAACATTCATGTTGATAAGTTTGTAAACACGAAGGTTGTCAAACTTTATATTTTATCTCATATTCGATAAACTTATATTTCTTTAGGCAACCTTATGTTGAGCAGCCATATGATGGAAGTGGAGGTAATGTTTTTCGTTATGTACATGGCTAATTCAAAATATTGTAAGAATTATATATGATGTCTTATTAACCATCCATTAAAACCATACAATTATTTATAATCATTTATTTAAAAAAAAACAAAAATTTTTAAAAAACCAATGTCTTATAATATTGTTTAACAATTTTAAAAATGTATAAAGTTATTTAAAACAACAAACAAATAATTATAAATCATGCCCGCCCATTGGGCTGCCAAATTAGTATATATATATATATATATATATATATATATATATATATATATATATATATATATATATATATATATATATATATATATATATATATATATATATATATATATATATATATATATATATATATATATATATATACTAGTGTCAAAACCCGTCCGATGGACGGGTATGACTTGTGGTTTTTATTTTAGGTTTTAGTAGAACAAATATATACTAAAAAGTAATTAAAAGTTAAATTAAACAATTTACGCTATAATTGATGTTACCATATATATATATATATATATATATATATATATATATATATATATATATATATATATATATATATATATATATATATATATATATATATATATATATATATATATATATATATATATATATATATATATATATATATATATATATAGGGAAGGATCGAGTAGGATTAGCTTTTAAGAGGATAGTGCGAAAATATCACAAGAAATTTTAAATAAAATCAATAAAATCAAAAAATTAAAAAAGAAAGAGGATGATAAATTATTAAGAATCGCTGAAAAAAATTTCAAAAAAAAATCGTTTGGATATGTATTACTTGTTTCTCGTTTGAAGTTTGAAAAGCATAGTCAAGGTGCAGTTCTAAACCAGGATGTTAGTAAAGATTATGGTCCACCACTCAACCATTAATCCTAACCTACCTTATAACCAGCTTATAGGTCTAGGCTCGGGCTATTCAAACACGAATTATGAAATATTGAGTTCGAAATATATTGCTGAAATTTATCTTGTTATTCACTCAGATAAGTAATTTATGAACTTGAAGGGCACCATTTTGATTACCCTTATGACATCTCTAACGGATCTTGATGATGATAGGCTTGGAATCACCATTACACTTGGACGCGCATAGCCAACACGCATTACACATTGTGCTTGCCATCATACGACTACCACCAAATGAGAGAATCTTTTTCGGTATTTTGGCCTTCAAATATGGTATAATTGTTGTAGCCTTACATTTTATCCAACAAAAGATATGTAACTATCGAAAGTGAGTTCTTTAATTAATAATGGAAGCTGCTAGAAATCCATACAGCAAAGCGTTTTTGGTCAAAGTGTCAAACCAACCTGACCCATACCAAGATCACCCATTTTGACCTGTTGCCCAACCAAGACAATAAGTCATATGTTAAATGTCTTTTTTTTTTCTTTCTGAAAACACGCAATACAAAAAACCCTAAACTCAATCCACTGTTCGGTTAACTTAAATTAATCACTAAATAAATTTATATATGATAACGTAACAAAAAAAATGTGTCAAATCTGGATATCAGACCTCTATTGCAGAACCCATCATCTGGACAATACGATCAAATATGGTGGTTATATCTGTTCGAAAGCTTTGCTATGCAAAATGCGTTTGTATATAATGTATGTGGCAACCGGTTTCCCTTGAGAAAATCCAAGATCTTGTGTAGCAGCTTTCATAAGAGTATCAACCAATTCCTATACCACAGATATAAAGATAGATATCAAACAGTATGTTCCAACGTGTTTTCATGTATATAAGTCGTTCTTTAACAAAAGAAATAAAAATATTATCTCGTTCTTTAACAAAAGCAATAAAAATATTATCTCGTTCTTTAACAAAAGCAATAAAAATATTATCTATATCAGGACTATAAGGTATGATATGAATAAGAAACATAGTTTACTGTAGCGAAAAAGGACGGGTAAAAAATGGCTGGAAAATATCCAATGAATAAATTAAGTAACGGCTTCCCAGGAGAGATACATTACTTTTCAATTGGTAAACATGATTTGTTTTTTGCCTAATGGGTAGAAAAAATTGTTCACATCAGCTATGCATCGTGAGGAATTACCATGGGCATTCATTGTTTTGCTAAATAATATTTAAGCTACGAATCAAGTGTATGTAACCAATCGTTTAATGTTTGATCTTTGAAAAAAAACCAAAAGAGTATCAACGGCTAAAGTAGTTTCTGGTGTTGCTGATGAATAAGATGGTGTCTTTTGGTGCCTATTTGGTGTTGGGGTCGGACAGGTTAATGGTTCAGGTTTTCATAACTGTCAGTAAGTAAAAACCAATCAAAAACTGACATTGAGCTATAGCCAAATGTTTAGATATGGCAATTTGACCTATTTACTAATGAATAGGTCAATAGGGGTTATTATTCATATCTGTACAAGAACTATTTGTTTTATAAAAAAACATGAATTATATAAAAATAAAAATAAATTGACGAGTGAAGCTAAAGAGCATTGTGACATGATAACGTAGTTCCAAAGTCATTAGCCCTAAATCCATCATTAGCCATGGTGAAGAAGTTTCCTCATTTGGTGACTTTTTGGCATCCTCAGAAAAGCACGAGTGACTTGTTGTTTGGTGTATCCTATGCGCACAAGCTGCAGTTAATAAAAGGTAGGTCAATAAAGTATTAATATTAACTTTAAACTACAATAAACTATGAATTTAAGATAGCATACCTTATCGAGAGTATGGGAAAAACTTGAACATATCAATAGATAGTAGAGGACGCAAATAATGTAGAAAATAAATCGTGATTGTCAAATTTGTTATCCAGTAATACCTTCATAATTAGCTTGGCAAATTTGTTTAAGTGAGCAAGTTATATTAACCCGCATCCTGTTTAAATTTAATGTATATATCGACACTGGAAGCAATCACTATGTATTGAGATAATATACCTCCTTTAGAGCAAGAAGATGAACAGCTTGAGGCCCGCGATATTACAATGAATCAAGGTTGATGGACTAAACATAACTGAAATGGGTTTTTTTTCACTTTTTGTTCAATTAGCTCTTATTTTACTTATTGCAACACGACAAATATATATGAACTTATTGCATTTCCATTACCATAAGATAGAAAAAAGTTTAGTCGCTCAAATTGGTGGAAGCTATGATTACCAAAATTATGCAACTTTAAATATCAAGTGCATTGCTAAAAGTTGAATACAAAAAAAGTTTGTGAGGCTATTTTGGATCATCAGCGAAAGATAACTAAAGAACATGTCTATTCTGTTTCTTGTGAAGAAAAATTATTATTAGTGTCTTAGTGATAATAACGGCTTTTTAGTCGAGTTTATCTAAACAAGGAAGAGTTTGTTGACAAGTAAGGTGTTAGTAGATAGAACAGTAGCCTTAGTTCCATGTCGGTGCCACTTTTTAATAGCAGTTTACATGATAAATTTTGGATAGTTTAGCTATCATTACTACACAAAAATTTTAACGAATGAATTATCAATCGCGAGACAGTAAATAGAATGGCAACCTGAATTCCATTTCTAAGAGAAGTAAATTTTATGTCCTTAAGCATAACTTCATCAAATTATTTTGGCTAGGGATCATCTCGATTTCATGTTCCCCATGAAGGACTGTCTTTGAAGATCAGATTTCATCAACAAAACAATCGTTGCAGCAACTGAGCCAATTTTTTGTTTCATTAACATATTTTGAAGCAATCAAACTTGAAACTTGTCAACTTGATCCCGGCCACCTCCATATTACTAACTAAGCAGGATTTGAGGCTGCATTTATTAGACGTGACCAGTAGAAGCACTTATATCACTTCATTCTACATTAACATTGATTATTTATGGCAAATGAACAAGCGTAGTACCTCCATCTGATTGTTTTTGTGAAATATTTTAAGTGACGACATGTGGACTTATCCCTTGTCCCAGAGCACTTCATGAACATTCAAATGTAGCTGCTTTATTAAAACTATACTAAAATCTAGTTGTCGAAATTGGTAGTTGTTTACCGTTAGACATGCTTTTCATTGCTAGAACATCTGAATAGTTATAAACATATGTTATTTGGGTTGTAGACTACTGAATAAATTTTGATTAGATGACTTCCCAAAATGTATGTATCAAATATACATAATGCGATGTACATTATGTATGATCTTATATCTTTCTATTATTCCTATTTGGAGGTAATCTTATAATTTTGTAGGGCCAAAGTAATCAGAATAACATAAAGACAATTTTTCTAACATGTAAAAACTACCTTATCATTGGTAAGGTTATAAGTTTTGTTACAGTTTAATAATTTTGAATAGTAGTAGATTATATCAGAACAAAGTGACTAAGCACATTTGCTAATTTCCTTTGAATTACTTGCACGTATATAGAAACAGAATGTATGTAATTAGTTATTATTGAATGTTTACCTAGTAACTTAACATTACTTAGTTGATATCTAATTAATGTCACAAAATCCAAATAATTAATTTATCAAATGTACGAAAGGAAACATGGATTAAAATACAGTCATTTTGTTTATCATGACATACAACAAACCACAAATTATACCTTCACTCAGCAGCCAAACCTACATCTGGGCATAAAGAGAGAAGGCGATGACGAAAGTCCACTCGAAGTTTTCCAGTTGCAAGGCCTTTAGCTATGGATTGAAATCCTGCAAGGCCTTTAGCTATGGATTGAAATCCTGCAGGAAGAGTCTTGAATGTAACTGAACCAGTGGGCATCTAAGGTATTTGATGTAAAGAAGTCTAATTGAAGATGAATCTAAGAGAATTTATTATTACTGTAATACATTAAAAACCAACTTTTTATATAAGCAAGGGAGTGTGTGTATTGTTTATCAAGACAAGTACAATATAAGTGCTAGTACAATAAGAATACAGTAGCCACAAGGTAATAGGTTACTTAAATGCGTTTTGTATTGGCCTCTGTTGGCAATGGCAAGGTCTTGCTTTCTGCAGATCCAATGATTGAAATACTGCAAAGTGCAGATTATGGGGTGTTTGGGATTGAATTGTGCAGATATAACACATTTATGAGTAAATGTTAGTTGCCTCAGTACTGAGTGACACACCTGATTCATTCGGTTTCAATCTCTTCTTAAGGAACTTTCATCATCTTGCTTCCTCTTCAGGCTGAAAGCATACTTATAAAGGCTACGGTTCCAGGTCTTGTCGATAAGACAGCTATAGACGACTACCACAATACATAGTGTCATACTTTAAAAGCTGTTGGAAATGAAACATTCGTAAATACTATCTGTCTAGAAAAGCTGAATCTTAGCGAGATTAATTATCCTTCTATTGCAGTCCTAATTGCAGTGAAATCTACTTTGGTATGTATATTGTATATGATTTAGTATACCTGTTAGTATAGCATTAGTCACATCAGCTCGTGCTTATAGAAGTATCACTACTTACAACAATAGAGTATAATGTTCTTCATTACATGAATATATATGAATTAACTAACCCATTTTCGGATAAATATTGTCTAATCATCACCTCGTATATTATATCATCAGTGATAATATCATATAAATTATTGTATTATTAACTAAAATAATAGTTGCATCTAATATTATATAAATGAAATCAATAATATTTTATTACATGAGTGGTGGAAAATTGTCATATATAAGTTTACTGATAAATATCATCCATTACCTAAAGTTTTAATTCATATGATTGTATCACTGATATTTCTTAGTCAGACTGATAAATATAACATGCATATTGTGAATGTATGTACCAAAATGTGTATCAGTGACAAATTCTTATAGAGTTATTTACCTGTTTTTTGGCATATCCTCAACTCATTCTTTATAAAAAAGGATGCACCTTAATATACTGTCCCATGGCCACCACGACCAAGAATCCTATCGTCAGAAAAGTTTTTTATTGCAATTTCTAATTCTTCGGTAGTGAATATATTTGTCAACTTGTTTACACTACCACCCTCATTCGAATCAATCTGTTGCTTCAATAACATGCCAGCATTTTTTAGGAAGTATTTTTCTTTCAATTTAATGACGTTTCTTCTCTGGTGACTAAAGTACAACCACCCGATTCCGATGAGTATAGATAAGAATTCGAACCGCATTCCTTAAATAAAACACAAAAATCATTAGTGGCCACAAAAAATTATTATCTGACATTAATGCAATTGAAGCCAATTTAATTATCTAAAAAAAGAGCATGATTTTTATCACCAAGAGACAACTTGAGTACTGGAGATTTGGAATTCTTAACAATGCTCCCATCCTTTCTTTCATCTCCCTCATATCCTCGAGGGCATGAACATATTAAACTTCTAGGAAGATTAGTACAAGTCCCGTTGCACGGGTTGTTGTTAGGATCCAAACATTCATCGATAAACTTCATTGCTTCCCCGGCCTTTGAGTGTTTGGATAAAAACAGCTTAGCATTTTGAAGATTAATGGCTATGAAAATGCTACTAACCTTAACAGTCAGGAGAAAGATACCAATTGTCTTTATAACCATTCTTGTACAGGAGCATCTATACCCTCCATTTCCACCCTTAAAATCCACACAATCACTATTATTTTGACAATGATAATCAAATGTGTTTTTATACTCGTTACATGTCCTACTTCCAATAGCCCAATTAAGTACCACTGGAATGGTCTTAATTGTTTGATCAACAAAATCAGGATCTGTAAAATCTGATGCACCACAAAACATAAATGCATTTTGCTCTGCAAGGAAAGTGAACCTGCATTTGTCGAAAGCCCGGATTACAGTGTGATTATATAGTGTACTAAAGGGTCAGAAGGTAAGTTGTCAAACCAGCAGGCATGCTCGTTCAGCAACACCCCATACCTGTATGATAAATGTAGAGAAATACGATTGAGAGGAACATAACCTCCAACACTATTAGCATGTTTATGTATGAGGTTGGTTACAAATTGCAGTTAGTCTAATAAATGGATCACTAAATTTAGCTTGGAGAAAGAATGTAAAATACAATTTACATGTAATTCTCGTTCAACTCAGTGTTCCAGAGTCGCTATCACATCCTGTGAAGAAATAATAAAATCTTCTATTGACCTTCAGCTTAATAACAAACTACTTATTTAATGTTGCAGAGTTGCTAAGACATCCTCTTTAGTCTTCACCTTGGATACATATAGACCACCCACTAAGTTGGGTACTTTATAAACAAAATTGATGGCTTTATATAAAAACTAATCACCGGCTACATGGTTGTACATACTTCGTATAGGTCATTTGCATAGTACATCATCCATAGACCCTTATGATACCTGTAAAGTGGGGTCATCGGTTACATTTCTTAATGACGTTCCATGGTATTCAAAACCTTTAACAAATTGGCTATCATTTAGTAGAAACAAGCATAGATGCACAACTTGATGACATGTTTTTAGATAAAGAAATTCCTCGCCAATGTTTGTAATTGAGACTCCAACTATCCATGGTACCCAAAAGGAGTGACCAGGAGAGTATAGGTGCACACTGAGCATCATGTTATGCAAACCCAAAATAGATACAACAAAATTTCCAAAAAAACACATACCGAATTTCTCAAAAACTTGCCTTTAGATGTGCTCTTGAATGCATGAAATGCCGTAGTAAATAGTTTATACCACTTATTTAAAAAAGCCTTCAGCAGTTTAAACAAATCCTCAACACTCTTTATGATTTGACTTCAAATATACAGTCTAACTTTACCCAATTTGGCCATTTTTCAAAACATAACTAACCCAATTTGGTCATTTTTCAAATAGTTATAGAGCTGCCACTTCTTGCCTGGACAGAAATATGACAGCTTTTACAAGAAGGGAGTAAATTCCTAACCTGGAGGTATTCGAAGATGGCTGTGAAAGGCAGTTTCAGAAAAAAAGCCTCCTGAATAGCCTGATAGTGAATAAAATCTTTAATAGCATTGATATGTCGTGCTAACAATATCATCAAAAAAGAGAGGTGATTCCTACTGCGTGATGTCCACTAATCGCGTTCTTAACTATCTCAGCGTGTGACTCATGTGGATTATCATCAACATAATAATATTATCATTGTAATATGACTGACCGATGAAGTTTTTATAATTATATTTAATATTGAACAAAAAGAGTGTAGGTTAAGCCAAAACAGTCTGTTATAACCCGTACTAAATAACGACCCGTTTAAACCCAAACCAATTTAACTGTTATCCAAGCCGCCCTCTTTCCATCTGTGTTATCATACAATTTTGAATTATTATAAGAAATTTAATACCAAAAGATTATTAAACACCATGTTCGTTAGCCTCAATTAATTAAACAAAAAAGGGATCAAACGCTCCAAAATCATCTATAAATGCATTAAAATTCATTAAAGCTCCTATATTACTAACATAAAGTTAAATTATTATTGGAATCATAATACTCATCTATAAGTTTAATAAAGAACAATGTGTCCACAGCGGCAAAGGAGCTTGGAGTGAGTGTGTAGTTGTCACTTCATCTGTACAGACATTGTACCCGGTCTTCCATGGCCTGCTGATGTCCCCAAGAGTGAGGATTTTCGGCTCACCTGACTTATAAACGGGTCAATTAGTTTATGTTTTATCACTGAGCCTATACCTTGATTAAGACGAAGAATCATTAGCATGCTGGCATTAAGCGTTGGAGGAATTATTAGACCCATCACTGTTCCAGGGTTCACTCAGCCATTTCCACTCCCTGATGTGCAAAGGTTTACCTTGAAAACCACCATCACTATCAGACTTTGCTCTGATTCATACCACTCCCTTATTCACAATTTCATCACCTACTTTGATTTGTATCACACCCTGGCTAAATCTTAATAATTTCTTATGCACGCCCTGTACTACCTATCTCATTATTCCCATACACAACATTGTAAAATACAAAACATCAGTTATGATGTTGCAATAGCTGTGTATACCTCTGATTTAAGTACGCGCACCCTGATGTACTCAGAGTTTATGATTGAAAGATACATTTCTGATGTTGCACAAGCGCAACTCGTAACTCTCATTAACACACTCTGAGTTACAATCTGGTTTTTTCAGACCCAATTTTCAGAGTTTTGTTCTTCATGGACAAATATGGTTCTTAGATGTATCTGAATGTTCAGTTTATGTAGTAATACTCGGAAAACATACTGAAAACATCAATGGTGTATATGCATATAGCCCTTTTTCATTGACTCGATAAGGTTCAAGTTGAGGTTTTGGTTCAGGTTATCATTTGTGGGTTATCAGGTTATGGTTAAAGAGTGGTTGTTTTCAGTTTTAGTTATCAGATTTCTCAGGGTTTGGTTTTCAGGATCTAAATGATCAGGTACTCTAATCAACATCACACTCCCTGAAACCTACCCATTTACGATTGTTGTTATTTGTTAAGAATGTTCAGGCTCAGCTTGATGCATTAACAGCAAAGCAACCCCTGATTCTAAAACCACACTCACACCCTGTTGTTGCACCAGTTAATATACCCTCTAATATAAGACTCTCAACACCAGTCTTGTTTAGGCTCAGCCTAAATGAAACTATAACAACGATTAATGATAAAAGTATCATCAAAACGCCCTAATAAAATTTAATTTGTCAGGCACCCTTTACCCTTATTTTTAGCAAATCTTCACAACCAATTCACTCTCTGAGTCGACACGTAACAGGAGCATATAACCTATGACACAACTATTTGGCTCCCTGATACAAACATCACAAATCTTAGCTCCAGCACCCACTAATAATTACGATCATCAAAACTCCCTGAATAACAACCCTTGTAACATCTGATCTAATCCCCTAATTCTTTATTCCCTCATGCACCATGTTCTGGTATCAGCTACTCTGTTCAGGGGCACTGGTTTTAGAGTCACACTTTTCAGTGACTCATTCAGGATCAGAGACTCAAGGAACCATCAGTTTCAAACCAATTTATCACACAACATTATACTTGATCAGACCCCTTTTAAATCTCTACCCACTATCTGTTTCATCCAATCAGCACGCCTACTTACAACAACAATCTCACTCCTTATCCAACGAACAAAACACCACAACCAACTCTACAACATCACTTGATCTGTACACTTCTTAAAGCCATCTTTCATCTCAACCATATCCTTAACAACAGTAATCGCTGATCATCCTTAGAAAAGCGAGACCAGTATCACTCAGCTTTTTCCATGGCCTTTGTGACCGGCGAGTTATACCTCGCATCTCCACCTATGGGCATTCACATCTGGAGATCCCGAGCAGCAGTCTGAAATGTGACTTTTGACATCGTATGTTAGACTCAACAAATATTTTTCCATGTTGCTGCTATCAAACCAATAACATAATCATCAACTTAACTAATTGGTAAAAGTAACATGAGTCCTTAATGGTCCGTTAACCTCATTCCACACAAAGATGTTAAATGTAACCAGGTTTTCTTTTAAAGCCGGAATGCTAACTGCATATGAACATATCAAAACTTTATAAACTTGCACAAGATCAATAAGAAAACAATGCAAATAAAAGGATTCATGGTGCTGATAATAAAAGATACCAGTTTTACACTATAGGGATATGTAAACAATGTTAATGTGTAACATAAATATGATATCTACGTGTAGGAAGTGATATGCATAAGAAATAATTTATGATAAGCAAACACTTGAAATAAGTATCATAATGCGAAATACATATTTTTTATACCAGAAGGACATGAGGCTGGTATACATCTATCTTTGCCACCACCATATTTAGATGATCCATTTCCTAAAGAAAGAGATAATAATACATGAGAAAAAGGTAAAGAATTAAAATCCATATCTACATAAAGATTAAAAAAAGTGGTAAGAAAATTGAATAAAGCAACGCAAGTAAACAAAAGGAAAAGATATAAATCTGCAACCTGATTCAACAAAGTATCAAAACTTGATAGGAGATTAGAAACTCGCTGATACTCGAGAGCCCCTCCGAGAATTAAGATCCGTGGCTTCTCAATTCTTGATGTCTTCCGTCGATGAGCCACATTCTTTTTACAAACAACCCCTTTAACCACCATGCTGAAAAACTGATAGACATTACAAGAAGAAAAAAGAGCTGAAAAAGATTGTACAAAAGGATGAAGAAAAAAATAAAGAACAACTAACATAGATGTTGTGTTCAGACGTACCTGTCGACAACTGTATTGGTTATACAACTACAGTTAGCTTAAAACTTCTATGCCTATTAGCATTTCCCAAGGATAAATTTAAGAGAATAGCTAGATTACCAGTTTGGATTTTTTTTATCAGGGTGTCACCCCATATCACATTGGCTGGGTAATGATTTCATTCAGGTTCCAGCTTTTTAATAAGTTCAAAGTCACCAGATTTATCCTTCCTCTATGCACTATGAATCTAATAAACTGACTTTTTAAAGAGACGTGAGCAAAAAGAGCACTTTGTAAGACTTTGTACCCAAATCGACACATAAGAGCAACCACTACAATAAAATAGGGAACTCTACCATAGTTACTTGTGTGATTTGATGGCTCGACAAACGGTCTAAAAAGCGCACATGACTCGATAGATTATGGGCTGCTTATACCGTGGTCATCAGGCATATTCTCAAGAGGAATAACCATTCTTCCCATTATTAAACATTTACATCCAAACCTTTTAGATAATATCATAATACTCTTAAAAGTAATCTAAATTAGTCAAAAACCAAAAGAATATCATGAATGAGATTTTTTCTACCTGAGATCGTGTTTTTGTTTCGGATTTGCGTCACTAAATCATCATCTTATATGGTATTTGGAGGCAATGTTGAGAGATGAATGATGTGAATTCATTATCATGCATGTTCATTAAAATAATCAGTAGTTTAACACGTGTGTAATTTTCCCCTCAGCAATTTTCGAACAAAATAGGAAAAATTATTAGAATAAAAAACCAGAAAAAACATCAAAATACCTTGCAGTTAGACCCTATGTTTCCTGAAACTGAAACATTCTAAATAAATTTTAACAATCACAACACAACATGCTAAATCTGCATAAACGTTGTTAGGATTTAGTAAATCCAAAAATAATTTAGTCTATTAAAGATAACTTATGAATGACCCAAGTCACCTCAAGTATATGTTTATCATTACAAACCGAAAGCTCGTCAGTCAATGAGATTATGATAAGTTAAGTAGTATTATATAGTTTAAGTAACACCGTGTCATCATTAGAGGACATAGACGGGTCTTTACCCACCGTATGCCCGATCCACACCGATAGGTGGCGCTTTATGTAAAGATTATAAATACTCTCTACCTTCCAAGGTAGAGAGTTGGAGCTCATAATAAGACTTTTCTTTCTCTCACTAAAGTTCCCTAAACCTCTAACTTTCTCTCTCTAGAACTCTTTGTATGCCTACTTTGTGTTTGGTTTGATGTGTATGTGAAATCCAATATGTTACAAATGGTATCAAGAGCCATGGTTTGATCTTCTCTTACATATCTTTGGATTTCTAGTGACTTTTAGGTGGTTTTAGAGTTTGAAAAAGTTTAGTGGTTTTTGCATCATTTGGATCATTTCTAGTGTTAAAGTTTGAAACTTGAGTGTAGTTTTGTGTTTAGAATCATTGTATGTGCTTGGGTTTTGATTTGGTAAGCTTGAATCATCGTGGTTGGGTTGTTTTTGGATTGAAAAGTGTGTTTTTAAAGTTTTCTCTTGCTAGCGACTTGTGCTACGGACTTTATTTCTTGGTAGCGACTTGGTTTGTAAAACTGTAGCGAGTTGTAGTGTACTTTGGTAGCGACTTGGTGCTTAGCGACTTGTCTATTGAGACAAGCCGACAAACAATACACTTAGTGGAGTCTCCACTACGGGTAGCGACTTGGTGAAAGTTAGCGACTTGTACTTAAGTTTGTTAGCGAGTTGGTGTTAGCGAGTTGGTGCTTAGCGAGTTGCTCTTTAGCGACTTGACAACTTAGCGACTTGGTGCTTAGCGACTTGGTGCTTAGCGACTTGCTGTCAAAATTTTGCTAGCGATTTGGTGCTTAGCGAGTTGTTCTTTAGCGACTTGACAACTTAGCGACTTGGTGCTTAGCGACTTGTCACAAAATTTTACTAGCGACTTGGTGCTTAGCGACTTGTTTCAGTTTTCTTAGCGACTTGGTGACTGTCTATAATACGGTTTTCTCTGATTTAGTAAAATCCCGTGAAAGAATCTATTTCCGGTTTAATCATAGAGTTATAAAATCCCGCTCAATCATCATCATGTCTACCAACGCTCCTACAATCATCTCCACTGCTGTCGAGGATGTTCAAGCACCGGTTCGATACTCGCCCACCCATGCTTGATGTAATCGACTACGACTCTTGGGCTCAACGAATCGATTGTACTGCCTTGGAAAGGAAAATGGAGTCAACATTCTCAAATCCATTGATGAAGGACCGATCGGGTTGAGACTACTAGAGACTTAATTGATACAAATGAAGATGGAACAATTATCTATGGAATTGATAGACCAAAGACATATGATGAGCTCGATGATAAGGAGAAAAGAGATTCGATGTCGATATCGTGGCTTCTAACATCGTACTTCAAGGTCTTCCAAAAGATATCTACAAGTCGATCAATCACAACACCGGCCAAGGCAGCAGGGATAATGTCAAGATGCTTCTCTCGTGTTCAATTAACTATGGAAGACAGAGAATCACAACTCTATGATGAGTTTGAACACTTCAAGATGAAACCGGATGAGAGTGTCTATGAGTACTATGTGAGATTCCACAAGCTTGTTAATGATATGAGGAACATCGAATGACTATGCCAAACATTCACCGAACTCAAAGTTTGTGAACAACATGAATCCGTAATGGCACAAGTTTGTCACCTCAGAAGCTAACCAAAGGATTGAAGAATACAAACTATGAGCAACTCTATGCCTTCCTCCTTCGTAATGAGAGACATGCTATGTTTGAAAAAGGATTCTTAATCGCTCAAAACCAACCATGGAGAGACAAGCTCATCAAATGATTCAACCGCCTTCTACTCAAACATCGGAATCACAACCAAAGCCTCACAAGTCATACCCATGGGTAATGGTAATCACAAACTCATTCCCGATCCTATGTTCAAACAAGTCGATGCCGATGCACACGTGGAAACTTCATTAATCAACCGGCTCTCCGATTAGTCAAAACATGAACTCTTCCACACACCAACAACAATCTCGTAATCGCCCAATCCACACAATCAAGCCACCGCGAGATGGAAGGTTATGGTGCACCAGCTCAAGAACGACAAGACGAACAAGCAAGAGGTGGAGTCGTAGAGGTTATGCCGCAAATCGAATAGGGAAGGAATGGAAATCGTGGTCAAGCAAAGCCAATCAAATGTTACAATTGTGGAGGTGAGGACACATTGCAAGGAACCGCACATCGCCAAAACGCCTCGTAATGCCGAGTACTTGTGGATAAGATGTTGCTTGTGCAAGCTCGTGATAATGGTGCGCTTTGGATGAAGAGGAGTTGTTGTTCTTGGTCGAGGAAATGCTAAGACATATGATGCAGATGTGGATGAGCAACCAATTCAGAGATAGGCCATAATCATCGAATGCCTTTCAAGTAGCCGATTGTGATGCATACGACTGATGTTGATGAAGAACCCACCGCATAAACCATTTTCATGGCTAGCATTTCTCCAATGGTCTCTCCTAAAGTCTCTTCATCACCACAAGTCGGTCCATCCAAAGACAAAATCATTTCGAGGTATTAAAATTATACGATGAAGTTGATGAGCAAAAGATACATAACGGCACAATCAATCGTATTTATTGAGTCGATATTGAAAATATGGGTAATATCAATGTTGTCCCATATGATCAATATGTGAAACAAAGTGAAAGTGAGATTGTACCAAGTGATGCATCTTCCGCATCAATAATGATTATGTTTTGATGAATTCACCGCATGTGCCCTCGATGATTCTCGCTATCTCCGAATCGAATGCCTATAAAGAACGTGTTGCTATTTATGAACAACGTGCAAAATTTGAGTTGACCACCCGTGAGCGTGAAATGGATGACCAAATGCGCATAACTATTAGAAAAAGTAGGTTTAGAGAAGAAGTATTAAAACAAGAGTTAAACTCCTTACAAGAAAAGCTTTCTAAACCGCTAAGCAAAACAAGAACTTCAAGAAAATGTTAAAATGCTTAAGCAAGAATTCAAAGCTAAGGAATCAAAACTTTTGAATGATTTTTCTAATCTAAAACCTTGAAAACAAGCTTGAAAATAAGTTGTACGCACAAGGAAATACCATTCAGATCGCTCACTTAATCACTAAGCATAGAGTCTTAAGCGATAAGCATAGCATTCCCTTGTTGAGGAACCAAATCCAGAGGTCATTAAAAGGCTAGAAATGCTCATAAGGTTCTTTATGATGGCAATGAAATCCTTAAACCTAGACAAAACCTAGTTGCATTGAGTGCACCGAGGAAGATAAGAAATCGATGAAGTCACTAGGAAAAGATGAACAAGAAATTAGATGATCCTAAATGTAAAGAGAAGAAAATAAATATCACACCCCATGATTACAAGAAGGAGAATTGGATTTCCTTGAACATGTTTAAGCCTCAGACGTTGTTAACACCCAAACAAGTGTTCGAAAAAGGATTTAGATAAGCAAAAGCGAGAATCTTGTTGTAACGAACCCTCCCTTTAGGAAAATGCCTTCAACGACTCGTGTATCCTCCAAATACACCAATGCATTTAGTACCTAGGACTATTGCCACGAAAAGCAAGACCTTAATCACCAATATGTTATTTTTCAACTATTTGTTGATTTTGAGAAAACTTGTAAGAAAAGGATCACACCCACCGGTATAATCAAGGGAAAGGGTTTTGAGCAAACAAAAGAATGTTATTTAATCAAGTCATGCCTTTCTTTAAACAACTAAAAGATCATTTTGAAAGTCTTAAAAGGGAATGAATTTAGACATTAAAGAAATGGAAAAGGAATTTGATGCAATGATAGTTGAGGTTAGTAACTATGAGCGAGCACTAAAATATAATGAGATTGAGAGGAAGAACTTGCATACATTGAATGAGACTCTTATTATCGAATGTGTTGCTCAAGATGTGTTTTCATCGCTACAAATTGTTCCATTAATGCTTCTCAATTTCATGAATTATCTCTGTCCCTCGAAAGTCTCCCATGATCGTGTCATTGAGCTTGAAAAGACTAATTCTAAACTAAATGAGAAAATTGAACCGGATGATCACGACAAGTTGGTTAAACATTTTTCTAAACTAGAGGTTGAGCATTTTAATTTACAACTAAAATATCAACATCTTAAAGAAAATGTCAAAACTTCAAATATCAAGACATCCTCGATGCTCCGAGTTTGATGCGCTTTTCAAATTAACAAACGTGATGAATGATTCAAGCTCATTGTAACACGATCGAAAGTTGAAAGCCCAAATCTCTCAATTAAAGGGTCAAAAGAACAATGTAACCGGCTCCCAAATGCCTCCTCCTTTAGATTCTCGAATTCACAAACGTTTCATCTTCAAAACTTAGTAAATGTATTACAAAAGGAAAACGAAAGTTTTTGAAGAAAATGAAAAGGTTAAACGTCATTTCAATGAGTTATTTGAATCAATAAAGGTCACTCAGAACAAAAACAACGAACAAATAGCTTCATTGCAAAAGGAAATTGAGAATCAAGAGCCGTGTAAAAGGGAAAATGCCAATGACCAATGGGGAGAATGGTGTATCAAAGGTTCACTCTTGTAATAAATATGCTTTGTCTGTGAAATATGTCCCCCCTCATCTCAGGAACAACAAACTTGCTATTCAAACATATTTCTCATCCCTTAAGGATTGTCTAGAATGTCTCCGTGAGATTGTTGAAGAGGATAAGGTAGAGAAACCACTTGACAATGCAATTGGGCATGCATGCTTATATGCCAAACGATCTCAAGAAATTCTAGAATGCTTAATCACAATATGCCCTAAGTCCTTAGGTGAGAGAGTTAATCCTTTGATTCCGTGTTCTATGCCTAGTGCCAAGCATGAAATCCATTCAAGACCCAATGTTATGAATGTGAACCTTAGTGTGCCTTCAAGTAGTTCGATTCCGATCCGTTAGTGCTAAGAAAGCGAACTCTAGTGTACCTTCTAGAGTACAAATCCCAGCACTTCTTGTGTTAAGAAAGTGAAACTTAGTGTGCATGCATGTAGTTCAGATCCCAAAGACATCTAAACAGGAGATGCAAAGAGTAGCAAAACCAACTAATGTTCCCATTCCTCTACAGAGTAATCATGACATTAAAGCGGCAGTCAAAGTCTCAAGACAATACAAGGAATGATAGGACCTCGCAAGCCAAGAATGTGCATTGAAGAGAGTAGAAGACCAACCTAGGAACTTTAAGCTTGAGTCGAATAAAACGAATCGTGTTGATTCTAGTATTAGCCATAGGCGCATCGTAATTAATTCAATTCGATACTATTTGCAAACCTTGTAATGATGTCTCGCTTGAATTATGCTTCTAATCATGAATGTGGTATGAATGTTTTGTCTAATGTCACATACCCCGCTAATATTGCTAATGCAAAAATCATGTTAAAAAGGCTAAAAGGCAGGCGAAAGAGAGTTAGAAAACAAAGGAAACCCACAGAAGAACATTTAGTAAGATAGGTTATCAATGGATACCTTTTGGCTATAAGGTTAATGAGTCAATGCCCACTAGAAAATGGATGCCTCATCGGTAGAACTATTCCTTAAGAAGTGAACATACTTTGAATAGGGCAAATACGGACACTAGTACCGCATCTATTCATAATGATTCTATTACCTCAATTTCGATATGAATGTTTCTATTTCGATGTGGTGTTCCAATCATCATTACTAACCAAATGGAACCCATTCTTGCATGGGATCCCAATTATCCATTTATCCATTCTTGTCTGTGTTCAACCGCAGATCGCTCAAATCGCTCGTGGTACCGGACTCAGTCGTTCCAAGCATATGATCATGCGACCGGTCGCGCTCATGAACTTCGTGAGTAAATTCATCGGACGCTTAGATTCGGAACCACCATTTTGGAGCTATTATGGGTTATGGAGATTATGTGGTTGGTGAAAGTGTAATTTCCAGGGTATATTATGTGGAAGGTCTTGGTCATAACTTGTTCTCTGTTGGTCAATTCTGTGATTCCGATCTAGAAGTAGCCTTTAGAAAACATACTTGTTTCGTTAGAGAACTTGATGGTGTAGAATTGTTAAGAGGTACCCGAGGTTCAAACCTATACACCATCTCTATCGATGACATGATGAAGTCCTCTCCAATCTGCTTGCTGTCAAAGGCTTCTAAAACAAAGTCTTGGTTATGGCATCGTTGACTCAATCACTTGAACTTTGGTACCATAAACAACCTTTCCGTAAAGGATCTAGTCGAGGCTTACCCAGATTAAAATATGAAAAGATCATCTTTGCTCACTTGTCAATTGGGAAAAAGCACGAAATATGCCCACAAACCAAAACCCACAAACTCAGAATGGAAGTTCTTCATACCCTTCATATGGATCCGCGCGGTCCAATGAGAGTGCAAACTATTAATGGGAAGAGATATGTGTTAGTAGTGGTTGATGACTACTCCCGATTCACTTGGGTTAAGTTTTGAGGACAAAGGACTAAACTCCGATGTCATCATTAAACTCATTAAACAACTTCGATCGACTCAACAAAACAGTTCGAATCGTCCGAACCGACAATGGAACCGAGTTTGTTAATAAAGTACTCAATGAATTTTATGAAAATGTTGGAATCACCCTCAAAGAAGTGTTCCTCGAACTCCTCAACGTAACGGTGTAGTTGAAAGACGAAATCGAACTCTTGTAGAAGCCGCAAGGACAATGTCGATCTACTCAAAGGTTCCAATGTTTCTATGGGTCAAGCTATTGCCACCGCTTGTTACACTCAAAATAGATCTCTAATTCACACATCTCATGGAAAGACTCCATACGAACTTGTCCACAATCAAGACCGATCTATCATACCTTCGTGTGTTTGGTGCTTTATGTTATCCAACTAATGATGGTCAAGATTTAGGAAAACCGAGAGCCAAAGGTACATTGGAGTATTTGTAGGCTATGCACCAAATGTAAAAGGTTACCGAATCTACAATAAGAGAACCCGAGATATCATGGAAACAATTCACGTTACGCTTGATGAGTCGACCGGTCAAATGGCTCTGGACAATCCAGCCAGACCCGCACTTCAAAACAATCCCATTGGTTCATCCCTTGTACCAAATTCTTCTCCAAAGAACTCCATATGTACCTCCATCCAAGATGATTTAAAGAAATTGTTTGATCCTATGTTTGATGAACTCTATGAGCCAAGTGCTATTGAACTGTCAATTCCCACAACAGAGGTCGCTCATATCCCCGAGAATGAAGTCAATCCTACGCCTCAATATCATTAAGTCAAGAAGTACCGCCGATCACTCGCCTCATCAACAAATCATCAATCTTCGAATGTACATCATGGAACTGCTTCGCATCAATGATGAAGTTAATCCCTTGCTACTCCCGAGGATGCTCCATTTGAAAACATATTTGCTCCTCGAATCATCATCGAACCATCTTCATCGAGACATCGACTCGCTACTTCGCCCACAACAACAACCACATGAACACCTCGTAAAATGGACTCACGATCATCCATTAGACAACATCATTGGAAATCCCTCTCGTCATGTATCAACACGGAAACAACTTGCAACCGATGCCTTATGGTGCTTCTTCAACTCCGTACTCTAAGATCGAACCAAAAGATGTTAAACCGCCATGAATGAAGACAATGGTTCAATGCCATGCAAGAAGAAATTCATGAGTTTGATCGACTTGATGTATAGGAATTAGTACCGCCCAGATTGTGCTATGATCATTGCTCTAAAATGGATCTTCAAAGTGAAACTTGATGAGCATGGTGATGTCCTAAAGAACAAGGCTCGATTAGTTGCTAAAGGATACCGTCAAGAGGAGGGTATTGACTTTGAAGAATCATTTGCCCTGCTGCTCGACGAGGCAATCGTAATCTTTTGGCTAATGCCGCCAAGAAGAACATGGTAGTCTATCGATGGATGTAAAACAGCATTTCGAACGGAGATCTTAAAGAAGTCGCTCACGCCACCCAACCCAAGGCTTTGTGAATCCGAGTATCCTACTCACGCTCATCGCTTGAAGAAGGCTCAGACGGGTTAAAGCAAGCTCCAAGGGCATGGTATGATACGCTATCAAAGTTTCTTCTATCTACCGGTTTCAAAGAAAGGAGCAGCTTGATCCTACATTGTTCACCGTAAAGTCGTGCAAACATTTAATTCACGCTCAAATTTATGTTGATGATATCATCTTTGCCTCGATCGACCCCAATGAGTGTGACCGCTTTTCAAATGAAATGGGTTCAAAATTTCAAATGTCGATGATGGGACAAATGTCATTTTCTTGGGATTACAAATTTCACAAAGTCCCGAGGCATTTTCATAAATCAATCTAAATATGCAAATGAGATTTTAAAGAAATTTGGATTCGATTCTAGTGACCCTGCTGACACTCCCATGATTGAACGTATAAAACTAGATGAGGACCACTCAGGATCATGATAGACCAAACGAAATATCGTAGTATGATTGGATCCTCGATGTACCTCACACTAGTAGACCGTACATCTTGTTCATTGCTTGCATGTGTGTTAGATACCGTGCAAAGCCTACTAAAAGCACCTTGAAGCGGTTAAACGGGTCTTCGGTATCTCCAAGGAACCATCAATATGGGACTTTGGCACCAAGGACACCGGTATGTCACTAACAACCTATGCAGATGCCGATCATGCATGATGTCAAGATACTCGTCAAGCACGCCCGAGGTGCTCGCTGGGTGATAAGCTTGTGAGTGGTCTTCAAAGAAGCAAATGAGTACTTCTATTTCCTCTACAGAGGCGGAATACATAGCCATGTCATCTTGTTGTGCTCAAGTCCTATGGATGAGATCCCAACTATCCGACTATGGCTTTGAATTCAATAAAATCCTCCAGATCGTGATAATAAAAGTGTTATTGCTCTCTCATGCAACAACGCACAACACTCAAGAGCAAAGCACATCGACATTCGACATCATTTCATCGTGGAGCAAGTTGAAAACGGTGTGGTGGAACTTTACTTTGTGAGGACCGAATACCGCTAGCGACATCTTCACCAAAGCCCTTCCTAGAGAACGCTTTGAGTTTATCCTTCCACGATCGGGTCTTAAGAGCCTACAACCGTAAACACTCAAACGCCTTCAAGAGGAAGAAGAGGAGTAAAGGTTTCTTCATCTATCTCTTGTATATATTTATTTCAAAAGCAAAATACAAAATTACAAAACCCTCAAAAGCAAAATAGAAAATATAAAACTTTCAAAATCCATAAAATTAGAAAATCTTGAAAATTTTCAAAAAAATTGTTATCTTATCATGTTTTTCCTTGTTCGATATCATCTACGGATTTTGTGTTGTCATTCAAAGAATGACACGGGTCTTTAGATGTCGTTCAATGTTAAAAAAAAAATAAAAATATATATTATAAAAAAATTTGAGAAAGTAAAACATTGGTTTATTGTCATTTCAGCAAGAACTCGCTTTTCAAAGAAAGAACAGAGCCATGCTTTATCTTGGTTTTCAAATTCCTTGCTCGATTCTTTAAAACTAATTTTACTATCTAATGAAAACTAGTTGTTTTGAAAAATAACTCGGACTCTATTTTTGATAATCATCCGACTTACAAGTTTGTCAAAATATCTATCTCTCAATCAACAACTTATGTCATTGATTGAGGGGAGAATGATTTCAATTAAATCAAAAAGTTATTTGTCATAAAATTGTTTTTCAAAAGATAATCATGCATGTTTATTCAATGGAGTTTAAAGTCTATAAACCGATCCTTATCGCTAAAATGTTTTCATAATCAAGTCACAATTCTCCTTAAAGCTTTCAAAATCAATTTAATCTACAGAGATCACAAATCTCAAATGATTTGATAATTGTGATCGGGGAGAATTTGTGATTTAAATTGGATTTAATCGATCAATCGATAAATGGTTTTATAAGGATGTACAAGCTCTCCATCCCACATGTGCCAAACGATTTCAAGTTTTCCATGCACATGTTGAGGGGAGCATCTATCTTAAACCACTAAGATTTGAAACGTGATCAATGTGCAGTTTCCTCTTGTATGTGCAAAACTCTTTCAAACCTCAAGGCACATATTGAGGGGAGCAAACTTATGAAAACCTCATCCTTCCCCAAAATGCTTTATTTACTTGATTTGATTAGGAAGTGATGTTGATATCTTTAGAAAATGGTAATCAAAGAAGTTATTTTTCTCTTGCCTCCGTGTGCAAAACGATTTCAAATACTTGATGCACATGTTGAGGGGAGCTCTTGTTCTAAAAAATATCAAAACAATTCGTACAAAATGCTTTGATAATATATCTTAAGTATCCGGGTTGATTTTCAAATGGTTTTCAATTGGTTCCAATGGCGTATGAACAATACCAAATAGACCGACCAACTTTACTTTATGTATGGTGATATAAGGATGATAAGGTTAGGTATTTGTTCCCATGATCCGCCGTAACCGGAGGGATCTACCAGGACAATCCACTAGTTAGTGTAGAAGTCCTTAGGTATGATGATAAAAGGAGAAAATTGAGATATGGGAAGAGTGCGGATCGAAACCGAGCTAGTATCGAATAAACCCAACAAGGTTCTAGCTATGATGTCTCGGTAAGCAATCAAGGGGTTGAAGAATGAAAAGAATTGAATAAGAAAAGGGTGAAAACAAATAGCCCTCCATTTACTCAACCTTAGGGCGATACCGGTTCAATTCATATGCTACCGGTGGTTACCAAGGTAACATCGGTATTGAAGACAAGACGTCATGGACCCAAAGGACGACCGCACTTCAACTTCCCAAACCACTCAAGTTCCTCTTTAAAGGACTTGTTTCATTCTCACGGGAACCGACATTATCTATCGACTTTCTCTAGAGATTGTTGATATTGAAGAAGGAGACCTCTCCCTAGTCTCCGATACAGATCCAAATATGCACAAATTGAGTCTAGAGCCACGAGATCATCAATAAATCTCATTAGGACACTTTCAATGAAGACTCTCCGCTTCACAAAATGTGGAAAGAGAGATTATATCTTGAGTCCCACGATTATCCTTGTGGTATTGCTGTAACATCCGAGTGATATGCATACATATTCACAATGAAGATGGAAAGCCTTCGAGCCAACATCAAACAAGCTCCTCGGTAGGTGGCATGTGAGATCTATTCAATAGATCAACCATGTGACAACCGAATGTAAACAATGGGCGATTCAATCTTTGAATCAATCTCGTTCAGTTATGGATTGACGGATACCTTTGAAAACCGGTCTTTGTGCTTAAAACTCTTTTCTTTAGCACTTCGACCGTGTACGAATATTTCAAATCAAAAGGTGTTTATGATTGATAATTGATTTTCACTAAAACCTTCGTTGTATTGCAAAACAATTTCTATTGAGCAATACACGATTGTTTTTTTAAAATCTCTTTTCATCAATCGCTGAATCTCTATTCACCGGTTCACTCACCCGTGTTGTCTTCTTTGAGACGTTCCGGTTTGAGAACAACTAGAGCAACAAGAAACCCCGTCAAGGAAATTCTTCGAATTATACCGATCACAGTAAGATTTGTATCGATCAACGGGAACCGCGGGTCGTACCTCAATTCAACGAAAGTGATCAAAGACACTTTCGTGCGATTTATTGCTAATCGTTGTATGCGTGTACGCCCCACGCTTGCAAATGATCGTAATGAAGCGGTCAATCCATAGCCGCATGCTCACTTAACACATTCATCTCAAAAGAAATCATGATTAGTGCCTCAATGACTCGATATTTTCACTCCATGCTTCGCTACGCCGCCAATATCATGAATCAACGAAAGCTTCCGCTACTCGATGAGAATATATCATGATCCGTAATGTGAGCATGTCGGTCCGTATGTCACAATATCACATAATACCAACACCACAATGGATGAGTCGAGATTGATGTTTGCCGATGATCTCAAAAGTCGGCTCAACAATTATTATCACGTGGATCAGCAAAAGACCTCCACTTGGATTAACCAAACATGCAATGATAAGAATCGATGACTACGAGCTTCAGAGCAAAGTACTACATCAAGAATGCAAGAACAATTTTTTAATGTAATATCTGTTTGTATTCAATGTAATTTTAGTATATGTTTGAGGTGACCTCCCTTAGGGGGAGATTGTTAGGATTTAGTAAATCCAGTTATTAAAGAGTCGGTCACCTCAAGTATATGTCATCATTAGAAAGCTCGTAGTCGAGATTATGATAAGTTAAGTAGTATTTAGTTTAAGTAACACCGTGGAGGACGGACGGGTCTTTACCCACCGTATGCCCGATCCACACCCCGATAGGTGGCGCTTATGTAAAGACTATAAATACTCTCATACCTTCCAAGGTAGAGAACTTGAGCTCATAATAAGACTTTTCTTTCTCTCAGGTGAAGTTCCCTAAACCTCTAACTTTCTCTCCTTGATTTTAGTGCATCATAGTTGATGCAATTGAACTATTAACTATGACGCAGAATCTTACCAATGGAGCATTAGTCCAATGGTTGAGCACTTGTGCTTGAGTCAATTGACCCAAGTTCAAGTCCCATCATTGGCATTTGCTTCATATCGTACCACCTCCGCAAAACCCGTGGGCACACCGAGAGACTTTGTGGAATAAGAGCTTAGGGTCCAAGTCTTGGCTCGTGCTCACTCCGGTTGGTGCCCACTAGGCCGTGAGAGTTTCCGAGCTATTCCTTGTGAGGTGGACAATGGTCGGTTCCAAAAGGCACCGGGGTCGGGTGTTCCCCAATCTACACCTTTTGTAGAATGATGCGGTAACTTATAATAAAGATGCACCAAAACTTATTAGTGCATTAAGGTTATAAGTTACTACATCACGATTATAAATTCTCGCATCATAATCATGATTTTAGTGCATTAAGGTTATAAATTCGCATCACAATTATGATTGTGATGCGATTTTTATAACTGTGATGCGATGATAAATTTTATGGAATTTTTCATGGAAAAAATTTTTTGCCCAAAAAATTTTTTTTTGGAAAAAAAATTTTTTGGGGGGGGGGGTGGGTGGGTGGGGTGGGGTGGGGGTGACACATGGCATGGTGATGTGGCAAAGATGACACATGTCACCTCCACATGTCTTCTCATTCTTTTCATTATAAGAAACTTTTCATTTTAACCCTACTATATATATATATATATATATATATATATATATATATATATATATATATATATATATATATATATATATATATATACATATGTATACATATATATACATATGTATACATATATATATATACATATGTATACATATATATATACATATATATACATATATATATTAACATATATATATATATATATATATATATATATATATATATATATATATATATATATATATATATATATATATATATATATATATATATATATATATATATATATATATATATATATATATATATATATATATATATATATATATATATATATATATATATATATACTAGCGGGTACCGCAAATGCGTGTGGTACCACGGATGAGTTTTGTGGTGAGCAATGTTTTTTGTTTATATGTTTAGGCGAACGGATGTATTTTGATTATACGTTATTCATGATGATAAGTTTATCGACGGTGTTGCATGTCTGTGATGATAACCTTATCGACGTGTCACATATATATCATTTTCATAAAGCAAAACTTCTAAATTAATAATAGAGTAAATTGATATCAGATTCATTTTTCAATTTTTACTATTAATATACATGAATGTTACAAGTTATAGCAGGGTATCCACGCAATGCGGCGGCGGGTACCTTGTAACTAAATTTTCTGGCAAGCATATGCTTCGGTGTATGAGTATTTTCGACCATAACTTTACGAATGATGATAATTTAAGTTATATTAACTTTAAACAATAGCAAGACAATTTCATATCTAAATAAATTTAAAGTCCGAAAATAAACAATAGTGACCATATGACTGGAGAAAGGTAACGTAAATTAAATTAATAATCTTAATTAAGTGAAAGATATTATAAAAATAAATAGTTACTATAAAAATTAAAAAATAGGAGGTTACAAGTTTAATAAGTGATCATTAATATATATGATGGTTTCAAGGTTTTAAATTATAATACATTAAATGTTGCAAATTTTGAAACCGTGTTATAAAAAAAGGTATTTTGCTTAAAAAATTAAGATTTTTTTATAGAAAGTCCTAAATACATTTTAAAGTAGTATAAATATAAAAATAGATAAATAGTTTTTTGATTTTTGATAAATACGTACAAGGGAGGCGATGGTTTAATTGGTATTGCTTTTATCATTCGAGTGAACTTTTTTTAAGGACTCGCATCATTTTTATACTTTCTAGCGTCAATTTTACAACATTTAATACTATTTTTATTAAATATTTCATTTGTGTTATCTACTTATTATCCAAATCAAAAGCATATAATTAAAAAAAAGCGATTGCCACTGTTAGATACTAATTAGAAATATGAACCAGGAACCAAGTCAAAAGCATATTATTAAAAGTAGGGATGAGCATTTTGACCGAATCCGGCGAACCGAAGCGCATCGAAGCGGTATCGGAACCATCTGATTCCCAATATACTGATGCACGGTGCCGGACTACGAGATAAGGTGAAAAAAAATCGGTACCACTAATTCGATACGGGACCGGTACCAAATCGAGAAATTCATGAAAAAAAAGGGAAAACCCGATTTCCCGGTACCGGTACCATACCGAACGGGGTTCGATACGGTACCGGTACAACTAATTTATGCTCGGGAAAAAATCAATACCACTAATTCGATATGAGATCGGTACAAAACTGGTACCGTGCTTATCCCTAATTAAAAGCATATTATGTAAATCAGTCGAGAGTATCCAAATCAAAAGCCAATCAAGAAATGTGTGACTTGGTAAGTACCCTGGAAGAGAAGACAATACATAGTTGGATTATTTTTATCCTTGTGACATCTTGATTGAACACGTCGTCTTTCGACTTTTGATAGTTATCACTTTCTTTCCCGGTTTTCTAAATCACAAGAATTTTAAAAATGTTCTTTTTTTATCACTAAAAAATTCAAATCAAACTCTAGCATCCAAACATAATTTGACCACCCGCTTTTACCATGACCTTAAAACAGTAAAAAAATCTAATTTTATAGCATCAAAAAAAATACTTTTGAACTTACAACAAAAAATTAGCTTTAGCCTCAAAACATATCATATCTTTAACCTAGAAAATGATATCTTAAAAGAAAGATATTAGAGCACAAAAAGTTAATCAGATCACAACACACTAAGATCAACCAAACACATCTAAACCACCATGAACTAAAATCCACCAAACACCACAAACTCGAGATAGATCTTAACCATTATCGAAACCACCGTAACATACTGAAACCCGCAAACTTGAGATAGATCTTAACCGATATCAAAACTATCAAACAAATTGAATTCCCCAAAGCAGTAAGATCCGGTTATAAGCAGTTGAATCAGGTTACGATCTCTCAAATCCGTCAAACACACATGCCAAACCGAGAACTTATCAGATGGGGTAGGAAAAAAAAACATAAAACACCACTATAGCCACCAAACACACCGAAAACCACCAATCAAACCGAAACCTCCCAAAGAAACCGAACCATGGTCAGATGGTGGCACTAGAGGGTTTGGTGGTGAGGCAGAGACGAGCAGCGGTGTATTACATAAAGTGTGTGTATGAGTTTATGGAGAAACTGAGATAGGCGAGTGAGTTTTTTTAGAGTAAATATAGAGTGTGTGTTGGGCCTGTTACTTTTTCAGCTTTTATGAAAATTATCATGTAAGCTATTAGAACCGGAGACGTTACAAGCCTTGGGCTGGGCTGTTACAAGTCTTGGCTATTGAATTGTATTTAATTTTCAGGAATAATAGCTGAAATTTTAAGCCTTATTGATTTAATATTTAATAGCAAAAAGCAAGACAATTATTTTGACTTAAGTAATTGCTATTTCTTTATTAAGAAATGTTTTTGGTCTTACAAGTTTTAAGACTACTTTATTTAGCAAGTCCCAAACCTTTTATAAAGTAGTATGGATATATATATATATATATATATATATATATATATATATATATATATATGTGTGTGTGTGTGTGTGTGTGTGTGTATATATATATATATATATATATATATATATATATATATATATATATATATAGAGCTTGGATCATTTAAAAGTTGATCTCAAGAGAAAAGTGAGAAAAGTAATCTCAACCATTGGATCACCCTCTTCCCTCCTTTTTTCACACCAAACCACAGGGACCTAATTGTATTTTCCTTCATTCTTTAAGGAGGTTTTGTAAATTTTTTTCAAGGGTTTATTCCAATGGGAAGGAATAACATGGGTGCTCCGCAACAACAAAGGGCTCAGTGGTTGAACAGGTAATGCTCGATCGGGATTAATGGTCTTCGTTGTTATAATCGTAATGAGAAGGGTCATCCGGATAATGCATGCCCTAAGCCGAGGACAAGAGGCGCTTATCACAAAGAGGCTTTACTCTTGGCTCTAAAGGATGAAGTGGTGGAACTCTTACCAACAAGGAATAGAGCTTCATGGAAAATGTCGATTCAGATGATGACATGGAGGACTTTCAGTTAATGCAATTGTGATGTTAATGGCTAACATGCAAGAACTCTACATGAGTGACACAGGCCCAATGTATGACACTGACGGCTTGTCTCAGGTACCGGATCCTAACATTCTTATACATGATCTGATATCTCCGCCAACATCTGCATCCGACGAGGCTCAGAGTGTTCAACATGAGCCGTTTACATCTCATTCCGATGATAATCAAATAGATCCCGTAGTTATATTTGACGATCAAGATGACCTTATGGTTAATATTGATAATCAAGTTGACTCGTGGTTATACTTGAGGATCCGAACAATGATCATGTTGAGACTCACGCTGAACAAGTCGAACTTTCGTATCATCTAGATCTTGTGCTCATGCCCTTACTTAAATACCAAGAATCTCGATTGAATTATGCAAAACATCAATCGCCAATTAAAAGACAAAAATGCAATTTTGACTAAGGATAATGAATGCTTAAAATTTCAACTCAACAATTTTCAAAAACAAGAAAACGTGAAAAGGGTTTTGAAGTCGCTTTTGCTAAATCTCACCAAACGAAAAATCATTAGAACAACAGACACGTGATCTAGTTGCATCTAAGAATGCTTTCTTGTCTCAAATAGAACAACCGAAATATGATCATAAACAACAACTTAACGCTCACTTTGGAAACCCAAAACCAAGTCCGAGTTGTTAACTTGTCAAAAGCAGTTCTACGAGTACAAAAGCATTCAACGAAGCGAATAGATGAATATCTTGAAGAAATTGTCGACTTACAAAACAAAATCAAAGAATTTTGAAATGTTGTTTATAAACATGGGGAGTCAATCACAACTATTCAAAAGTTTACTTTTAAACTAAATCCAAATGGATATGGACCGAATCTTGCGATTACAAACCAAAGTTTTCAAATAGAGCATTCAAACCAAATCCACGATGTTTACAGCGTAACATAGAATTGATGATTCCATTATGAGTGTTGTTGAATATAATCGTCAAGAGGAATTAGATGCAGAAGACGAGAGTCGGTCAAAATTGGAAAATGTTGTTTATAACAAACCATTTAACTACTCAAAGCCGTTACTTTCGTCACACAACATGATTTTTATAACACACCTTGGGTTATCACACCTATTTCTGAGGGTCCTTTTTCCAATACTGCACAAATTAATGGTCATTTACCTTCACTTAGTGAAATAAAACCATTAGCCGAACAATGTAAAGTTTTAAAATATTTTGAAACATTCATTTCGGACATCAAACTTTTGGAACGTGAAATTGAATTTCATTCTAAAATAAAAGTTGAACATTTTCAATCGCCTCTTGGCACAAAGAGATATTCTTCGAAAAGAATTTTACCTCATGTCCAAATTTGAAAATTTGTGCTATATATTGGGAAAGGGATTTTCACAAGGAACTTGGACTTATGAAAAGAGTTTTCGAGCAAACAAAAACATCGATTTCAAATACTAAACATAAAAAGAAATTGTTGAGAAAAGATGTTGATCGACTCTTGGAAGATATTATATGTCTTGATATTCATAATGTTGTGTTATTACATTCATTGCATATGCATTTGATTTTATCATCGATTCTGTTGATTCTGTTGAAAATGTTGAGATTATCGACATCGTGTCACAAATCGAGTCTTTAAAAGTTGAAAATGAGCGATTGTTAAACGAGCTTTCAAACGCAAAACGCCGTCTTCAATGGTGTCAAAAGATTGTCATAATCGAAACTCGCTTTGCAAAACAAAATCAACCGCTTGCATACAAAACTTTTAATCCAAAACTTGAGCAACTGGATGATGTAAACGTGTCTTTGAAGTGTCAAATTGCAAAATATGAACAAGAAATTTCAAAAGTTAAAAAGGAATATGGTGTCATATTTGATTTACTCAAAAAGACTCGTGCTTAAGCGTCAAAAGATATTGATGATCATCTTGCATATACCAAAGATGTTTTACGACAAAATGGAAATACTGCTCGAAAATCAAGATTTGTTACATACTATCCATGATCTAAATGCGAGTTGGTGATACTTAAGCAAGATAGGAATAGTAGCACAAGAATAATCGCACTCTAAACAGATTCAAAATGACTCTAGAACATCTAATGACAAACCACAAGAAACTAATGTGCTTCCCTCTACTGAAACAGGAATAGTTGTCTCTTTTCCCAACGCCCGCACTTCACATCCTAGGAGCAATACAAGGAAGAATAGGAAGTTGCGTCGTAAGAAAAGAACAATAAAGAATGCTGAAGTAGAAGAACACCTTAGGACTTTGAATAAAACTCAAGTTGCACCCACTTTAGAAATTGCGTCTTACTAATGTAATCGACAAAATGTTGTAACGAATGCTAAATCTTTAAGTACTTTAAATGTTAAGTTTAAAGCTTCTTGTGTTGGTTGTCGTAAAAGTATGTTTCCTGGTTGTCATGACAAATGTGTTGCTAAAGCTATCTTATCTCGTAAGCGGAATACTAGAAAATGAAATACCTCTAGGCCCACTAATGCTTCTAAGTATGTGCTAGGTAAACCGCCTTTTAGTGTTTCTGCAAACAACATTGATGTATCTGTAGCACCCACTTCACCTCCTAGGAAGAACTTATCACCTAGTGCATTTACTAAGACCAAAGCTAAGACTAGTTGGAGATGGCAGAAATGGTTACATAATACACTTGGATTTACATGGATACCTAAAATCTAGACATGTGTGTTTCACCTATAATCGCTTGAACCTCTAACTCTTCGGTTCCACATCTACTTCTATTCCATCCGTGTCGCCCGTGTTTAATGCATGTGATATGATCATCCTCTCGGGTTGTTGATATCGATGTTCCCGACACATGACAGCAATCTTAAACTGTTATCAAACTTTGTTTCAAAGTTCGTTGGCACTGTCAGATTCGGGAATGATCACTTCGCGGCTATCATGGGCTTTGGAGATTACATCAATGGGAACATCGAAATTAGCAGAGTTTATTATGTGGAAGGTCTCGGTCACAATCTCTTCTCAGTCAGTCAATTTTGTGATGGAGATTTAGAAGTTGCTTTTAGGGAGAAAACTTGTTTCATTCGTGATCTACAAGGAAACGATCTTATGTCTGGCCAACGCACATCAAGTCTTTACACAATCTCAATACAAGACATGATTGCTTCATCTCCCATCTGTCTACTTTCGAAGGCAACATCTACAAAATCTTGGCTATGGCACCGTCGTCTCTCACATCTAAACTTTCAAACCATAACCAACCTTGCACGGTACAAACTTGTTGAAGGTCTCCCACGATTTTGGTATTCCAAAGATCACTTATGCTCAGCTTGTGAACAAGGAAAAATCACTCGTGCTCATTTTTCTTCAAAGGTTGTTGGAATCACTCCTAAACCTTATTCAAGTGTTAGTGATTCATATGTAATAGTTAGCTTAATATGGCCTTTATGTTAGTAATTATGCTTAGGCTTATGTAGAAGGCCCATAAGCCTAGGCCCAAGTCCATAAGAGAAAGGAATGGACTAGGAGTGTTGCCCTAGCTCCCTCTCCTATAAATACCTTGTTATAACCCTCACTTGAGGGTTGGTTGTTCAATTTATTCTCTCATTCACTCCTACGCATAACCGGTCTTACTCATACGTGTGTGTTTGTTTGTTTATTGTTCAACCGATCATTATCTCTTCTCTATTTCTACATATTGATGCTTGTGTTACATATATGGTGACCTAACAAAGGTATCATTCGCCAAATAGTGGGTGAATCATTTTCATTGTTTATGTGAGTTTCGGTCTTACGCAGAACAACGAGTGATACTTTGGTTCGCTTAAAACGTATTTTTACACCTTTAATCCAAGATTCTTGTCCTTTCAACGCTCTAAGGTGTTAAAATAATGCTTTTGGCAAAAGTTTCAAACTTTACGCGTAGATCTTTGTTTTGAGCTTGGTTTTATACGTGGTACTTGTTCTACGATAAGCTGCTTTTTAAGCTTTGGATCATCAAGTTTCACACTTTTGTGTTATTTTGGTGATATTGAAGCTATCTCATCACAAAATCGGTTTGGAAACATCACTTCAAGTAAATCATTTTTGGCTTGTTTCTACGCGTAAGTAAAACCCTAAACTTACACGTAACTTCTCCTTGGTTTGATCTTCAGTTTTCGTGGTTTACTCCATGTTTTCTTGCTTGGATAAGCCTGAAAACACGTCGACTTTGGATATCTTTTGCACTGTGATAGTGTAAAAGATCATTTGGGCAAAACCCTAAAATTACGCATAAGCATAAGCTTACGCGTAGAATTTTTTACGCATAAGATTTATCTTACGCCTAAGCTTTGTCTTACGCATAAGTTAATCCTACGCCTAAGTTTTCTACGCCTAACTTCTTGTTTACGCATAACTTTAGTGTTTTCTCCTTACTTACGCGTAAGCTAATCCTACGCGTAACTATTGCTGTTACGCGTAACTTTGGTGTTTTTACGCATAAGTGGTACTTGGATTTTCTGTGATTTCTATGCCTAAGGACTCTTCATCAACAACGGTTCATTCGACTACAAAGATCCATTTAACAACACAAGTTTTCAACATGTCACAACCACCATACTCTAACTATTTTTCCTACACTTATCATCAACAACAACAACAACAACTAAGTCCACAACATCAACAATTTAATCATCAACAACAAATTTATCAACAACAATTTAATCAACAACATACTTCACAACTTGGAGCAATTCCACCACCACAAATGGTTCAACCACCACCTAGTCTTCAAGTACAACCTTACACAAACTTCTACAATCAACATCCATCCAGGAATACTATGAAGGAACCAACATGGTTTGGCAAGATGTGTGAAGCCTTAAGTAGCCAACAATCAATTCATGAAGTCGGCTCACTTGATAGACCTCCAATGCTCACTCCCGAAATTATGATCAATGGGTGATAAGGTTCTTTAGGTTTTGTGATCTAAAGCCACATGGAAAGTTTTAAAGAAGGTCATTATGGAAGGTCCATTTCGGATGCTCATCGTTATCACACCATGGATCCGGATGCCAATCCACCAAGAGATGTTGCTCAACATTGCAACTATCCCCGACCTCAAAGGTGATGAACTTCTACACTTTGAAGCCGATGAACTAGCAATGCAATACATCCTTTTGGGACTACCTAATCCGATCCTTCGAAGTGCTGATACTCAAAAGACAGCTAAAGCAATGTGGGAACATATTCATCTACTAATGGAAGGCACAGCACTCAATCAGGAAGACATGGAATCCAAAATCTACTTGGCTTATGAACACTTCATGATTGAACCAGGAGAGAAATTATAGTCATATCATCATTGCTTTTCAGACATCATAAATGATTTGGACAAACACAACATCATCATGCCTCGAATTGTTGTCAACACTAAGTTCCTAAGTAGTCTTGCTCCGGAATGGGAGAAGTATGTCATTTTTCTCCATCAAGCTAAGAACCTTCATCATGCTACATACGGATTGTTGTACGACTATTTGAAGCCTCACCAAAAAGAAGTTGACAAAGAAAGGACTATCCGTGGACTACCGACTTCACAATTTCTCGATAATCAACAACTTGCTTTGTGGGCTCAAACTAATCTTCCTCCTCAAACATCTCAAAGAACCAAAGACCTCAACCAACCGCAACCATCACACCATATGATCAATCACAAGAACAACCTCAACAAACTCAATTGATTCCATACAACAACAACAATGCTCAAGCACTTTACAAAGGAAGCGGATGAGGACTCGCTTTCGATGAATTGCAACAAGGATTTGTTATGATTGCTAAAGCTTTCGGTCGGTATACAAACAAATCCAACAATCGCATTCGCTCCTCATCCAACACAAGGAATCAAGTCGTTGTAAACAATGGACGTGTTGAAGTTCGTAATCATGGTCGCCAAATGGGAGGTGGTCAAGGGTTTAATGCTATTGGAAGGAATAACCAGGTGCTCCACAACAACAGAGAGCTCAAGTGGTTGAACAGGGAATGCTCATAATAGGTTAATGGTCTTCGTTGTTATAACTGCAATGAAAAGGGTCATCCGCTAATGCATGTCCTAAGCCGAGGACAAGAGGCGTCTTATTTCAAAGAGGCTTTGCTCTTGGCTCTTAAGGATGAAGTGGTGGAACTCTTAACAACAAGAAATGAGCTTTATGGCGATTCTGATTCGATTATGACATGGAAGACTTGCGAGCTAATGCAAAGGTGATGTTGATGGCACAAATGCAAGCTCTACACATGAGTGATACTGAGCCCGGTGTATGACACTCGATGGCTTGTCTCGGTACTGAACAAAAATTATCATTAATGATCTAATATCTCCGCCAACATCGAATCCGCAAGGCTCGGAATGTTCAAAATGAGTCGTCCACATCTCATTCGGACGATTTTCAACTAGACCCGTAGTTACATTTAATGATCAAGATGACCTTATGGTTTCCTTTGATACTCAAATTGACTCCGTGGTTATACTTGAGGATTTGCATAATGATCATGTTGTGTCTCACGTTGAACACGCCGAACTGCTGTTGCCTAGTCCGAATGTTGATCGATATTAAAGACCAACAATCCCGAATGGAAAAATGTCGTGAATTAAATCAAGAATTAAAAAGTAAAATGCATCGTTAACCAAGGATATTTAATGCTTAAAATGCAACTCAACTTTTTCAAAACTCAAGAAAACCGTGAAAAGGTTTTGAAGCCGCTTTGCAAAATCTCATAAAAACGAACAATATTTATAACGACGGATCGTGATCTAGCCGCTTCAAAGAATGCTTTGTTGTCGAAGAGAACAATCAAACATGAACATAAATGAAAATTAACGCTCTCACCTTGGAACATCAAAAGCTAAAGTGAGTTGTTAAATTGTCAAAACAGTTCTCTGAATACAAAAAGCATTCAACGAAACGAATAGATGACCATCTTGAAGAAATTATCGACTTGCAAAACAAACTTAAAGAGTTTCAAATGTTGTTTACAAACATGGTGAGTCACACATTTATTCAAAAGTTTACTTTAAAACCCAATCCGGATGGATATGGACCGAATCTTGCTGACATAAACCTAAGCTTTCAACCAAAGCATTCAAACCAAATCACAAGTTTCCAAAGCAGTAATATAAAATTGATAATTACATATGAGTGTTGTTGAATATCATCGTCAAGAGGAATTAGATGCGTAAGACGAGAGTCGATCAAAATTAGAAAAGTTGTTTACAACAAACCTTTACTTATTCACAAGCGATCACTTTCGTCCCACCAAAGGATTCTTCTAACACACCAAGGATTATCACAAGAACGTCTCGAGTCTTCTAATGTTAATCCCAAACCAAATTATGCACAAATTTATGGTCCTTTACCTTCCATCGGTGAAGTAAATTTAAAACCCGAAAATCACAAATTCTTAGATATTTTGACCTTTTCATGGTGACCTCAAACTTTTAGAACATGAGATTGAATTTCATTCGAGATAAAAGTTGAACATTTTCAATCGCCTCTAGCGAGAACAAAGAGACATTTTTCATAAAAGACTTTACCCAATGTTAAAAATTTGAAAAATTGTGCATTGTATTGGGAACAGGACTTTCATAAGGAACTTGATTGATGAAAGTCGTTTTGAAAAAAAACATCTATTTCTAACACCAAACGTAAAAAGAAAATGTTACGAAAAGATGTTGATCGACTCTTGGAAGATGTTATCTCGTCTTGATGTCTATAATGTTGTGTTATTGCATTCTTTGCCATATGCATCGATTATATCTCCGCTAATCTTGTTGATTCTGTTGTAATTGTTGAGAATACCGATAATGTGCTTCAAATCGAGTCTTTAAAAGTCGAAAATGAACGATCGTTAAAAGAACTTTCAAATTCAAAACGTCATCTTCAATGGTGTCAAAAAGATTGTCAAAATCGTGAACTTGCTTTGCAAAACAAAATCCACCAGTTGAAATCAAAACCGTTTGATTCTAAAATTGAGCAACTGGATGATCAAAACGTGTCTTTGAAATGTCAAATCTCAAATTATGAACAAGAACTTTCAAAAGTTAAACAGGAATATGGTGTCATATTTGATTTACTTAAAAAGACTCGTGAAGAAGCATCAAACGAACTGGATCATTATCTTGCACACATTAGAGAAGTCATGAATTTTTCCGCAATCTTAGCTCAAAATCAAGAATTGGTGCACACTATCTTTAAGTTAAGAGAAATGTTAGAAAGTATGAACAACTTCCGCCACCGTGATTAAGAGAATAGCACCGTAACAATTAGTAATCGTGACCTAGAATGCCTCTTGCCAAATCACAAGATACTAATGTGCTTCCTCATCAAACAGAATAATTGCTTCTTTCCTAATGTCCGCACTTCAAAGCCTAGGAGCAATACAAGGAAGAATAGGAAGTTGCGACCTAAGAAAAGATCATTAAGGAATGTCAAGTAAAGAACACCCTAGGATTTTGAATAAGACTCACGTTTCACATACTTTAGATATTAAGTCGACAAATGTAATATAAAAAGTTATGTAACGAATGCTAAACCTTTAAGTACTTTTGATATTCAATCTGATGCATCTTGTGTTATTTGTCGTAAAAGTATGAATTTTGATTTTCATGACAAATGTGTTGCTAAAGCTATCATTTCTCGTTTAAGGAATCCTAAGAATCGGAATACCTCTAGGCCCACTAATGCTTCTAAGTCTGTGCTTGGTAGACCGCACTCCTTAGATTCTAATAAACGCATTGATGTAACTGTAGTTCCAGTATCACCTCCGAAGAATGTAGTACCACCTAGTGCATTCACTAAGACTAAAGCTAAGACTAGTTGGAGATGGCAGAAATGGATACATAATACACTAGGATTTAAATGGATGCCTAAAATCATTGATGTGTGTCTTTCTACTATAACTGCTGAGGAACCCTCTAACTCATCAAGTTCCACATCTACCTCTATTCCATTTGTGTCGTCTGTGTGTAATGCAGGTGATACAGATCATCCTTTGGATTGTTGATAGCGGATGTTCCCGACACATGACAGGCAATCCTTTGGATTGTTGATAGCGGATGTTCAAATGGGAAGGAATAACATGGGTACTCCGCAACAACAAAGGGCTCAAGTGGTTGAACAGGGTAATGCTCAGACTGGGATTAATGGTCTTCGTTGTTATAACTGTAATGAGAAGGGTCATCTGGATAATGCATGCCCTAAGCCGAGGACAAGAGGCTTACTCTTGGCTCTAAAGGATGAAGCTGGTGGAACTCTTACCAACAAGGAATAGAGCTTCATGGAAAATGCTGATTCAGATGATGACATGGAGGACTTTCAGGCTAATGCAGCTGTGATGTTAAGGGCTAACATGCAAGAACTCTACATGAGTGACACAGGCCCAATGTATGACACTGACGGCTTGTCTCAGGTACCGGATCCTAACATTCTTATACATGATCTGATATCTCCGCCAACATCTACATCCGACGAGGCTCAAAGTGTTCAACATGAGCCGTCTACATCTCATTCTAATGATAATCAAATAGATCCCGTAGTTATATTTGACGATCAAGATGACCTTATGGTTACTATTGATAATCAAGTTGACTCCGTGGTTATACTTGAGGATCTGAACAATGATCATGTTGAGACTCACGTTGAACAAGCTGAACTTTCGTCTCATCTAGATCTTGTGCTCATGCCCTTACTTAAATACCAAGAATCTCGATTGGAATTATGCAAAAACATCAATCAGCAATTAAAAGACAAAAATGCACTGTTGACTAAGGATAATGAATGCTTAAAATTTCAACTCAACAATTTTCAAAAACAAGAAAAACGTGAAAAGGGTTTTGAAGTCGCTTTTGCTAAATCTCACCAAAACGAAAATCATTAGAACAATGATACGTGATCTAGTTGCATCTAAGAATGATTTGTCGCCTCAAATAGAACAACCAAATATGATCATAAACAACAACTTAACGCCTCACTTTGGAAACCCAAAAAACCAAGTCTGAGTTGTTAACTTGTCAAAAACGGTTCTCTGAGTACAAAAAGCATTCAACGAAACGAATAGATGAATATCTTGAAGAAATTGTCGACTTACAAAACAAAATCAAAGAATTTTGAAATGTTGTTTATAAACATGGGGAGTCAATCACAACTATTCAAAAGTTTACTTTTAAACCAAATCCAAATGGATATGGACCGAATCTTGCTGATTACAAACCAAAGTTTTCAAATAGAGCATTCAAACCAAATCCTCGATGTTTACAAAGGCGACATAGAATTGATGATTCCATTATGAGTGTTGTTGAATATAATCGTCAAGAGGAATTAGATGCAGAAGACGAGAGTCGGTCAAAATTGGAAAATGTTGTTTATAACAAACCATTTAACTACTCAAAGCCGTTACTTTCGTCACACAACATGATTTTTCTAACACACCTTGGGTTATCACACCTATTTCTGAGGGTCCTTTTTCCAATACTGCACAAATTAATGGTCATTTACCTTCACTTAGTGAAATAAAACCATTAGCCGAACAATGTAAAGTTTTAAAATATTTTGAAACATTCATTTCGACATCAAACTTTGAACGTGAAATTGAATTTCATTCAAATAAAAGTTGAACATTTTCAATCGCTCTTGCAGCGTGCACAAAGAGATATTCTTCAGAAAAGAATTTTACCTCATGTCCGAAATTTGAAAATTTGTGCTATATATTGGGAAAGGGATTTTCACAAGGAACTTGGACTTATGAAAAGAGTTTTCGAGCAAACAAAAACATCGATTTCAAATACTAAACATAAAAAGAAATTGTTGAGAAAAGATGTTGATCGACTCTTGGAAGATATTATATGTGCTGATATTCATAGTGTTGTGTTATTACATTCTGTTGCATATGCATTTGATTTTATCACTGCTGATTCTGTTGATTCTGTTGAAAATGTTGAGATTACTGATACTGTGTCACAAATCGAGTCTTTAAAAGTTGAAAATGAGCGATTGTTAAACGAGCTTTCAAACGCAAAACGTCGTCTTCAATGGTGTCAAAAAGATTGTCATAATCGGGAACTCGCTTTGCAAAACAAAATCAACCAGTTGCATACAAAAACTTTTAATCCAAAACTTGAGCAACTGGATGATGTAAACGTGTCTTTGAAGTGTCAAATTGCAAAATATGAACAAGAAATTTCAAAAGTTAAAAAGGAATATGGTGTCATATTTGATTTACTCAAAAAGACTCGTGCTCAAGCGTCAAAAGATATTGATGATCATCTTGCATATACCAAAGATGTTTTACGACAAAATGGAAATACTCGCTCTGAAAATCAAGATTTGTTACATACTATCCATGATCTAAATGCAGAGTTGGTGATACTTAAGCAAGATAGGAATAGTAGCACAGTAATAACTGCACCTAAACAGATTCAAAATGACTCTAGAACATCTAATGACAAACCACAAGAAACTAATGTGCTTCCTCTCATCGAACAGAATAGTTGTCTCTTTTCCCAACGCCGCACTTCACATCCTAGGAGCAATACAAGGAAGAATAGGAAGTTGCGTCGTAAGAAAAGAACAATAAAGAATGCTGAAGTAGAAGAACACCTTAGGACTTTGAATAAAACTCAAGTTGCACCCACTTTAGAAATTGCGTCTTACTAATGTAATCGACAAAATGTTGTAACGAATGCTAAATCTTTAAGTACTTTAAATGTTAAGTTTAAAGCTTCTTGTGTTGGTTGTCGTAAAATTATGTTTCCTGGTTGTCATGACAAATGTGTTGCTAAAGCTATCTTATCTCGTAAGCGGAATACTAGAAAATGAAATACCTCTAGGCCCACTAATGCTTCTAAGTATGTGCTAGGTAAACCGCCTTTAGTGTTTCGCAAACAACATTGATGTATCTCAGCACCCACTTCACCTCCTAGGAAGAACTTATTGTTGGAATCACTCCTAAACCTTATTCAAGTGTTAGTGATTCATATGTAATAGTTAGCTTAATATGGCCTTTATGTTAGTTATTAGCTTAGGCTTATGTAGAAGGCCCATAAGCCTAGGCCCAAGTCCATAAGAGAAAGGAAGGGACTAGGAGTGTTGCCCTAGCTCCCTCTCCTATAAATACTTTGTAATAACCCTCACTGAGGGTTGGTTGTTCAATTTATTCTCTTTCACTTCTTTTTCTACGCATAACCTTTCTATATTCATACGCATAAGTGTTTGTGTGTGTTGTTCAACCGATCTCTTCTCTTCTATTTCTTCTATTGATGCTTGTGTTACTAATATGGTGACCTAACAAAGGTATCATTCGCCAAATAGTTGGGTGAATCATTTTGTTTTTAAAGTGAGTTTTGGTCTTACGCGAACAACGGTTCCAACTTTGGTTCGCTTAAAACCGATTTTTACACTTTTTAATCCAAGATTCTTGTCCTTTCAACGCTTTAAGGTGTTAAAATATCTGCTTTTGGCAAAAGTTTCAAACTTTACGCGTGGATCATTGTTTTTAAGCTTGGTTTTATACGAGGTACTCATTCTACGATAACTGCTTTTTAAGCTTTGGATCATCAAGTTTCACACTTTTGTGTTATTTTGGTGATATTGAAGCTATCTCATCACAAAAATCTGGTTTGGAAACATCTTTGGGCGTAAATCATTTTTGGCTTGTTTCTACGCGTAAGTAAAACCCTAAACTTACGCCAGACTTGTCCTTTGGTTTGATCTTCGCCAGGAGTTTACTCCGTGTTTTCTTGCTTGGATAAGCCCGAAAACACGTCGACTTTGGATATCTTTTGCACCGTGATAGTGTAAAAGATCATTTGGGCAAAACCTAAAATTACGATAAGCATAAGCTTACGCCAGAATTTTTACGCATAAGATTTATCTTACGCCTAAGCTTTGTCTTACGATAAGTTAATCCTACGCCTAAGTTTTCACGCCTAACTTCTTGTTTACGATAACTTTAGTGTTTTCTCCTTACTTACGCCAGAAGCTAATCCTACGCAGAACTATTGTCATACGCGTAACTTTGGTGTTTTTACGCATAAGTGGTACTTGGCTTTTCTGTGATTTCTACGCCTAAGGACTCTTCATCAACAACGGTTCATTCGACTACAAAGATCCATTTAACAACACAAGTTTTCAACATGTCACAACCACCATACTCTAACTATTTTCCCTACACTTATCATCAACAACAACAACAACAACTAAGTCCACAACATCAACAATTTAATCATCAACAACAAATTTATCAACAACAATTTAATCAACAACATACTCCACAACTTGGAGCAATTCCACCACCACAAATGGTTCAACCACCACCTAGTCTTCAAGTACAACCTTACACAAACTTCTACAATCAACATCCATCCAGAATACTATGAAGGAACCGACATGGTTTGGCAAGATGTGTGAAGCCTTAAGTAGCCAACAATCAATTCATGAAGTCGGCTCACTTGATAGACCTCCAATGCTCACTCCCGAAATTATGATCAATGGGTGATAAGGTTCTTTAGGTTTTGTGATCTAAAGAAGCCACATGGAAAGTTTTTAAAGAAGGTCATTATGGAAGGTCCATTTCGATGCCTATCGTTATCACACCCGCAGATCCGTATGCCAATCCACCAAGAGATGTTGCTCCAACATTGCAACTATCTCCGACCTCAATGGTGATGAACTTCTACACTTTGAAGCCGATGAACTAGCAATGCAATACATCCTTTGGGACTACCCAATCCGATCCTTCAAGTGTTGATGCTCAAAAGACAGCTAAAGCAATGTGGGAACATATTCATCTTCTAATGGAAGGCACAACACTCAATCAGAAGACATGGAATCCAAAATCTACTTGGCTTATGAACACTTCATGATTGAACCAGAGAGACATTAGAGTCATATCATCATCGCTTTCGACATCATTAATGATTTGGACAAACACAACATCATCATGCCTCGAATTGTCACAACACTAAGTTCCTAAGTAGTCTTGGTCCGAATGGGAGAAGTATGTCATTTTTCTCCGCAAGCTAAGAACCTTCATCATGCTACATACGGATTGTTGTACGACTATTTGAAGCCTCACCAAAAGAAGTTGACAAAGAAAGGACTATCCGTGGACTCCCGACTTCACAACAATTCCCGATAATCAACAACTTGCTTTGTGGGCTCAAACTAATCTTCCTCCTCAAACAACTCAAAGAACCAACCCTCAACCAACTCGCAACCATCACACCATATGATCAACACAACAACAACCTCAACAAACTCAATTGGTTCCATACAACAACAACAATGCTCAAGCACTTTACAAAGAAGTCGATGAGGACTCGCCGCTTTCGATGAATTGCAACAAGGATTTGTTATGATTGCTAAAGCCTTCGGTCGGTATACAAACAAATCCAACAATCGATTCGCTCCTCATCCAACACAAGGAATCAAGTCATTGTAAACAATGGACGTGTTGAAGTTCGTAATCGTGGTTATGGTCGCCGATGGGAGGTGGTCAAGGGTTTAATGCTATTGGAAGGAATAACCGTGGTGCTCCACAACAACAGAGAGCTCAAGTGGTTGAACAGGGAATGCTCGAATGGGGTTAATGGTCTTCGTTGTTATAACCGCAATGAAAAGGGTCATCCGCTAATGCATGTCCTAAGCCGAGGACAAGAGGCGTGCTTATTTCAAAGAGGCTTTGCTCTTGGCTCTTAAGGATGAAGTCGGTGGAACTCTTAACAACAAGGAACAGAGCTTTATGGCGATGCGATTCGATGATGACATGGAAGACTTGCAGTGCTAATGCAAAGCAGTTGATGTTGATGGCACAAATGCAAGCTCTACACATGAGTGATACAGCCCAGTGTATGACATCGATGGCTTGTCTCGTGTACCGAACAAACAATTATCATTAATGATCTAATATCTCCGCCAACATCTCGAATCCGACAAGGCTCGTAATGTTCAAAATGAGTCGTCCACATCTCATTCTGACGATTTTCAACTAGACCCCGTAGTTACATTTGATGATCAAGATGACCTTATGGTTTCCTTTGATACTCAAATTGACTCCGTGGTTATACTTGAGGATCTGCATAATGATCATGTTGTGTCTCACGTTGAACACGCTGAACCTTTGCCTAGTCCAGATGTTGATCTGTTACTTAAAGACCAACAATCCCGAATGGAAAAATGTCGTGAATTAAATCAGCAATTAAAAAGTAAAATGCATCGTTAACCAAGGATATTGAATGCTTAAAATGCAACTCAATTTTTTCAAAACTCAAGAAAACCGTGAAAAGGTTTTGAAGCCGCTTTGCAAAATCTCATAAAACGAACAATATTTAGAACGACAGATGCGTGATCTAGCCGCTCAAGAATGCTTTGTTGTCTCAAATAGAACAATCAAACATGAACATAAACAAAGAAATTAACGCCTCACCTTGGAAAATCAAAAGCTAAGGTCGAGTTGTTAAATTGTCAAAACAGCTCAATACAAAAGCATTCAACGAAACGAATAGATGACCATCTTGAAGAAATTATCGGCTTGCAAAACAAACTTAAAGAGTTTCAAATGTTGTTTACAAACATGGTGAGTCACCACAACTATTCAAAAGTTTACTTTAAAACCCAATCCGATGGATATGGACCGAATCTTGCCGACATAAACCTAAGCTTTCAACCAAAGCATTCAAACCAAACTCAAGTTTCCAAAGCAAAATATAAAATTGATAATTCTGTTATGAGTGTTGTTGAATATCATCGTCAAGAGGAATTAGATGCGTAAGACGAGAGTCGATCAAAATTAGAAAAGTTGTTTACAACAAACCTTTACTTATTCACAAGCGGTCACTTTCGTCCCACCAAAGGATTCTTCTAACACACCAAGGATTATCACAAGAACGTCTCGAGTCTTCTAATGTTAATCCCAAACCAAATTATGCACAAATTTATGGTCCTTTACCTTCCATCGTTGAAGTAAATTCAAACCCGAAAATCACAAATTCTTAGATATTTTGACCTTTTCATGGTCGACCTCAAACTTTTAGAACATGAGATTGAATTTCATTCGAAATAAAAGTTGAACATTTTCAATCGCTTCTAGCGAGAACAAAGAGACATTTTTCGAAAAGACTTTACCCAATGTTAAAAATTTGAAAACTGCATTGTATTGGGAACGGACTTTCATAAGGAACTTGATTGATGAAAGTCGTTTTCGAGAAAATGTAAACATCTATTTCTAACACCAAACGAAAAAGAAAATGTTACGAAAAGATGTTGATCGACTCTTGGAAGATGTTATCTGTGCCGATGTCTATAATGTTGTGTTATTGCATTCTTTACCATATGCATCCGATTATATCTCTCGCCGACATCGTTGATTCTGTTGTAATTGTTGAGAATACCGATAATGTGCTTCAAATCGAGTCTTTAAAAGTCGAAAATGAACGATCGTTAAACGAACTTTCAAATTCAAAACGCCGCCTTCAATGGTGTCAAAAGATTGTCAAAATCGTGAACTTGCTTTGCAAAACAAAATCCACCAGCTTGAAATCAAAACCGCTTGATTCTAAAATTGAGCAACTGGATGATCAAAACGTGTCTTTGAAATGTCAAATCTCAAAATATGAACAAGAACTTTCAAAAGTTAAACAGAATATGGTGTCATATTTGATTTACTCAAAAGACTCGTGATGAAGCATCAAACGAACTTGATCATTATCTTGCACACACTAAAGAAGTCATGAATTTTTCCGCAAATCTTCGCTCGAAAATCAAGATTTGGTGCACACTATCTTTAAGTTAAGAGAAATGTTAGGAAAGTATGAACAACTTCACCTAGCATGATTAAGAGAATAGCACCAGAACACTTAGTAATCGTGACCCTAGAATGCCTACCGACAAAACACAAGATACTAATGTGCTTCCCCATCGAAACAGAATAGTTGCTTTTTTCCTAACGTCCGCACTTCAAAGCCTAGGAGCAATACAAGGAAGAATAGGAAGTTGCACCTAAGAAAAGATCAATAAGGAATGTCAAGTAGAAGAACACCCTAGGATTTTGAATAAGACTCACGTTGCACCTACTTTAGATATTGCGTCGACAAATGTAATAGAAAAGTGTTGTAACGAATGCTAAACCTTTAAGTACTTTTGATATTCAACCGATGCATCTTGTGTTATTTGTCGAAAAGTATGAATTCGATTGTCATGACAAATGTGTTGCTAAAGCTATCTTGTCTCGCTTAAGGAATCCTAAGAATCGAATACCTCTAGGCCCACTAATGCTTCTAAGTCCGTGCTTGGTAGACCGCCTCCTTAGATTCTAAGAAACGCATTGATGTCCCCGTAGTTCCAAAGATCACCTCCAAAGAATGTAGTACCACCTAGTGCATTCACTAAGACTAAAGCTAAGACTAGTTGGAGATGGCGTAAATGGATACATAATACACTAGGATTTAAATGGATGCCTAAAATCATTGATGTGTGTATTTCTACTATAATCGCCGAGAACCCTCTAACTCATCGGGTTCCACATCTACCTCTATTCCATCCGTGTCGCCTGTGTAATGCAGTGATACAGATCATCCTTTGATTGTTGATAGCGGATGTTCCCGACACATGACAGTAATCTTAAACTGTTATCAAACTTTATTGCAAAGTTCATTGGCACCGCCGATTCGGAATGATCACTTCACAGCTATCATGGGCTACGGAGATTATATCAATGGCAATATTGAAATTAGCAGTGGTTTATTATGTGGAAGGCCTCGGTCACAATCTCTTTTCACCGGTCAATTCGTGATGGAGATTTGGAAGTTGCTTTTAGGAGAAAACTTGTTTCATTCGTGATCTACAAGGAAATGATCTTATGTCCGCCTCTCGCAATTCTAGTCTATACACAATCTCAATGCAAGACATGGTTGCTTCATCTCCCATCCGCTACTCTCAAAGGCTACATCTACAAAATCTTGGCTATGGCACCGCTGCCTCACATCTAAACTTTCAAACCATCACCAACCTTGCTCGACACAAACTTGTTGAAGGTCTCCCAGATTCCGGATTCTAAAGATCACCTATGCTCACCAGAACAAGGGAAAAGCACTCGTGCTCATTTTCCTTCAAAGGTGGAACACAACCTCAAAGATGTGCTTCATCTTCTTCACATGGATTTGTGTGGCCCGATGCGCTGCAAACGATCAATGGCAAACGCTACATCTTAGTAATTGTTGATGACTATTCACGATGGACTTGGGTCTACTTTCTTCAAGCAAAGACCAAGCTCCACAGATGATCATCACCTTTCTCACGAAAATTCAAGTTCAGCCCCGAACACCGTCCGCCAAATCGTAATGCATAAAGGAACCGAATTTGTTAACCAAACTCTTCGAGAATTTTATGAGAAAGTGGGAATAGAGCATCAAACATCTATTGCACGGACACCGTAACAAAACGGAGTTGTTGAAAGACGAAACCGAACGTTAGTGGAAGCCGCAAGAACAATGTTAATTAATGCTAAACTTCCAGACACTTATGGGCGTGTCGATCAACCGCATGCTATACTCAAAATCGCTCAATGATCACAAAACGCCACAACAAAACACCTTTCGAGCTTATCCACAACCATAAACCGAATCTCAAACACTTTCATGTATTTGGATCTCTTTGCTACCCAAATAATGATCGTGAAGACTTTGGAAAGCTCAAAGCCAAAGTCGACATTGAGTATTTATTGGATATTGTGAGAATTCAAAAGGTTTCCGGATCCGAATCGTCAGACAAAGCAAAGTTATGGAAACGATTCATGCTAATTTTGATGAACTTACGTAAATGGCTTCGAGCATAACAACTTGGAACCCGGTCACAACCGCTTAAACTTCCTCAAACCCCATCATCACCGAACAAAGCCCCCACCACACGCCAACAAATGGAAAGACTATTTGCTCCTCTGCTCAGTGATGATATTGATGAACGTGCTCTGTGTATCCGCTGCTTCACCGCTCAACCCGATACTACTCTTATACCGATACACTGCTACAACAACTACTGTTGAAGAAGCACCACCATTGACTCTACAACAACAGCTTGAACAAACTGCTTCCAACGACGATGAACCACCGATGATGTTCTTAATGAAGTACCCCACCGCAGATTTTGATCCAAATGCGTTTTTTAACCCGCTTGCCAATGAAACTCGCCGCACCGATGTCGCGGAATCATCAACAAACCATTTGAATCCTCAAAATCGCACAATGTATACCAACATCAACCTCTACACATCGTTGGACAAAAGACCATCCTCTTGAGAACATTATTGGCAACCCAAATCAACCAACCGTTACGAGACAACGCCTTCACACGATGGTGAACATTGCATTTATGCTCTCACCGTCGCTAACCGAACCTAAAACATTAAAGATGCAATGACAAAAGACAACCGGATTGAATCCATGCAAGAAGAACTCAACCAATTCAAACGCCTTGAAGTATGGGAACTGTTGAAAGACCAACAGGGTCTACGCCATTGGTCTCAAATGGATTTGGAAGAACAAATTGATGTCAAGGAACGAATCGTAAACAAGTCACGCCCGTGGCTAAGGGTTATAGATGTGAAGAGGGTATTGACTTTGAAGAATCATTCGCCCGGTTGCTCGCCTTGAGGTCGCTCGATCTTTCTCGCTCATGCTCATATGAATATAACGGTCTTTCGATGGATGTCAAACCGCTCGAATGGTCAACTAAAAGAAACGGTTTATGTCACCACCGTAAGGATTCGTTGATCCCGAGTTCCCGAACCATGTCTACAAACCGAACAAAGCTCAGATGGTCTCAAACAAGCTCCTCGGCGTGGTACGATAAGTTATCATCCTTCCTCATTGCCAATAATTTCACCAAAGGTTCGGTCGATCCTACACTTTTCATACAATATCACGGGAACATATTTTAATCGCTCAAATTTATGTGGATGACATCATTTTGGGTCAACACATTTAAAATACTCAAATGCTTTTGCAAAACTAATGACAAAACATTTTGAAATGTCAATGATGGGTGAACTTACATTCTTTCTAGGATTGCAAGTTCATCAATCACCCCGTGGTATTTTTCTAAGTCACCCAAATATGCCCTTGAAATTCGAAACAAATTTGGAATGAATACCGTGATACTTATGCCACACCAATGTCACATACCAAGAAGCTAGACGCGATTTGCATGGGAAACGGTTGACCCTACAAAATACCGTAGTATCATTGGGTCTCTCATGTATCTAACAACCAGCAGACCGATATTGTCTTTGCCAGATATCTTTGCTCCCGCTATCACCGAGACCAATCGAAACCCACCTCTCGAGGCTAAAAGAATCCTCCGATACATCAAGGGAACCATTAACTTGGGATCCGTATCCAAGGATTCGGTTTTGAACTAATAGCTTTTTCGACGCCGACCACGCAGGATGCTTAGACTCACGGAAAAGTACTTCAGAGCACTACAATTTCTTGGTGACAAACCGTGTCTTGGCAATCAAAGAAGCAGGATTGTACATCGCCGTCCTCAACCGTAAGGTAATATGTAGCCATGTCGGCGTGTTGTGCTCAAGTCATTTGGATGAGAACACAACTCAAAGACTATGGTTACGTATTTGATGTAATCCCGATGTATCATGCGACAATCGGAGTGCTATTGCGATCTCGCAACTCGCTCAACACTCAAATCAAAGCACATCGATCTTCGATATCATTTCATCAAGGACCACGTGAACAGTGGTACCGTTGAATTATACTTTGTGGGTACAGAATACCAATTGGCGATCTTCTCACCAAAGCCTTAGCTCCTACTAGGTTTAATGAGTTGGTCCACCGGATTGGTATGCGGTGTTTGACTCAAGAGGAACTGGATGAACTCTTAAAACATTCTTAAAACCAACAAACACCAAAACCTCTTTTGTAAATATTTTTCAAAACAAAATACAAAAATATAAAATCGATAAAACAACAAAAATATTCTTCTATCTATATTTCTTTCAACATGGCAAGTACAATTCTTCCACAACACTCAAATCTTTCAAAATTCAAGATTTTTCCGATCAAGTGTTGAGGGGAGAAAATAAATATTTTCGCTTCATAAAACCTTGTACTTGCATGTTATCTTATCCCGTTGTTTCTTTAAATAATGGTGGTCACATTTCGGTTTTCTCGACACCCTGACTAAAATTTATAAACTTTCATTATTTCTTAAGTCGAGGGGAGTGTCACAAAGTTATTTCCAAATATTCTTCGCTTGGTAACCAAAATGGAAGTTAAAGGCATTGGATGTAAATGGTAAAGGTGGAGGGACTAAAAGTGTCAAAAGTTTAAAGTTATTTTAATAAAACACTCCACCTAACATTTAATCTTCACATTTATTATTCACCAAACTCATCCTACGCCTAAAATCAATCTTCAAATCCGTGTTTTGATCATCAATTTGTAAGTGGTTTCATGTTTTAACAATTTACAAACAATGGTTTTGAATCTTTTACAAATCCAACGGTTAAAACGTGAGATATGAGTGATTTTGTGTTCTACGATAAGCGTATGAACACATAATCATGTTTGTGTGTTTTGGTTAAAATGATAGTGTCAAAACGCTTTCTATAACATCATTGAAACCATTTTTATCATCAAAACACACCCGTAAACACGAATTGATTGATTTTGAAAATTAGGGTTTATGCGTTAGTTTGGGGTTTTCATATGTGAACGTTTTTGGTGATAAAGATTGTTGTATGAGGTTGTTTTCAAGTTGAATTGATCATATCTAGACCCGTAAATTACCCGTAAACACTAATGATTCATAAATTGGAAACTAGGGTTTATGTTCATACGGTTTGGGTATTTTTGATTCATGACATATTTGATGTTAAAACTTGGATAAGACAACTTAATAGGCTTCTTAGACTTACCGTAATCATTTTGGTGCAATTCCTATGGCTAGATCTCTTACTCAGAGAATTTGAACTTTAGGGTTTAGTTTTACGATAAGGATTTTTACGCATAACTGCTTGAATGAGTTTTCATGTTTGATCCGATATATAATGAATGTATGTGTTAATAATTGATGCTATGATGAACTTATTTCGTGTTTGTTACAAGTGAAATTCGTAATCAAGGTTATTAGCAATCACGATAAGGATCACCTTACGCGTAGAAGGTTATGCGTAAGAGTAATCTTACGCGAATCGCTACGCCGTAAGGTTCTACATAAGGGACCACGCGATCCCGTGAAGGATATGCGAAACAAGGACCTCACGCATAAGGTCTACTTCACGAGTAAGCCTTACGCGTAAGGTTTTATATGCGCCACGCCGTAAGCTCCACGCATAAGGTCCCCTTTCCCACGCTGTAATATTTCTTACGCCAGAAGTCGTGATCCCACGATAAGCTTGCGCTTTACGCGATACCTCTCCTGCTTACGCATAAGCTTGCCATTTCTACGCCTAAGCCTTGTTTAACCTTAATCATGAATTGTTACGCTGCAAACTTGTAAATAAATAAATCATAACGCCACGAAACCAATAATGTCACTAATAAGCTTAAACGCTTAATATGTTGTGAAAAATAAGTGATAACATGGACTTTAAAACTTAAAGTTAATTAACTCACGAAACTTATCACGACGCCATTGGACTATTGGACAAACAAGTGACATTGGACTCAGAATAATCATCGACATATCACATTCAATAATTAGACAATAAAACCATCCGTTGACTAACATAATGTCTTTCGATATGTTGGTTCTTTGGCTAAATATATTTCGATCACGACATGGACGCCAAATGCGTAATGGATGCACCAAATGTTCTCACCATTGTCGATATCTTCCCTAATGGCTATCCGATGAAGATTGGAAAGAACAACCTTCGTGTTGACTTTGAAACTCTCACCGCCGTAGTCTTCTTGCTTGATTGTCGTGGATATTCTCAAGAATCATCCTTATCGTAACATGCTCTCCAACTCGCCATATCGCTCGAGATCTACATTCATCGCCTGAACACAATGCAAAAGATCAAAGGACAAAATGTCGTGACAAGGACTCTCAACCACAAACAAGTCACCATCACACCGCAGACTTAAGGACCGTTCTCCTCATTCCCGACATCGAGCCAACCGATTACGCTGTCGCACCAATCAAGAGACTGTTCTACAATTCATGATCGACATTGGTTATGACGAAGCTACAGGAGTAATCACTAAGCATTCATACGTGGATCTTAAGAATATTCCTCAACCCCGAGAACTCTCTACATCATCATCACCAAATCTGCTTCCTGGTCGTGACAAAGCTATATGAGCATCCCAAGCTCATGGAACTGCAGATCTTTTGGGCTTTGATCAACATGAAGCACATCGAAATTGAAGCTCGATATGGGACGACATGATGTCATTCCTCAAAAGCTTGGCTCAAAGATTCCTTATATCGATATACAAAATGTTGATCCAAAGAGCACTTGGACTCAACTCGATATCCCCAAGAGACTCAATGACCCCAACAATCACGACATGTTGTCTCGAACCTACTCTAACCGCCGATTCAAGGAATCAACAACGAAGAAACAGGGTGTTGTGTTGCGGATCACCTTCGTCTGATGAAATCAAAAGCTCTACACATACAAAAGGTATCCGTAGCAAAAAGAAAGCAAAGTTGGTTTTCTCGATGACAAGTCTTCCGCACACCCACAAGGAAAACCGTAAGAGGAAGTGCAGAAGTGCCGCAAGCATCGAGAGTAAAAGGAAGTTCCCAAGAGGAAACCTCCACACAAAAGGAAAGTTCCATCTAAGGAAGTTGTTCCTATTCCCATTCCCAAGTCTCGAACCGCAAAGAAAGCTAGTGGATGAAAGCTCAAGATACCGAATCGACGATGAGGTTTTCTACTCAAACCGCAACCGATATTACTCCATCAAGAGCTAAACCTCCCACCCACCAACCGACAAAGGTAAAGGAAAACCCCAATTGAGCATGATAAGGAGAGCTCAAGAAGAACCAATTGATGAGCAAAGTGAATATCAAAAGAAGTTGAAGGAACTCGACTCAAACATCTTGCCAAGAATTCGTAAAGATCAAACTCGTGGCCCCGAGGTTCAAGTGGTGGTACTCAAGCCACACCAGCCTCGATGCGGTTAATCAACCCGATAAGGGAACCGGTACTACCATCACCACAACAACAACAACAACGGCAGATTGAGGATTCCATCAACTTTGATATTGAGGAACCGTAAACGGAAAAGACCGAGAAAACTCCTCACGATGATACTAAGGTCGATGAAACGGCTAAGTCCGAAATGAAGAAGAAACCGCCTATGATCATTTTCTTCTAGACAACCCCAACTCGCTCTAAGGAGGAAACTTCAACCACCTAAGGACCCCGAGCCTCCTCATGCCTCTTCATCATCGATTCATCTTCTCACTCTTCACCACCACCATCCAAAAGATCAACCAGATCCACATCCAAATCAAAGAAGCCAACGGACTCTTGGATCTCTCAAGCTAAGACACGAATCGTTAAAGTCACAAAGGTCGAAAGAAAGACGCTTTACAAAAGTCAATTTTCTCACGACTGTGCACAAGATCTTCATGACGAGAATGACAAGATGAAAGATGAAAGGAATACATCCGTAAGTTCATGGAACGTGATCTTCAAGGGAAATGAACGAGATGATCAAAGGTTACACTCACAAGTACCTTCTTGACATCGCTCCTCGAGTTACAAAGGAGATGTTTACCAAACAACTCTATCCGAATCTATTACATTTGGCCAAGCAAACTATGAGATCAACACCAATGCATGTCAACATCAACCCGCTTGATCCCATAATATTCTCGATGTCAATTGGTTAACAGTCGGTAGCTCAAATGTCTAAACGCTCCGCAACATTTACTTCTTCCGAAGGTAAATTGTTTGAAGCATCACCGAATACCAACTCAAATCACCATGCAGGAAGAAGCTCAAAGGCCTAAACGCCCAAGAGACGAAGAAGATAAGGATAAGGATAAGCATGACGAGCCTAAACGCCCAAGAAGTCCGGTGAATCATCCTCCATGCAACCTCCACCCCAAAGGACTCCAACCAACCACGATCTCCTCCTCGCTTTTCATCGAAAAACCTCAGATTCGAGTTACCACCCTGCACTCGTAAAACCGGTGATCACTTTGAGTATACGGGTGGTGACGATGAGGAAGTCCATGAGCCCCAACAACAACCCACCTCTCCCGACAAAGCAAAGAAACCAAAATCCTCATCTAGGCCTAAGAAAAGAAGAAGAAGGCGCCAAGGTCGACGTCGATCATGGCTAGACGAGGATGACACCGATGAATACGATCGGTTTTCTACACTTGTTAATTCTACTCCCTATCCATCCAAGGTCAAGATCCGTAGACGGTAGTACATTGGAGCATGCAAAGTTACCGCAAGAAAATTCGAGTGAAGAAGATGACGAAATCGAGTTGAAACGAATCAAGAATGAAGCCTTTCAACTACTAAAAGACAAATTCGAAAAGTGCCATCGAGGTTGAATACCATCTTGAAAACATAGCACGAGCCATGTCCAACAACATTGATTGGCTCAACCTCAAGCAAACATCGACTTCTCCAGAAAGACAATGCTCCTTACTACACCGATCGGTCTAAACCTCTACCAACGATCACAACCAGATCGCCCTAAGATTCCATTTCGCTACTTCTTCAACAACGACTTGGAATTTCTTCTACACGGCAGTTGATGGTTCAAGGAAATACGCTACATCACTTACACTTCCGCTCCCTGCACCATATACTCTAACCGCATAGCCATCGAGGAAAAGGCTACCCACATGTTTTCCAACAATGTGGAATTGTATGACCGTGATGCAATGTATGGATTCACCATTGGCCGAACGCCGACGAATCTACTACGTGTCGCCAGTTCGTAAGTCTCAACATGAAGTGTTCAAGACTAAAGGAATCGTTGTTGTTAGCATGTAGCTCTTTCGCCTAAATGGGACTACACTTTCCTCAAGAAAATTGTGGTCAAAAGACAAGACGAAAGAGACTATGAATTCGTGAAGCGGACTTTCGTAACTTGTCTCTCAACGACATTGAAGATCCAGATCTTGCCAAAGTACAGGACGCATGAGACAATTCTCGATCGAAATTCAACGTGAATACATCAAGTCCTTGCTCATATTCATCGAAGCATAGTGATACAGAACGTAGAAGATCTACAACTTGTCGTTGAGTCGATCGCACCCGTGTCAACTTCACCGCACCTCGCCTAGAACTTCCCGACATCAACCGCCCACAATACACCCTCAAAGAAACCATTCGAGTAATTTACCGAGTGAGCTACAACGAAACCGCTTGATGGCGTGTAGAGATCTTCACAAGTTTGGGGATCATACATTGAAGAAGGTTGGGATGGCTTGGCTTATAGGTTGAAGGATATACATGAAGACATTGGGACACCAAAGCGATGGAACTCTCGTGATGACGGATGTGAAGAGGATCATCACCATGATTGATGAGAGGTTGTATGTAAGGACCGCCTGTAACACTAGAGAGCTTTGTAGGTGGTCGCCCCAGATTACTCTCACCGCTATCAACGCCTGCTCGCATTCCCGTGATATTATCGACTACCGGTACCCTTAAACCGCTTCTATTTCATATTATTTTGATGTGTGATTTTATATTGACAATGGCTTGTGCACACATAACAAAGTACAACCCGTTTTGTAATGAAAGGACCCCGTGGTACGCTTCAAAGCCACAATCCTATAAAAGGAGCGAAAGCTTTTACTTTTGAGTAAAACCTATCAAACCTTTCATTTTTCAAGGTTTTGCTCAAAAGAACAAGTACTTCCCTTACGTTTTCAAAACCTCAAAAGTTAGTATTACTTGTCGAGGGGAGTATTTGACTAAAAACTTTGTTCAAAAACTTGTTCTTCGTGATAATCTTCCCACAAAACTCAAAATGGTCATATTTATTATCAAACGTTATCAAAAATAACATTTATATGCCATTTTTGGGGAGAAAATTATGTGATAAGAAATATGTTGATTTGCTATTGAATCGTCGTGTGAAAAGACTTCAACCCATGAATTGACGGATCCGAACAAATATACATTGAAAAGATTTGTCTTCCAAAGACTTATCCAAGTAAATTGTACCTATTCGAGAAGCTCTTGATAGACATGAACTTTGACGGGTTTGACAACCTTCGAGGTTTGTCCACACCTTCAAGGTAGTTATTAGAGCTAGTTGTCACCTAAAAGTCGACAATGTAACTCTTTAACTATGCAACGAATCGTGTCCCTGGGAATTGTCTATCTTGAGTCGATCAATTCAAAAGTGCGCTTTTTCCTCACCGTGCGATTTCAAAAACTCTTAAGCACATGTGGGGGAGTATTTCAAAATCTAAAACTCTTGAAGTGTTCAAACATGTTTTTCATTCACAAACACTTCGAGAGATTTTCATGAAAATGGTTTTATGGCAATGGAGTTATAAGGTGATTAAGGTTAGAATAACTGTCCTATGATCCGCCAGAGTCGGAGGGATCTACCCAAGGACACTACCAATAGTTAGAATTAGAAGTCCTTAGGTATGATTATAAAAAGGAGAAAATGAGAATCGGAGAAAGAAGGAGTTGAAGAATTAAAAGAAATGCAAAGAAAAGGGTGAAAAGAAATAGCCTCCGATTATTCAACTTAGGGCGCATAATCGGGTTCAATTCATATGCTACCGGGTTGTCACTTGATGACACCGGTATTGAAGATTAAAAGTCGTCATGGACCCAAAGGACGCATGCACTAAACCTTCTTAGCCACTCAAGTTTCTCCCAAAAGAAGCTTGTTTCATTCTCACAGGAACCCTACGTAAACTATCGGCTTTCTTAGAGATTGCCGGTATTGAAGAAGGAGACCTCTCCCTAGTCTCCGCCAGAAAACCAAAACGCACTATTGAGTCTAGAGCCACGAGATTCATCAAAAGATCTCTTAGGTACACTTGACATTTCATCACTTGTTGTTCAACAATAAGAACAACAAGGGTACGTTATCGAGTCCTTCATGATCCTAGCAACTGTCGAGAACATTTATGAGAGGTTCACATCCGTGATCCTCGTGATTGAATGGAAACTCCCGCCAGTGGTCAACATCAAATGCCGACAAAGCAGTCGCCTTGTAACTCCCCGTGGATTACGCTTAGTGGTCTCAAACGGTCTACAACAGAGGTGATGCTTCGTGTACCTCAACGACTCATCCGAACCGTAGGTGTACTTCGACATCGCGTTATCTCACTTGTGGGACTCCGTTCAGAACGGCCTTTGTGAGAATTAGAGTTGTGTTTTCACACTATGTCATTAACACTCTCAAGTTCAAACTTGTAAGTGCCGGAATCCGCTTATTACTAACCTTTCCTATGTTTACTTTTATGGAAGCTCGAGCGGATCGATCGTGCAGATTCTCCACATGCTCATACCAACAACATCACTTATGAAAGTTCTCTCATAATCAAAGGCAACACAAAGTCGAATGATTCTTCGTCAACAAAGAATCTACAAAGTTTAAAGACTTAAAGAACTTCATCAACTCGTAATCCAACGTTAAAGAGCGTGTGAGCATGTTGGAGAAAGACGTGGAGACACCGGAGCAAAAGGCACTGATGCAGACACACAACATACTATCACTTTCAAAGAACAAAGAACTAAAGAACAAAGAAAATGAAGACGCCAAAGCGTAATACTTCAAAAGAAACAATTTCTACACACCGGGAGATTGTTCGAATCAAGACACTTCTTCTCACAAGAAAGAAGAATGTCAAGACGCCAAAGCTACTATTACATCAAGACCTACAACGCTTATCACTCATTCATTCATCACTAACACTTAGGGGGAGATTGTTGGAATCACTCCTAAACCTTATTCAAGTGTTAGTGATTCATATGTAATAGTTAGCTTAATATGGCCTTTATGTTAGTTATTATGCTTAGGCTTATGTAGAAGGCCCATAAGCCTAGGCCCAAGTCCATAAGAGAAAGGAAGGGACTAGGAGTGTTGCCCTAGCTCCCTCTCCTATAAATACCTTGTAATAACCCTCACTTGAGGGTTGGTTGTTCAATTTATTCTCTTTCACTCTACGCATAACCTCTTCTATACGTTATACGTGTGTGTTTGTTTGTTTCATTCAACCGATCTCTTCTCTTCTCTATTTCTACATATTGATGCTTGTGTTACTAATATGGTGACCTAACAAGTAAAGATCAAGCTCCACATATGATCATCACCTTCTCACGAAAATTCAAGTTCACTTGGAACACGGTCAAATCGAATGCATAAAGGAACTGAATTTGTGAATCAAACTCTTCGTGCATATTATGAGAAAGTGGGAATTGAGCATCAAACATCAATTGCACGTACACCAGAACAAAACGGAGTTATGAATCCTAGAGATTTCGTAGGCAATAACCTTAAGGTAGTCTCAAAGAGTTAGGGATAAAAGCATACCCTACGACCTTAGAAAACATAACGTGTTAAGAATAAGGACGTAACAATTCAACCACCAATAAAAGATAACTAGGGAGTAATAGTATCTAGGTAGACACATTTTTAATCACCATACAAGCACACATCAATAGACATAGACTACCCATTAGTTTAGATAATTAGATAAGTAGAGTAAGCGGTAGAAGTACCAAACCCCCAAATCCAAACCCCGAGATTTTACCCTTAGCTTTCTAAAAAATATAAAAAGATAAAAATAATCTTCCTCAACCTCAAACCTTAGCGTAGTACATATCTCACTAGCATTCCTATTCCCCTAGAGAACGATATCAAACTACTAAGGCTGAAACAATCAGGAGGTTGAAGCACAGGGTATGTGTTTTGGAGAGACTAAGAAGGCCAAGGGTCACTGCATTCAGGAAAGTGAAGAAAATGGGAAAGAAAGCAAGCTCCTCTGGGAATCAAAGTTTGGAGGATGCATCCAAACAGGGGAGGAGTGAGAGTACAAATTCAGGGGAGGCATTGGTAGATTAGGATTTGGATAGTGGAAACAAATGTGAAGGTTATTTGGTGGCTCACATGGAAGGTAAAGAAGCAGTAATAGATGATTATTTAAAGGCTGCAGTTGAAGAAAAGGAGAAGGAAGTGGTGCAGGAAACCACTGCCAGTGTTGTTGCATCCACTGCTAGTATTGCAGTAACCACTGTTGCAACCAATGCTGCTATTATTCTCCCCACTGCCAGTTCAGACGTTTCCACTGCAGAGGCAACCACTGCTACAATTATAACCACCGCAATAACACCAACACCAAAACCAAAAGAGGCTGAGAATGAGATTGCCATACAATTGCTCAACCTAAACCAATCTCACCCTATCCCTGCACCTAGACCTATTGCTGAGAGTCTAAACATTAGTGAACCTATGCAGAAAGTTGTAGTTACTGAAATTGATATTGGAAAAGGTAAAGGGATTGCAGATCCAACTTTGGTGTTTGAAAGTACATAGGAGCAGATAGCTTTTGATGAACAATTTGCTAAAAGATTACATATGGAAGTAAATGCTAAAGAAATTTCTAAAGAAAAGGAAAGGGCAAAGCAGGAAGAAGCCTCTAAACAAGCTGTAGAAGAGCGGTAAATGGAACAGATGTATTTTACCCTACATAATTACGAAAAGTAGTTCAGTTTACTCGTAATGATTAACTTAGCTTCATAGTCATAAAAGGGTCAACAAAACCAAAAATAATTCAGCCATAGAAGGAATCTATACCAACGTCAGTAAACAATTGCATAGATGATGCATATAAACCACTCCTTATTAGTCTACAAACCGCCACTAAATTTTTAATGAACCAAGTAATGTTACATACTTAACTAACGACATCTAAGGTATCATACCCTACATAATTACGAATCAGATAGACATAAAAAAGAGCAATGGATTATAAAATGGAATTAACACTTATCTAACAGACGTATTAATCGAATAACAACAACGATTTATTATAACATAGAACCAAATGGAAATAATCATATGTAATAAACAACGAGAAGAATATTTACGTACCATATTTGGCCACATTTAAAAAAAAAAACTTGATCAATCGAATGTGGTTTCCAATCAACACTGTAGCTTTATAGATGGTGACATAACTGACATTACAAGGAAGAGAGGGGCTGACGAAGAAGACGGTTTGATTTGTGAAAATAGTAAGTAAGAATGCTTTTATGGGAGAAGCAAAAATAGAGAAAAACGGTAACTATGGATGTTTTTGTGTCAGGGGCTATTGGAATTTGAATAGAAATGTACTGTACTTTCACTATTAAAATGTGTACTTTCTATGTAATGTAAATGACCAAAAATCCTTTTAAAAATACTGGTGCTTGATGCTTTTTGGTTGCCCAAAAAAACAATACCTTACACATACGGGACACTTGTCACAATTTCGATGAGTTGCCCAATGACAGCGGTTGCCCTCGGTCCATTTTCAAATAAAAAAAAATAAGTGGTCCGGAAAGTGACTAGCCTCAGGGCGCGCGGTCTATTTGCATCATTTTCCCTTATAATAATGTGCTGAACATTTAATAGGGAAGTGATATAAATAAAACATATTTCAACATTTGCGTCAGAAAACGCAAATACATTATTTGTTGAAATGGAAAAAAAGTACGACACCTAATGGAAACACAAATAACTTTTTAGTATCCTTGCTATAGAAAAATACGAGTATAACATCATAGCTTCATTCAGAATCTAGCTTGTCTTCATTCTTGATGGAATTGGATTGACTTTTCTTTAGTGGACATGTACGGATGTTGTGGCCGGGTTGACGACAGAAACTGCACACACGGATCTTGGGGATCTATTAGATTTTCCATTTGATCCACGCCCTTTATTCTTTTTAAACACAGGGTTGACAACATAGGGACGTTCAAGTATGCTCAATTGTTCAAAGTTTTCGAAACTTGGTGAAGACATGTTTTCAAAACAATAAAAGAGAGTAACAAGGAATATAAAAATTATATGTTTGTGTGTGTGCTAAAACAATATATATATATATATATATATATATATATATATATATATATATATATATATATATATATATATATATACTAGTGTCAAAACCGTCCGATGGACGGGTATGACTTGTGGTTTTTATTTTTACGATTTTGTGGATCAAATATATACTAAAAAGTAATTAAAATTTAAATGAAATGGTTAAGATCTATAATTAATGTTACGATAATCCATTAAACGACTAAAAGCAGGGTAAGTACTTTGATTTGTGGTTTTTATTTTTAGGATTTAGTTAGAACAAATATATAGTTAAAAGTTGTTAAAAGTTAAATTAAATGGTTTCTAACATTTTGTTCTAAACAATATTAATCATGAATATCTTTTACGTTTGATAATATTATTAACATTTATTATTAGTATTTTGTTTTTGTTAATTATGTTTATTTAATTATTGTATATATAGGTGCTTCCAACTGATTTTTTTACCAAATTTAGATGATGTTGATGAATTTGAAATATCTGTGAATGGATTAATAGTGAGGTTTGATGTTCGTTGTGATGAGAATATGTATGTATTGTCGGGTAAAAAGTGGATTTTTGTTGTTGAACCATCTCGACTCAACACGTGCTTAATAACTTATTTGGACCCATTAACCAAATTGTGCAAACCAACTAAAATGATTTTTTTTTAGCCCAAACCCGTTACCCGCGACATGACCCATTACCCACACATTTGAAGGTCAACCCAACCCATGGTCAATATGATTCAACCCATACTAAAATGACTTCTTTTAGATTATATATGCATACAATTATTAACTTTTAGACAGATCTATGTTGATTTAATTGTGTTTAAACAGATCTATGTTGATTTAACAATGCTTATATGAAGCTTTGGGCTATTAATATACGTGGTGCCACTTAGCCAAAGGTCATTGCATTCTTGAAAATATAAAGCTTAGATGATTCACATTCATGTACATGTTCATTTTTTATTCTTTAATAACCAAGTTTATGTTAGTTTTTTATTCCTTAGTAACTAAGTTGACGTGCATTCTAATCCTCAAAATTAGAAGAGGAAAATTCATATTTAACTAAGAAAACGTACATCAATTATAATCAAGAAAATACACATTAAAAATCATACCTCTCTTCCTTCGCCGGCAAACAAACGTCATAACTAAGCCATACCACTATTATCAATGATTTAGCAAATTAACACGAAATTGTAGCAAAAGTTATCATGGCAAATAAGTCATATCACATAAATTAAAGCACAATAACACAAACGCATAACTTAATCACTCAAAAGACAAAAACCCTAGATTAGTAGATAAATTAATAAGTAATAGATTATTATACCTTTAATCCATGAACCGAAAAACATACTTTTGATTAATCATATTGAGCGATGTTGAATGAAAGTATTGTTAGTTGCTATTTCGTTGTATTATTTTTTTTGTGGTCAGTTTTTTAGTCGCTTTTTGTGTTTCTCTGTTTGGGTCGAATAGAGATTGAAAGTGAGAAGAACTTCACTATGTTTGTTAAATTTTTACTTTTCGCCCTTACGTTTTTTAAGCTCAACCCGCTTTATTCAAGTTATCCATTCATAATTAAATGGAGTGAAATTGCCACGTCTTATTTCTAGCTGTATAGTTAAGAGGACATTCCTGCAAGGGCCAACGTAATACATCATGGATACCGGGTTTAACTTCAAACCCTTTTTCTTAACGAATATTTTCATAAAAATAAGTCATTAGGCTTCTCCAACAACACCTCCCATCTGGTAAATAAACAGTTTATAAATATTATAGTAAAATGATTTTTTTTAATTTTATAATAATTTTTAACAAATTTATTTTTAAGTTTTTTAATTGTTATAAGTGTTATAGCAAAAAGTTTAATAAAATTAATTTTTAAATAAATGCTTTTAAGTGTTATAGTAAATGATTTTTTTTAAAATTTTGTAATATTTTTAACAAAATTTATTTTTTTAAAGTTTTTTTAATTTATTATAATAAAATTAAAATATTTTTGTAAAATAAAATTAGAGATTTTTTTAAAGAGTAAATTACATATATCGTCTCGTGGTTTGTATTTTGAGAGGAAACCGGATTTTGCAAGGTTAACCCTCCGTTAGTCCATCATGCCAACTTACTAAGACACTATAAACATATTATTTGATTATAAACAAACACTATAAACTGTTTTTCTACTAATTTAAAACACACTAATTAAACAATCATGTTCAGAACACAATACCAAACACCCCATATTAACCAAAAGCTTATCGTTACCTTAGTTGTAATGGCGAGAACCTTTCCCCATTCATTGTCGTACCACGCAATCACCTTCACCATATAATCTTCCATAACCATGGTAAGTGATGAGTCTATAGTTGATGACACGTCGCTGCATCTGAAGTCAACAGCCACAAGAGGTTCATCACACACAGACAGAATACCATTTAGCTCATTGTCTGCAGCTTCTCTGAAGGTGGCATTCACTTCCTTTGCAAAAGTCTTCTTGGAAACCTGAACCACAAGGTCCACTACAGAGACATTGGGTATGGGTAGACGTAGATCGATCTCGTTGAGCTTTCCTTTCAGTGATGGTAATACAAGTGCCACAGCCTTTGTTGCACCAGTTGAGGTTGGGACGATGTTTAGTGCTGCTGCTCTTGCACGTCTAAGGTCATGGTGACTTCGTCTAGCAGCCTCTGGTCTCCGTGTAGGAGTGAGTAGTCGTCATTGTCCCCTGTTGGTTCGGGTTCGGGTTCAGGTTCAACGGCCTTCACCTCGTTTGAGTCCTCTTTAATAGCATTAGATAGAGCCTCTGGATGTACAAACATGAGAATACTTATATTAGACCTACTACAAAAAATGCATATACTCGAGTTGCAACTTCAAATTGCAATAACAAATCATTTTCTCAGAAAGCAACTTTCATCTCTTGAGGGGACATCTTTAATCATGAGGGGAGCATTAGATGATCTGCTCATAGAAAATGAATCATGTTTGCTTCTTTCATTGGTCAAGATTGCCTCGTATTATGGAATATCCCTAGATGCCAATCCAGAGACTACACTTTCTTTTGTGGACTTTTTCTTTGAGATGGGACCAGATTGCAAGGTTTTTTCTTCATCTCATCATCAATAGCTTTGTGGAGTATCACTGTCGGGCTCCATAGTTTTGCAAGAGAGAACTACAATATTACTAATGCATCGGTAGTTACCTCATCCAACAATGCCCGATCCAACGAGTCTCTAAAATTTAAATAATGAGAAAGGACCACGTCATTTGAAATGCCATAACATTAAGTTGAGTCAAAAATCTAAAAACCATGAACTGTCACTCGTTCGTAACCCTTTCCATGTTCATGTTTTCATGTACATTTATAATTTATAATAAATATCTATGTCTTAATACCAGATGATGCATATTGTCATACCTATGAGAATTGTTTTCATTTTGTTGTTCTCCTGTATTTTCATACACTATCATTTGAGAATGACCCAACTTTTTCTTAGGTGGTGTCTTTTCATATATAATCAAAAGAGGGTGAACTAATACAACCCATTTTAGAATTATGATTATTTATTCATATGCAATATATAGTATATGTCATTGAAGGTGAATGAATATGAACCATTTTATAACTAAAACAGATAGGATACTATAATAAACTTAGATACATGTAATTCAAAATTATTTATAATAAACTTAGATGTTTTAGTCATCCTTTGATGTCATTAATATAGTTTTACGATCATTGTACCTTGAAGGATAAACTAATTTGCTGATCCTTAATAATAATTAAGGGTGGTTCGCATGGTGGGCAAGGTGCTCCCTCCGATCTCTATCTTGGGCCTGGTGTTCAATCTACTTCAACATATAAGGTATGCACATATTTAGGATTCATGTTATTTTTTACTTGATAACATTAGATTGTAATACCTTATAATGATTTATTCATAGCTTCGATCAATCTCTGCCTCAACTGTCATCTAGTGCCACAGCATAATATCCAAGGTGCTATATTGCAGGTATCCAGAAGGTTAACTTTGAAATGTATAGCCAGTTCTAATCTTGTAATGGGCGTCTCAGAGGATTTGTATATACAGCTTCTGGTATTCATAAAAAAAAACAGTGGAGCTCTTCGTTTCACTACAGCAATATCAAGAACATCCCACTTATAAAGTATGTTGGAGTTGATAGCAAGGTGGCTTGAGCCTTTCTGGTTTTATGTACTTATTCTTCGATGAAGCCTTACACAGTTTCTTACACGCTGTCAAGTTCAATTTAGCAAGATTCTTGAGGCCTCCTATGGTTTTGCATACATCAGTTAAACCAATACAATGCCATAGGATCAAACTGTCAAGTTTATGGAGTCTATCAAGATTGTGGATACTGACAAGTTTCTTACAACCTTTTAGATTTAAGATCTTGAGCAAACTAAGAACATGTTCAATGAATAAAAGTTTGATTTATCATCACATATACAAATAAAGATTGTCTCCAATGGGTGGTTAAGTTCAGTGTAAATTGTAAAATGGACTCCTTATTTGAGTTGACGGAGTACAATATGGAACCTGAGCTGCACCAGCAGTGTATTCGGTGCTAGCTTTCACAATGCCCAACTTGTTCAATATAATCTCACATTGCTCAAGTTCCTGTAATATGGAAAAATATTTATAACAAAACTCATTAAACTCGAGTAATTTTCTTCTATAAGAACATGATAAACTTCAAACTTAACCTGAGGATCACTTAAAACATGTGTTAGTTCCTCTTTTCTTACTATAGGTAATCCTAAGATGCTCGACTCATGCCCACGGTCTAAATATATACCAGTTTAGGCATGTAGCTCAGACCCGAAATTCTACATATCATCACTCCTCTTACTCTTTCTTTAGCTTCTCTTCCTCTTCCCTTTTCTTTCTTTCCCCAGCTTCTTTAAGCTTTGCAAGCTCCTCTTGTATTTTTTCTTTGCTACTGGTTTTTCAACGGGAGTTGCAGATGTCGTTGCTGCCGCAACCTTCTTTTCATTTTCCTTTTTCATGTAATGGTTATGTGAAACAACAGTAGTATAAAAAATAAAAATAAAAACTCTGAATCAATTATGTCTTTGACACATTGCGGTAGCGGTCAAGTTGAAAAGACCAAACATCATATTCTATAGTCTTCCATTTTCAGTTTTCTTTTTCTAAAATAACTTGCAACTGCTTTTCAGGTTCTAGTCCAGTTTCACCGTATTATCTCGCATCCCATGAAAGTTTACTCAAACAATTGCCGCTGCAGAAACCATAATTAAAAACGCATCAGAACGTGAAAGGCTAATACAGACATAAAACACTGACGAAAGGTACTAATAAATAACATAGATTAGATCACATCATTACCAATCAGAGATTCAGGTCTTGCAACAGAAACGGGTGCTGTTGGATAACATGACCATCCGGTCTGAGAACAACTGATTTCAACCACATCTTGATCAGGGTGTCATACCATATTCGCCCGTTTGAGGATTTCCTGATAAGTAAGACGACTCTTGATGAGTCGAGTATTTTTCTATTAGAAGGAAGCACGAGGGCTGCGTTTAGTTTAGACAAATAGTCAGTCAAGATTATCGTCTTTAAGTAAAAGACTAATTTAGTCAAATAGTCAAATAGTCAGATATAGATCTCATGGTTGATTATCGTCTTTAAGTAAAGAAAACTACCTGACTAATTTATGATTATCGTCTTTAAGTAAAAGACTAAACTGCTTACTTGACTCCTATCTGGGATTACTAATCAGACTGCTTATCTGCTTATTCCTTCACAAGAAGTAGTTGGAATAAAGCAGCTCCAAACTACTTATACTCAAAACAACTTATTACATTAGCAAATAATTTGATAAGTAGTCAGATTAATCGATCCCAAATACCCTCAAAACTATTTATCAGCTGTACCAACAGACAAGCAGGCAAGCAATTCATAAACAATCCCAACGACCCTAAAACAACCAGTCTTGCTCTAAACTAATACACATACACTATGAACCGATTATCTTATATGAAAATAACACCACTGCTATTCTTATCTTGTGGCTGCTCATTCAAATTCACCGGAGTCCCAGCAAGTTCTTGCGCAGCCACTTCAGCTATTGCCTCATCAGATTCTGTGGCTCCACCCTTCAACTTCTTGTGGGCCCCATCATTCTCCACAATTTCCTATTGCTGATCTTCTTCTTCAACAAACCCTACATTTTCTTCCTCATCTTCTTCTTTATCATATCGTTTGGTCTTATTTTTCTTTCTTTTATGCCCCTTGATTGCATAAGGTGTCACCATTTTATATAGTTCAATAACAGCAACAAAGAATTATCCTTTAAGCAAATACGCATTGAAGTTTTTAGAATTTTATCAGTATATTATATAAAAAAAATTAGACTTTAGCAAACCCATATGCATACTTCTACGGTCCTTAGCGAGTGTTTAGCATTGCTTATTCACTGCCACCATTTGCTTGGCTACACAAATAAAATTTGCAATATATGCTCAGAATCTAACAATCCGGTGGCTTTAAAAAAACAAAAAATCTGATGATTGCAACTCGATACATCATAATCGAATTCAAACTAAAACAAGTACCAAGTCAACCCAACCAGCCTGACCCATTTTCACCTAAATAAAATTATTTATATATTTTTGAATTCGCCTAATTTGACCCAAACGAATTTTACCTGTTCCCAACCCAACATGATCTTGTTAACTGGTATTTGTGTTTTCTTACTTGTTTTCGACCCAATCCGATCTTGTGAACAATAACCGTCGAATTTCCCAGTGGAACCATGTCGCTTGCTATATGTATGTAGTAGAAAAGGATATAAATATCTAGATATAATGTATTAGGAATAAAATTGTGTACCATATATTGATTTGGATCTTGACTTATTAGTATTGCCAATGTAAACATGTTTTTGTGAGCAAACTCATTCCTGTTGGAGGAGGACTTGTAAAATATAAATGATTCACTACGAATTTTTATGTTCATTGTTAGAGATAACTTCGTATGTAAATGGTTTTACCCTGTAGCCACAGCCTCTACCGCGCTAATCTCAATATTGATGTATACTTGTGTCCCTGGCGTTCCTGAAAGCAGCATTTGAGCAGTACCTATCGAATGACTAAGATGTATATTTTTTTGGTAAAGGAATAGTTAATACAGAGTGCACGAACCTCGATAATGAATCACTTTCATTGAAGTCATGGCGATAAGAACGGTTGGCGTAAGTCATGATGGCGTGTTTGTTAAAGGTTTTACCCATGTTGTCTCTTAATGTCGATTTGATTATGTTTCCGCTAGCACAAAAGAAAATTGAAAAGATTGCCAACGTGATGTAATTACAATTAGTAATTTGTCTCATGAAGTAGGAAAAGATTAAATTCCCCGAGTCTTGAAGTCTGATCATTCTCATAGTGAAGTTTCTTTATGATCAAAACAACTTATTACATTAGCAAATAATTTGATAAGTAGAGTCAGATTAATCGATCTCAAACACCCTCAAAACTACTTATCAGCTGTACCAACAGGCAAGCAATTCATAAACAATCCCAACGACCCTAAAACAATTAGTCTCGCATCTGCATAAGTTTACGCCATGTAAATCTGTATACGATGTTCTACATGTGTTGGCTACATGCAGAGAATATAAAAAACATGGGTCTCCTAAAAACTCTCATGATCGCAAGTGAAATCAAACCTAGCTCTAAAAACATGATCGAGAATGCAAAAATGATAACATAACTGAGATCTAATAAATGTAATAAATCGTATGAAATTCCTTTTTACTAACCTTTCTGTGTCCTTATATTGATTCTCATGCGTAGAGACGAACAAATGTTGTCCTATAAATTCATGACATCAGTTTCAGTGAGTAAAATTGTAGAATCCAATTGTAATTTATTGACTGAATATAGATGACCAAAACCATTGCAGTGAATCCATCCATGTAAGATATGCATGTCATCGGCCTCCATACTATTCTTCTGATCATAATCTTTCAATGCTTGTTTATTGCGATATGTAGGAATCATAAACCGGCCTCCATAGCTTCCCTTACACGCAAAATGATGCCCCAAACCTCGATTTTATAACAAATCACAATTCACCATACATTAAACACATACAGTTAAATAACGTATTAACTGATTCACACACAATTATAAACTGAAATATAACAAACTAACCGACTGGATGAGGCATATGGATGCTTATATTCTACAAAATTCTGAAACATATATTCCATAAACATACAGTTATAACCTGGTGGAATCACATACAAAATTAAATAACATAAACATGTTAGATATCACATACAAAATTAAACATACAGTTATAACCCGGTGGAATCACATACAAAATTAAATAAGGTAAACATGTTAGATATTATAGTAACATGTGTTCAAAGAAGTCGATAACCTGCCAAGAAGACGTCTAACCTGAAAAACCTGCAAAGAAACCAACGCATGCATACACAGTAACAAAGTTTCATGATTAGGGTTAAAAATTCTTGAAACAATAATTCTTTTACCTCTTCAATTTGAGATGAAAGATAATCGACTGTTTCATATGAGAATGAGGAATGAACGGGATTTTAGTAGATTACGTAAAACAAATTAATATATAAGGTATAATTATCTTGTAAGGTAATATATATCATCTTTTTTTTTAATTGTTATCTTCATAATATATATTCCTAAATTAAAAAATACAGATTTTATCATAATTTATTTTAATTGTTATCTTCAAAAAATACATACCTAAAATACAAATTCCAGAATTTTTTTATAATCTCCTTATTTATATTGATTTGAAAGATATAAATCAAAAAACAATTTACTCTAGTGGTAAGTTGTTTACAAAACACATGAATGACCCAAGTTCAACTCCAACAAATGTCTTCTTTTTAATAAAAAAATTTTAAAATTCAAAAATAACAAAACAAAAAGCAATTTTACAATTTATTAAAAAATTGTACATATATTAATTAAAATGCCACATGTCATTTAAAAATAAAAAAAAAATGCCACATAAATATAATGATGACATGGAAATATGACTTGGCATTATGGGATGCCAAGTGGCATTTTATGTAGCATCTCCTCTTATATATAATGTATAGATATATATATATATATATATATATATATATATATATATATATATATATATATATATATATATATATATATATATATATATATATAAATGGTTGAATTAGGGTTATCAAGGAAAAAGGATTGTGTAACAACCTATGCTTAAAAAAGGCATGTAAATAATCTATATATTGAAAATATAGATATGATTATATTAAAAAAATTTAAGAATCATGCTAAAAATTAGAGATATGATCATTGAATATAATTTTTTTAAATTCAAATGAGATAATGACTACCAAATTAATTACATTGAAGATGTGAATAAATATTCTATAAAATTACATGATATGGCTTCAATTTTAATAGAATTACACGAAGTGCACATGTGTAAAACATTTGCAAATTAAATACACACATGTATTATACATGAATTGGACATGTATATGTTAATAAAAAGATTAAGTAACTGAAATAACAATATAATCTGTTGTGTGAACAACAACGATAAGCGTATACACATGTATAAGGGACAAACCTTAAACCAATAATATTCAAAACAAAATTAGATTGCTTCAATATTCAAAAACAAGAAATCTGAAACACATGTGAAAAATACCAAAATCAATGTCGTGGTAGATGACATACCAATTTAACAACAAACGAAAAGAGAAAAACAGTAAACATTCAGGATTAAAAGCAGTCTAAAAATCATAGTGAACCAGAAAAATGTATCAAGGACGAAACTAATTGTATCTTAATTTGCATTATCAGACAACTCGTTGTCGTAATCTTCATCTTCAAAACACGAATCATCATTTGATCGCTTTATTCTTTTCATTTTCTTTTGCGCGTCGCATGTTGTGACCTTGTTCATCACAAATCCGCATGTACGCCTTTCTTTTTATTTTGGCCTTTGTTTTAGCTTTTCTCCGGCCCAATAAATCTTACGCCTCTCGTTACCACGCCCTTATTCCTAATCCCTTCAGAGCTTTGACAATAACTTGTTTAGGGGTGGTAACGCCTAAAAGATTATGGTATATTTCTTCATTATTGGGCTTTTTTTGGGGAAGTTCATCTAACTTGGTTTTCAACTCAGTAACTTGTGCAAGAAATTCTTTTAGTTTTTCGTGTCATTAAAGTGGCAGTCGACACATGACTCTATTGTAGCATGAATATCGGAAGCTATGATGTCCGGCTCTTCAATGCACGTCCATAACGGTGCCTCTTATCTAGCACTAGCTAAAAGACCCGTAAAATTTACGGGTATTTTAAAGAGAGAGTTTAGACATTATATAACGAATAATAGCTAATGTTGATATACTATGCAATAAATTCAAAAAACGAAACAAATGAGTATCCCAGATAAAAGTGATAACTTGTTTGCAGACAATCGTAAATAGGTTTCATTATTTTTAGAGTGGAAAAATAAGTAAAGTATCAATTATACGATAAACAATTTGGTTTATAACTAATAAGAAAATAAACTTTCATGTATCGTTTTCTCCGACTGGTAGATAGTGTTGGAGACCAAAGCTATCATGTCAACATCAAACACTTGAGTAGTACATGTTCACTTCATGAACACCTAAATATAAAATTTGTTGCTAAGAGTGTATATAAATTAAAAACTGATATAAAACATATCATTTATATAATAGTACGTACATATTGATATTTGGATTTCTATGTTAGTTGTCATCATTGTAATTGTATCTTTCTCTTTGGTGCATTATGCCTAAACTTTCAATGCATATGGGTCAAATTTAAGCTTTGCGTAAATTAAAAAAATGGGTTAAACTAATCCACCCAGTTACTTATACATGGGTTCATTTGGGCATGTTATATCTCTAACTGGTCAAATAATAAAAATAGACAAAAAGGAAAACAAAAAGGTCGACGGATCAATCAACCTAAATGGGTTGAAAGAAAGAAAGTTACCAAATAATTTTATTATGCATAGAAACTCTTTGAAACCCGAATACCTAATAAAAACTTCAAAATTTCTGGACTAAGTTTTTGAGGTCAACCACCTCACCCGTTAACCCAAATCATCCGATTCCAGAGTAATTGAGTTTGCAACTTCTACCCTTTGAATATATAACCAGAACATCCACAATGCATTAAGTCATAAAAGACTTGACGCATTTACGGCAATAAATGATAAAGTTGTTTTGTCTTGATACATTTATTACAATGTTTGCAAAGTAAAAGTCTTTCCTTCAAATGCTTGGTACCAACCAAGTCTTTCTTTCAAATCTTTCAAAAAGTCTTTCCATGCAATGGTAAAAAGCTTTTAAAAAGCTTTTTCAAATAGTGAAAAGCTTTTCATCAAATGCCCCATTACAGATGCTCTTTTGATATCTTGGTAGTAATTACATGTATTAGAACAACAATATACTAAATTTTAAAGACACAAAGGGGCACTTTGAGATGATCATTTTTCCCTGGTGAGGCAAGCACATCTCTTTATTTTTTAATATTTGCGACCATACATAAGCATTTGAGCGCATAACATGAAGTAGTCCCTCCCCTTGAACGATAGCGCAACATGCAAAACAACGAATTTAAAACAGATAGACATACCTACGATTATGCCAAGCGGAATATATTAGTGGAAATATTTTTTTATCACATCTGTAGTATATTTTAGCTCCTCGTCAATATGTTCTTCAATCCTGCTATGAATCTGACATGTGCATAACATATACGTCAAACTGCAACACGCAATTTGGCCATAAATATACAATTAGATACATGCCATCACCTTTGGTAATTCATTATGAGATATTCGAATTCATTTTTAATATAGTATGTCTCGACAATTAGCAAAGTTCCTGTGCTCAAATGACAAAAGGTTGATTTATATAACCCCTGATCAAATGGCAAATAGGATTTTTTTTTTTTTTTTTTAGACGTTGAATTTTTGGCCCTAGACCACTCTGACCACATAGCTCGTTCTCTTTATTGTTCTTAATTGCCTGCAATGTTTTAACTTTTAAGTAAACTATTAAAAGACATATAAACCTCAAATAACCATCTTTGATAAGCTACCTTATACTTCTTATCTCCTGAAGAACATCATCATTAAATGAAGTGTTGGTTGCCTTTGTAAATGCTTTTTTTTTTTTTCCTTTACTATTATTATTATTATTATTTATTTTTTGTGGAATTCTCCTCATCGTTGTTCGCTTTAACTATTACATAATGTTTTTAAAGCTTTGTTTTCTGTCAACTGCAACCATCATTTAAAAAGAGTCCATCATGAGATGAAGTGTCGGTTGACTTTGCAAGTTAAAAGCTACTTGTATCTTACTTTCCTAATAAAGCACTTCTTCATCATCCACCTTAAGCTCATTATTTCGGTATACCTCAGAGTTGCATCCGAGCTCTCCCATATACTACAGATTAAGAAAAGGTATTGGTATAAAATTCAACAAACAGCCGTGCGCACTTAATTGACCACCTGAAACAACAGTTTGGAAGTAATTTGTGGTGTACATCTTCAATAATGTAAAGTGACCAGATAAAATCATGTCGTTGATTTACTTTTGCGGCACCTCATCACCAAAAATAAAATGATTATAATGGAACAAATCATGATTGACACTCAAGTAATTTCACTATGGAACAATATTTTTTTACACAAACCTAACGAAGAGGGACGAATCTGGCTAAGGTTATAAATGAAGTTGTCATAATTGTCGATAACAATAATGGGACTGCTATTTTTGACCACGACACCGATTGATCCTGACGAATCTTTCTCGGAGATGGCCATATTCTTGGAAAACTATAGTTCCCTTTGATCGCATACCACGTAAGGTAACATCATTTAAATGTAACAATGAAGCCCTGCTGAGATTCAGGGTTTTCTGAGGCAACAATGAACTTTGTAGAACGGATGAGTTCTGAGGCAATGACAAAGCCACCATTGTTCGTATCTACAATCAATATTGCAAGAAAAAAAGTTCTACATATAAATACTTTCACTTGGTAATTTGCGTCCAGATATGGGGATTTGACACGCAAATTTTCACTTGAAGCGAACTAAAAGTGATAAGTAATTTGCGATGCCGAACATAATCTTAACTTATATGGGCAACAAAACTAAAAGTGATAAGTAATTACGCATCAGACTCACAAATTTTGTTTGCAAACTTTAATGTTTGTAAGAGATAAGGTGTTCACGGTCAATCCTTGTACCCATTTCAACCCGTACCAATGATTACCCGTTGTGACCCAAACCTCCTTTGACCCATTTACTTTTAAGCTAAAAAAGTTCATGTTTACCCTTAGAAATAAAACATAACCCAAAGGGTGCTTGGATAAGCTTATTTCCAGAAAAAAATAGATTTATATGAATTTTTGAAAGCTCATTAGTAACTTATCAAGTTGAGTTTATGATCTTACATAAGCCAAAAAACCTAGCTTATGAGCATTTCCAATTTCAAATAAGCTTATAAACCCGAAACATAATGTAATTCAAGCACATTCATAAGTAAACTGAACTTACATAAGTAAATGAGTTGAGATTGACATTCAAAAGAAAGAACTATGAAAAAGTAAGTTTTGCACTTACATTCCCATCTTTGTAAAAGCTCTATATCATTTTGTCGCAATAAGTGAATGCTTAAGAGCATATTTTTCTAATCTTTATAGTTCACCACCTTTATAATTCAACATCACCATTATTGGGTGGGATAAGTGCAAAGCTTGGTCTTGGTGAAGAGTTACATAACACTCACATTTCCAAACCTGATGTGATACAAAGATGTTACCTTACATTCTTACAATACAATTTTCATAAAGAAACTCCTTCCATCTCGACAATTAACATAAGTTTGTGAAAGTGATTATAAACAGTTTTAAAGTTTTAACGGGTTCTTTTTCTGAAAGTGATTGGCGACAACAATTTTCCAATTACACCCGCAGAAATTACAAACAATGCAAACAAATAAATACTTAATCGAATAGCCAATCATCATGAGCATTTCTACAAACACTATGTATGCACATATTTATGACACTTAATTATACCTTGAAAATGAAAGGAATCCCTATCTGGAAAGCCAATCATTTCATTCAAATCAAATTACTGTCAACATGAGGCCTAAGAAATCTGCAAAAACAAAAATTAGCAAAAAAAAAAAAAAAAAAAAAGTACGAAGTTATGTACATATTAGGTGAATAATTAGGACTAATCAACAATTATCAATCAAGAAATAGGAACTATAATGACCAATTGTAATCAAACTTTAACCGACGAGAAAGATAGAAATCAATTAGATGAGTACGAAATGTTGAACATGTTGCTTCAATTGATAGTTGCAGAGTAATTAAAACAAAAAGCTTGTTGTGAAAGCCGGGTATTTCAAAATTCTCATTATTCGCTACTAATGTGAAGAGGAAAAAATAAATAAATAAATAATCACCGGGTCTAAATGAGTTTCCAAAATTCAAAAAGGATCAAATCACATTCAAGCGTTTCGTTCGAGTACAATGTCCACGTGTTATAAGGATGTTTAAAGTTATTTTAGTAAAAAATTAATTAGAAGAAGACTAAAAAACTCTATTTTATTAGTTAGTATAGATATGAGAAGGCAACACGTCTTTCCTCCACCGTTTACTAACATATCTTTCAGGAATCTGATCAATAGAGTATATACGAAAAACACGGAAAATATGGCGGCACAAGTATCCGTGGCGGCCAAACTGATTACAAGAACAAGTAACGCTCCCATCAGATTCATTAAGAACAACCTGACCAAAAAAATGAAAAAAGGAATGTAAAGTTGAATACAACAAATATATAAATTGTAATGCACATATGCAAAAAAAAAAAAGGTAATAATAGAAAAGAATATAAATATTTTAAATAAAGAAAGGTAATAACACATGTATAATGTTATAAATAATTTACCTTAGCATTAAAAACAACCCCGTTCTGTTTGTTTTTTTGTTGTATTATGCTAACTATAGCCCCTTCTTCAGAAGTAACACTAATCTGAGAACATGCATACAGTCCTTTCAATATTTTCTTTTGAACCTATGAAGAACAACAACAACATGCACTTGTGTTATACTACTATATAAAGATACTTGAATGTTTTTATAATACACCATTGACTTGAAGTTAAAGAAAATACCTCTCTAAAAGTAGAGCGACTATAAACAGTACATGCATGCCGTTCAATAGGGAGGTCGGTGAACATAACTGGAGTTGTTTCAAAAGTGCGATTGTCCATGACACGTTGAACATACTGTTGTTTCTCCATAGCGGCTTCAAATCAAAGCTTGAATTGAACAAGCATGTTTCCCGAGTGAGAAAAAATACGGAAGAAAGCATTTGAACTTTCGGATCGCGAAGTGGTCTTCATGAGACAGCACATTGGCAACTCCTTAAAATAGGCCGGGATCCACAAATCCCTCATCTTAAACATTTCTGACAACCATTGTTGTCAGACAAATTAAACATACCAATAAGAGCATGCCATCGCTCTTCAAATTCTGAGGGTTCAATAAACACACTCCATATAAGCTTATGAAAAAGTTTCTTAAATTCGGAATTTGAATCAACTTCACCACAAATTTGTACATGAGACAAGTGTGAATAAGATATAATTAATTTATGGAAATGAACATGTAAATAAGAAGTTAAAACACTTAAAACACATGTGCTTAATTAGAAAAATACCTTCCCAGACAGTTTTTGGGTTATGTGCCACATACATAAACGATGGTGTGCTTCAGGGAAGACAGCCTCAACTGCATTACGCAATGCTGGATCTTGGTCTGTAACAGCCAGAATTGGTTCTTTCACATGCGCTTTCTTAAAAGCAGTAAGGATCCACTTGTATGATTCGATTGTTTCATCACTGATTAACGCAACACCAAAAGTGACACATTTTTGGTTATGGTCAATGCCAGTAAATGGAACAAATATCATTCGGTACCTATAGATGGATTGATATATATTTTATAAAAAAACACACGTGTTACGATAACTGAATAACTAATAGAATAACCCAAATGTTAAAGATAGACATGAAACTTTACCTGTTTGTGCGATACGTAGCATCAAATGAAACTACATCACCGAATTCGTTGTAATTGCATTTCATTGTCTCGTCGGCCCACAACATGCGCGACAAAACATCATCAACAGTGTGGTATTCAAATGAAAAATTAGGCACATGTTTTTTCCTATCATTCATTTTATCTACTGACATTTGGGCATCCCTAGGACCAATATATTTATTAACCGACCTACGGAAGTTCTTCCAGTCTGATGGCTTACCACGAACCTTTTGATAGCTACCCATAAATGCCACCCTAAGACGATGAGCTTTAGTTGGGCCAATATTAGAAAGTGACGCCCTATGAATAAACAGCTTATCACTAAAATACAACTTACGCTGTGCTTTTAAAAGACCAGTGTTATTTTCATCAAGAAGTGGGTGGTTATGGTTTTCAACAAATTCGTATAACTTAAAAGCCGATGTACCATGAACAGCCCTGAACCTGACACATGCCTTGCAATCCGTTACAGTGTAATTGGAATTGCGTTTATGCATAGGTTTATTAACCCCATCTTTCTGATTATCAACAGTTTGAGATGCCTGGGCCAATGTATCTTTCACTATGGTTTTCCGTGGTTTTACAGCCCTATTACAAACTATATATTTATGAGTAACCTCACCTTTCTTACGCTTTGATGTAGATTTTCTAATAGAGAACCTAGCCTTAAGAGCGTATTCAAGGTACATGTCGTAAGCCTCATCAAAAGTGTCAAACACATTCCCTTCGCTAGGCTTCTCATCAACTGGTACCTTTGGAATCCAATACTTATGGCCTTTGGGTGTTGGAATACACTCATCATCTGTCTCGCTATCGTCTAAATCAGAATACTCTACACAAACATTAAAAAAAAAATAACACGCATGATAAATTAGAATTAAAAACGAATGATAATCAAATGTGTTTGTAATCAAGTAATACACAACAACTTCCCATATAATCTGTAACATATAAAACAATCAAATGACATATGTGCATATGAATACACTGATTCTATTACAATTAGTACCTTTTTCGTTACATTTTATGTAAATCACGTATTAAACATTACAAACTAGTGACATATGCACGCAATCACTGATATAACAATAATTGACGTATTAAACAACTAGTGACATATGTGCATATGTGTAAAATGCTTACATTTGCAATAAACTACATAAATAACAAATAAAAACACAAGTAAGCATTAAAATCAAAAAAAAATAGCCATACGTAAAAAGGTAATGATATACAGTAAAATTGAAAACCTATGACAGCCCTGTACACATGTGCATGAGAACATTCCGATTCACACAGAAACATTATTAAAATTCAGCATACAAAAACCCTATAAATGTATAAGACATAAACAAGCAAGGCAAGTAACAAAAATTAACAACAATTAATAAACTACAATACATACATGTATTAAGATCTTCGTTATATAAATAACATCTAAAACCTTATAAAAAACCATACAAATATATAAACTACTTATATGACATTCGTTATATAAAACCCTAGTAAGTCTATAAGAAACAAGAACGCATGAAAAAAAACAAACATGACTAAAAATTTATTAACATACGATACATACCTGTGGAAACATCTTCATTAGAATTAACATGTTCATCATTTATTGGAGATTGGATAAAAACATTCGCTTCTGTTTGCATAGGGGAAACGACTGGAACATTAGTGTCTTCTTGATCATAGTTTCCAGTGGTAGAATCCATTGATTATGAACTATTTTTTTATACAATCATTTTTATGAAATCGATGATCAACTGGAAATTTTGGATGATAATGATAAAACTGTTTTAGGGTTTTTGAAAACTAAAATTGAATTGATCGTGATCCCATAATTAGAGGAGAAATAATATACGGTTAATAAATGTAGTATAAAGAGAAAATACCTAAAATACCCTCGCGAAAATAGGGTGGAAAAAGAAAAGGAAATTAATTATCTCAAATCGATTGGTCCTTGGTGGTTCTCGCAGTTCTCATAAATTTTTAGTTCAGATATAACCTTACACTACATATATATATATATATATATATATATATATATATATATATATATATATATATATATATATATATATATATATATATATATATATATATAAGAAAACTAAAATAATATAAATACATACCTAAGTGTGTCTATATGCAAACAATGTGGAGGTGCGGGTATCTCGACTCAAATACGAAAATAATAAATTAACTAAAACGCTCCTTTATTTAATTTTGCTTAATCGAATGTGTCGAAAAATACATATTTGTTATATATTTTCCTTTAACATTCAAGAGTTTATCATGTATGCATACAAAAACGTTTTTAGATTGTATTAACGATGCAATAAAACATTTGTATGAATGTCCTAGTCGTGAGAATTTTTCGCAACATAATTTGGGGTTTATGTATTTCAAATTTCATGAATCATACACACAAATGCGAACTCTATATCAAGGGGAATCATATTATTTAGACATTGCGTAATCCTAGTCCTAACACAACAAAAATTAAAATTCCCAAATTTGATTTTGTGCTCAACAAAACCTTAGACACAAGATTTGAAGAAAATAGATATGCAATAACTCACAATTGGTGTTTGGAATGAGATTATGTGTGTGATTCTTGATAAATTTTGCCACAAAAACAGATTGAAGATGTCCCAGTTGTGGTTTTCATGTGTGTGTTTCGGCAGTGGTGAGTGGGAGTGAGTGGTTTAAACAATAGAGAAAAAATAAAAAGAATTATGTTGATATTCTGGCATACGGCTCAACGGTTCCCTTAATATTTAAGGGAGCCGTGAACAAATAAGGGAGTCTTGTGCTGTTCTGGTTGTTTTTGTTGCATGTTTTTTATTTTGATAAGAAAAGGTTCACATATGTTGTGACTTTTCTTAATTTTGATTTTTAGGATAAAATAGTTGATTTTCAACTATTGACAAAATCTGTTGGGTAGGATCCATGGGATCCGTTAAATGTTGGTCGAGGCCGTATTATTTTGGACACAAATGAATTTCGGTCTCAAGGAGTGTATATTCACACGAGAGTGACCTTTAATTGTGTTACGCAAATTAAAGTTACTTAATATTTTGGAAGAAATATTTAAGCCGTCAAATATTATTTGGTTAGTTTCTAACCTAGAGTTTGGAACACACCCATTGAACACGTAGATTCAATATGTCAACAATTTTACAAGTGTGAGTTATAAAATTGATTCATATCCTTAAGACATCTTGATAAAGGACGTAAGTATTTTCATGTTTAACCGAGTGTAATTTAGCATGTTATTATGTCACAAATTTGAGTTTGAATTTGATACTATGTATAATCTAAGCAAACACTTAGTCCAATTTTGTGTTCAAAATAAAAACGAAAATTGGATCGAATTATGAATTTAACCATATTTTGAATAGTGAATTAAATGTCATACTCAAGATCCGCTTAAACCCTCACGTTTACTCTTTAAAAGAAATTAAATCAAAGATTTATGAAATGTGTTCCATCATTCCTAATCTTAAATGAAGATAGTTAAAGAGTTCGCATTTGAGAGGTTTAGTAAGAATATCAGCAATGTTATCTTCCACTAGAAATGTTTTGATGGAGATATTTCTTTTTTGAACATTGCCACGAAGGAAATGACGACGAATGTATGAGAATGTTGAACGGGATTTTTGCTTAAGTCGATTGCTCCTTTGTTGTCGCACATGATGGGAATGACGTCAAGCTTGATGTCGTAGTCAATGAGAGCTTCTTTCATCTATAGTGTTTGTTGACATTCCTTTCAGGTGAATACATATTTGGCTTCGGTTGTGGAGATAGCAACCAAGATGTTATACAACATCCCATGAATGTAAAACCGCTACTATTGCTTTTCTATCCACATAATCCCCCGCATGATCAGACTCGATATAGACTATTGTTTCTACACCGATTCCCATATGATACCATAATCCTAAATGTGTAGTGCCTTTAATGTGTCACGCTTAACCGCTTCAAGGTGAGATGTTTAGGGATCTTCTTGAAAGCGAACACATAGGCAAATACTAAACATGATATCGGACCTACTTGACTTGAGATATAGTAAACTACCTATCATGACCCTATACTTCTGCTATCTACGGACTCATATTCTTCATCTTTTGTGAGTTTAGTTTTCGAGGACATGGGCGTTTTAATTGGTTTAGAATCTTCTAAGCCAAATTTCTTAAGCATTTCTTTAATATATTTAGATTGATTAAAAAATATCTCATCTTCTATTTGTTGTATTTGTAGACCTATGGAGAAATTTAATTCACCCATCATGCTTATTTCAAACTCATCATGCATGATTTTGACGAAATCATTACATAACTCTTGACAAGTTGAACTGAATATAATGTCGTCAACATATATTTGAACAATGATGATATTTGAATTTCTTTTCTTCATAAAAAGTGTATTATCTACCATCTCCATAGTATATTCATGTTTCAACAAAAACGCTTTTAGTCTACCATACCAAGCTTTGGGAGCTTCTTTAAGACCATATAATGCCTTTTTGAGTTTATAAACATGATTAGGATTTTGGATGTCAATGAAACCCGTAGATTATGCCATGCAAACCTCCTCATTGATAAAAACATTTAGAAATGCACTTTTCACATCCATTTGAAATAGTTTAAATTCACTTGCACAAGCGTAAGCAAAAAGTATTCAAATTGACTCTAACCTAGCTACCGAAGTGATTGTTTAATCGTAGTCTATTCCTTCTTGTTGGTTATAGCCTTGTGCAACTAACCTAGCCTTATTCCTAGATACAATTCCATTTTCATCGAGCTTATTTCTAAATACCCATTTTGTTCCTATGATCATTAGATTCTTAGGTAATGCTACTAATGTTAGACAATGAAACCCGTAGGTATTATGTTTATTATTGATCACTATTTATAATGACAATTACATGAGAGATATTAAACCCAATGGACCCGAAGCCCACAAACCGGGCTTGGGCCTACTATTTATCTCTAATACACCCGCAGTCCGAAAGGGCGAAATCGCTAAAGCTTCGGATGAAGTAAAACAAAATAAAACATTAAAGCAATAACTAGTTATTTGATGAAAACATCCGACATCAAGCGAAGCAAATCTTCAAAACGAATGTCACGAATCGATAAACCCGAAAACCGAAGTAACTCTTTTGCGGATAAACCAAAGTATCCTTATGGATAACCCAAAGTATCCATTGCAGAGAATAAGTCAATGTATTCTCTACCATTTTTATTATTATTGCATATCATACATCATAAGAAAGAAACTAAAATAAATAATAATACTAATTACGAGTAAAGAAAAAAAGAAGATTGTTGCCATATTTGATGGTCAACGATGACTGCTAAGCAAAAGGAACACAAACCATAAAAGAAAGATTATAATGATAGCAAGGCAAAAGAGATGGGTTGACGGCTGAGATAGAGAGATTAGAGGGGTAGTATAGAAGAGAGATTAGAGGAGAAGCAGAGACCAAGAAGGAGAGGCAATGATTTTTTTTAGGTTTTGAGATAGGAGATAGGAGGTTTGACGGGTGGCTTAGAGTAGGTGGCTCAACGTAGCCACCTAGGTCTGAGGATCAGACCCGCTCTGAAACCATGTTAGACAATGAAACCCGTAGGTATTATGTTTATTATTGATCACTATTTATAATGACAATTACATGAGAGATATTAAACCCTAATGGACCCGAAGCCCACAAACCGGGCTTGGGCCTACTATTTATCTCTAATAACTAACTCCCAAACATCATTTGTGGTGAATTGGTTCAATTCTTCTTGCATGGCCACTACCCAACTTTTTTCTTTTAAAGTTTCACCAACATTCTTAAGATATATGGTTGATATGAAATAAAAGAAATTACTTTTGTTTTGAGCTTGTGACCTAAGTGTTATTTGATTTAGACTTCCTATGAATTTGTCTAATGGGTGATTCTTAGATTCCTTAACATTGACCACTTCATCATTTTCTAATGGTTCATCCTCAATGTCGTTTCCTAAGTCTTCTTTATTATTAATTTTGATAACTTCTTCTTCAACTAAATCTTCATCCTATTAGAGTGGTGTTTGAGGTAGGGGAGGACTTTCGTCTAAAGTCACGTTCAAGGATTCTTTAACCTTCATTGTATCTTTGTTTAGAAAAATGAAAGTTTTACTATTTTGGGAGTAGCCTAGGAAAATACCTTCGTATGACTTTGAGTCAAATTTTGTGAGATAATATTTATTATTTAAAATGAAGCACTTGCTTTCAAACACTTTTAAGTAATCTATAGTGGGTTTCCTACCTCTAAAGAATTCATATGGTGTTATGCCTAAAATGGGTCTAATAAAGATCCTATTTTATATGTAGGTGGAAATGTCTATGACATTGCATCAAATTTTATGGTATGGATTGTTTGTTTAACATGGTTCTACTCATTTCTTGTGGTTTGGTTTTTCCTTTCAACTACCATATTTGATTGTGTAGTTGATGATTTCAAATAACAACAATTTAGTAGCATCATTTATCATATGTATATTGCTTGTTTTGTATTATTTTATATGAGATTTGATACTTAATCTCTTACTTTTGTAACTCTCAGTTGTAAACAAGCATTTGGTGAAAGTTAGCTATTTTGGACATAAATTGGAGCAAAATGGATCAAGTTGGTAAAGTCTGTTGAACTGAAGGAAGATATGCCATATCATTCTATACAGATACGTCGTACATCACGACTTAGATAATGTCAAGACCATTGCATGAATTTGAAGAATATGCCGCATGGAATTCTTCCATACGCCGTATATGAAACCTTGGTCAACACAAAGATCTGACTTATTTGCTCAAGATACGCCGCATAAATACTTTAACATGTGCCGTATCAACCTGAAGACTTCACCAAGAAATTCCAAGATTACAAGACACATACGCCGTGTCAAGGCTGAAGATCCGCCGTATCATATGGCGGTGTACGAATACTCCAGAATATAGTAATCTTGGACCCCACGCGAAGTTACCTAAATACGGCGTATCAGGTACTCTAGATACGTCGTATCATTTTCGTTCTAGAATCTATAAATCAGGATCGATCGCCACATTCGAAGACACACAATAATACTATGGAAGGCGGCGACCATACCACACAAGACACAACCGTAAGAAGAATTCAGAGGCGTGGGTCCCGTTAGTGCTTTAATTCATAAGTAGATTTTGCTTTATTTGTATTAGTACTCTTTAATCCATCAGGATTGCGTGCCTTTTCTCCAACGTTTGATTATCATTTAATCTGCTTTCCCATCGATTATAAGTTTATTCGATGTTTATTTGGATGTTCATGCGTTTTTTTTATTACTTACATAGTTTATCGTGCCTTGTCGATCTTAGGCTCGCATAATTACTTCATTAATATCATTACATAATTGATGTAAGCCCTAACGAGATAAATAATACATAAACTTAGTAATCATTAAGGTGGTCTTAATGCAGGTTTAATTAATCGTGGTAGGATTAGTTTGTTGAAAGACTTAAAAAAAGAATCTAGAGATCTAGATGCGTCTAGGCTTAGGAATGATATACGCAGACACATGAACAACCGACGAGAAAGACCAGAATTAGTACTCATCATATATAACTAAGAAACTAAGCGAATAAAATCTACTTTACTATCGGCGTGCCTCTTATCTACTATCTATATTCTTATTTGTGTACGTGTGTCAATCTCCTTATTATAGTTTTACTTAATCTAAACATTGTGCCGGTCTTACAGTGAAAACCCCTTGCATTAGATTAGGTTTAATTAGACTAACTTTGGGATTAAAATCTTGATAGATATCTAAGTGCTAACGTTCCACTCTTAGTGATCGACACTCTACTTACCAACTAGGCTACAACGATCGGGTATAACGCTCGTTAGTGTTTATTACTGAGTTAAGTCGGCTAAATATAAATATTAAAACTTGAATTCACAAATAGACCTATACTAAAGGACACATCAGTAGTGCGTGGAGGCGTGAAATTGTGAGTAATCCCATTAGCATCACAAAAAGCTCTTAATCGAACTTCATTATCAAATTCTCGAACATGATTCGTCCTAATGTAAGATGTTGGACAAACTTGTTGATTTTGATTTTTCTTACTAAATATTTCGAATTGTTTGAAGGCTTTATTTTTAGTCTTCAAAATTTTTGTCCAATTGTACCAAGAATAGTCGTCAATTGTTACTAAAGTATATAAGTTTCCTCCATAACTCCGGCGGATGGACCAAATAAATCCAAGTGCAAAAAGGTAGGAAGTCTTCTAAAAAACTCAAAAACCTGAAACATTTACTCCTCAAAAGGTTTCAAATTCAAATGGTTCAAAAGAGAAAAATCATGTTTTCCAAACACCACACTCTCGATTTACGCTGGTAAAACAAGTTGGAAGCCAGAGCAAAGTCGTTCAAAACATTTCAACTATTCTCAATCAAAAATGTTTTCAATGCAAAACAAGAATGACTTTGTTTTAAACATCCCAAAGAATTCAAGATTTCCTTTCATTTCAAAAATAATTTTTTGAAGTGGAACACTGAATTCTAACAACAAATGTAAATCTTCTTCTTAAAGTTTTAAACTCCAAACGATACACTGAGTTTCAATACTTAATGAAAAAACAAAAGATATTTAAATCTCCATTGATTCCGCGAGCTTTATTTCAAAATGAAACACCAGTTTTCGCCTCTCATTGAAATTTAACATCTTTACATCAACTTGACACAACTTATGATCGGTTTTTGAAAATTGGTAACCCGTTAGCTCCGTGCATAAATGGTTACCAAAGGTTGTTTTCTAGTTTGATATCAACTTGACATCTAAACATTTCAGATTAGCACTCGTGCTTAAAACAATTGCTTATGCACATTGCTGTGTATAACCCGCACTTTCAAAGAAAGAACCATGTTGTACATCTTAGTGCAACAATCCTTATGGAAAAGAAGAGAAGTATTCTTGGTCTTGAGCACAAATAATTTTTGTAAAATATGAGCACAAATAACTACAATGATTTCATATTGTGACTCTTTCTTAAAAATATATCAAAAACATCACTCCTAAAACACTCAAAATATATCAAAAAGAGTTTAAACAATATACTATCTTTAAGCGGAGTGAAAGTGCTTAAAAGATAATTTTAAAATTCCTTAAAAGATTCTCAAAATTATTAAATCATCGTTTAAGTGATAAATGCTTACAAGATTAAAGTATTAAAAAAGAAATGACTCATGTGCAACAAAGGTAACATTTGGTTTTTCACTTCCTTCCATATGCAAAACTCTTTGAATTTAATCATGCATATGTTTAGGGGGAGTGTTGTTACAAATATTTCAAAACTTCCAAGTGTTAAAAGCTTTTGATATATCCAAACACTTTGGAATATTTTTCAAATATTTCATTCGTTCAACATAGAGAAGAAATTTGGCGTATGCTGGTTATTCTGTACGGTGTGTTAGAGTTACTCAAAAATGCTCTATGATCTTCAGAATCGGAATGATCTACCCCGAGCCACCTTCTAATTAAAAAGTTAGATCTAGGTAATGGAGTTTGGGTGTAGGTGAGCATACATTTATGCCAAAGGATGATAATAAATGAGAAAGGAAAGAAAATCCAAATGATAGAGTTGAAAAATGAGATGGCTAAAAGAAAATGAAGAGTTTGTGCAAGGGTTAAAAGAACCCTCTTTACACTACAATAGACACCGTGTTAATACATAGTCTATCAGATTTCACAGAGTTGAAAAAAATGTGAGATGGATAAAAGAAAAGAAAAAAAAGAGTATGTGAAAGGGTTACAGGAATGAAAACCCTCTCTACACTAGGATAGACACCGGGTCGATACATAATCTATTAGATATCACAAGGGTGATATCTGATATTGAAGATATACATCATGGACTCATTGATGCAATTCAAAACCCCTCCTAGCCACTAAAGTTGTTGTTTCATTCTCACAAAGATTAACACGTAATCTATCAACTTCTCACTCCGAGATAGTTGATATTGAAACAAGCAAGATACACAAATAGAAAATCAAGTAGGGTCAAATCCAAAATTGATATAAGATCAAATATGGTAATATCCCTTAGACATAAGAAACATGACTACAAACGTTCAAGAAACTAGTCAGCAAAGTAAGTATTCAAAGTTCTAGACATACTATCATAATTAAAACAACAATCATATTTGATCAAGTCACGCTTACATAGACCGCCTTCACTATAACATGATTGTCTTGAGTTACTTTTCGTTGATTCACTTATTTTTATCGCCATGGGATCATCAAGGAATGAAAAGTTGATGGATGATTCGGGAATAAGAAAAGATGTTAAGTGTGACTCATTTAAGGGTTCCATTACCCTATTGACAAGAGAATATTGAGGACCTTGAAGATATGGGTGAACATGCATGAAGTGATGATAGAGACGAGTTAGGAACATCCCATATGGTATTAGTTTGTTTGTACTATCTTTGAGATGTAAGATTCGCTTAACGAAGAAATAAGCAAGATTGTATAGATGTTGATTTAGATTGCAATAAAGCATGTGAGCACAACATGTTGGTAGGTATTCACGATCTTTTACTAGACTCAAAACATTTTCTCGTTAAAATAACCACCATGAGTTGTAGAAAGTAATGAAGCTCAAGCATACGGATTCTGTTAGGATGGCTGACACTTGGTGAATTGCACAGAAGATTAGTTAACTCTTTTGAATACGGAATGTACGTGAAATATGGATCGTTTACTTATTTACGAAGAAAGTTAAGAGATAAATTGTTGGGAATAATACTAACAGTTACCACTGATAAGCTTGTAGAAGACACTGCTGAAGAATGCATTAGCAGTGGAAACACATTACCACTGCTAGTACATATTATTACCACTGCTATTAGGATAATTGTTATGTATCCGTGTATAGATAAGTATAGAAAAGATCTTGTGTATATTCTATATAGTTAGCATTATACTTATCTTATAAAGGACTCCTTGTGCTATAAAAGGAGATCTTAGGTCATTGTTCTTGGTACGTATGCTTCAAGGTGTAACCCTAGTGATAAGCAAGATCACTCGTATTATTTATAATAATATTGAAGCATTATGTTTGATAAGGTTTTAAAATGTACCTTTTTGAGGGGTCGTTTAAGCCCTTATTTGATCACTTTTGTATCCGTTATTACTTAATATCGTTCCTTTTCACTTTTTAGGTCTCTTGAAAGCAAATTGCTGGAATGGCACTTATTTGGACGAAAAGGCGCGATATCTGAAGAAAATGGCCAAAGTCAAGAATCGAGACACTCAGTCTTTGAAATACAAGGGGCGGTCGGTGTTAATGCGACGCCGTCGAGCACTTCTGTGACGACTCAAGAGCCAAATTTCTTATTTTCAAGTGACGGTGTCGAGCTTTAAAAGTAGGCCGCCGCAACTCGACGGCCTAAATTTGATCCGGCGGCGGCGCCGAGATCGAAGGGACGGCGTCACAAGCATAAGGTGACACCGCCACAAGACTAACGTGGCAAAGACGAAACCCCAATAACGGCGACCGACCGCGTCACAAATCATAAGGTGACGCCATCGCGATTGTAATCTTATATATAGAATCCAAATTTTTCGCTTTTGTAGTGTAGTCTTTTGGGTAAAACCTAAACCGAACCAAGGTCGTCTTGTACAAGATTTTAGGGTTCCAAACCCTATCTTACACTAAGATAAGTGTTTTACTTCATTAATTCAATTATGTCTTCAATTACTTGTGTATGCTTGCATGTTCTCCATGTCCCATTAATTTACTTATGTGTTTGCTTAGGAATATGAAACTTAATTATTGAATATTGATTGGTTGTCTCTTATCTTAATTGTTAATGATCTAGTAATGCGATAGGTCATTCGTTGTGTAGTTAATGCTTGATTAATCTTTGTGAACCTTGGACTATAACACCTAGAGTAGTTGTAGGCTAAACCATCCAAAGAGTACCTTAGAGTTAGAGTTTATAATTCCTAGAGATTTTGTAGACGAGACCCTTTGGTAGTTTCAAAGAGTTAGGGATAAACGATACCCTAAGACTTTAGACACAACGCGATTAAGAATAAGGACGTGACAATTCAACCATCAATAGGAGATAATTAAGGAGTAATAAAACCTAAGTAAACACATCTTTAAACTATCATACGAGCACACAATAATTAGACATAGACTACATACACCTTAGACTAGATAATTAGACAAGTAGAGTAATTGGTAGAATTACCAACCCCAAATCCAAACCCCGAGATTCGTACATTTCTAATTCCTAAAAAAACATAAAAAGATAAAAAAAATAATCTTCCTCAACCACAACCTTAGCGTAGAAACTTCTCACTAGCATTCCTATTCCCCTAGAGAACGATATCAATACCCGTGGCTTACCCTAATACTACACTACAACGATTAGGTTCACTGCCTAGGGTGTTATAAAACTTGCTCGAAGAAAAGGAAGTTCCTTTGACCCCGAACGCGCTGCGTAAGCGTATCAGTGTTACATTGTTATCACTTACATTACATCATATAATCCATCTTCTAAGTATTACTAAGTATATTCCGCGTGCTTATTAATATAACTCAAAGTATCACTAACATAAGGTGTGTGTTAAGATCCATCAAGTGGTATCGAGCTTGGGGAGCTCGCTGCCTAGGGATTCGCAAGGTTTTATTGGTCAAGAATGGCGAAAAGAAGACAAAATTCGAATCGGAATTTTTCAGTATATGTTTCTGAAGATCGTATTAAAACGATCATAACGTTTTCATTAACCGTTGGATCGTGATTTAAATTTTTGGTGGACGTTCTCTATATACCCATCTAACTTTTCACTTGAGGGATCGTCAATCTAAGCGCCGCAATCAAAAGTTATTCGATGTCGAAGTTCGTTGTAGAAAACATGGTAAATATTCGAATTTTGGGACTTATTCTAAATCGTTTGTCGTTTTGCACAAGGTAATCGATTATGATATAACAAAAACGAATTCATACTATTATTGGTGAGTGGATTGCATTAATTGTTCTTGTTTCCTAGTATCCCACCAATCATCCTTAATTGTTCTTAATAAAATTGATAGATTTGGTGACTTTATATTTGGGGTAATTAAGTGAATGCAAAGTAACAGATCAACGCAGGTTTGAATTTACTACTTGTTTGGCTGAACATGTATTGTAATTGATAATGGGTCTGTAGCACTTTATTCTGAATGGTTAGTGGGATTATCGACTCAGTTGGCTAGCAAAAGTTGATGCTTTGATCGATTATATTATTGTTGCTACTGCTGCTGATTTGTCCAACCCACTAGAATCATCTTGCTACTAACTACTGCTATCACAATTTGTTACCACTGCTATTATTCTGATTCCACTGCTAGTTATACACGGTTCCACTGCTTGTTATCTTGATACCACTGCTAATGCTCGGATTCCACGGCTAGTGTTCATTTGTAACCACTGCTACATACTCGTATCCATTGCCGTACTATTTTGTTACCACTGCTTTCGAACGATTGTTTCCACCGCTAGGCTTATCATTACTACGCTATCGATATGGTTTTGGATTTATGGATGGTTGGACAAGGTATTAGGAGATTTGAAGTTTGTACATGCTTCGTAGCATGCTATACGTGGGTTCAAAGAAGTGGCTACTGCTAGTTGGATTTGTAATTGCAAAGCACTAAATTCATGTTTATATTACCGTATGGGTTCGTAATGCTAAGGGATCAGGTGTATGTTTTTGGTCATGACATGGTTTTGAAAATACATGATGTCTTTGGTTAGTGAACAAATTGAAGTCATGATATAGCAAGTTTGCATGGTCACCGGCATACTACACTTTGGATTGAATTAAATGGGTCGGTGGTTTGTGAATCATTGATTGGTTGCTTCAAGAAAACCTCGTACACATTGATTCTCTCTGGTCGGTGGCTGTTGATCATTTAATTGTCCTCGTACCACTTACTTCATTATTGAATTGTTATACGAGGATTCAAAGAAAAGCAAACAGTGTTGTCCTTAATTATTTATTGACAAACATGAGAAGGTTTGGATTGAGGGAAGTTGTGCATGGTTTGATCATTTGATACACAGAGGTTATTGGTCACACACACATGGAGTTTAAAATTTGTTCTTAAAAGGATTTAAAAGCTCGTTTTGGTTTTATTAATTAATTGATTACGAAGACGATTATTTATCACTTATTTGAAGGTGAAGTGGAATTACTTCAACGCGTGTTCTTATTATATTTTAAATGGCGGAATCGTTTAAAAGTAAATTGTTCGTGCTTCAATGATTGTGACGAAGAATTGACATAACACTTAAAGGAGTGACGTTATTGTGCTCAGTGATTATTGTCAAGAGATTGCGGTCTCCCTATACATCGGTGGTATACGTTCAGAGTCACGTGGATAAACAAGACATAAGACGCAAGTTTGGGTTATTCTACTTCTTCATCAAATTCGTTATAATCGGTTTTCTTCACATGTGATCATTACAAGGAGCTTACAGATTTGAAGAATCTCATGCACCACTCAAGGGGAAGTTTCTTCTGCTTATATTCCCTATTTGTTGATAACAAAAGGGAAGAGATATTGAGTGTGATGGCATGGATTAAGGGAAGACAAGGAAGACATGGTTTGTTTCATTTAGGAGATGTTTACATCTCAACTTTTCTACTGCCTAGGGAAGTTCGTACACAACTTTGTTTGTTTTGTCATCATCAAATAGGGAAGATTGTTGGGATTCTTGATTTGATGAGACAAAGTAAATATAAGAATGAAACAAAGGGACTAAAAGTGACAAAGATGAAATTTACAAAAGATTGAGGGACTTGCTTGAAAGAAAAGAATTTATTTTATAGTCCTTAGTAGTCTTTTGTAAACCCTAATCTCTACTTTATAAAGAGATATAGGTTATGGGTTTTATTCATGTCTTCCAAAATGTAGTCGATTAGTGTGTTTAGTTGTAGCCCCAAGGATCTTTGATCCACAGTATAGGTTAGATAACCGTACTAGAATTGATCATCTAGTATTGGGGCTTGGAGTGTTATCAATGAAAAATCTTGTTCAATAACAAAGTACTCTTTTGATTATTCCGCTGTGCAACGTTAATTATCTTTGTTATTGTTAATCCCTAGCGCTCTAAATGATCCATGGAGTCTTAACAAACTCCACATAAATCTTTCGTATAGGTATATTGCCCAAGATTTGGAAGTCTAAGAATTTGAGCGAATTGTTCAAGGGGCAAGAGAAACTTGTATTTTTGCATACAAAACCAAAGAGAGGAAGATCGATCCTCGTTACGTATAAGTTCAATTTCATGGATGAATTCTAAAGCGAAACATGGAAAATTTTATTCGTTAACGGTAGTAGACACTCAAAACCTATGGTTCGAAGGCTATGTTAATTTCTTCCGAAGACTAAGGAAGGTTCGATAACCCGACCTTCATGAAAATAACGTGACTTGAGGTCTTTGAATCCATGAATAAAGTCTCTAGGTGTAAGGATCTAATGAGACATTTGGAATGTAGGTGTTGGTTAGGTGATGATCAAAGTCATACATGTGTGGCATCTTGAGACCTATACAAGCCGATCAAATATAATGAATATGTATTAGGATAAATTAAATTTATACCAAATATGCGTTTAGCATGTGAACGTAAGTTCTAGGAAGATAGAGTTCTTATGTAAATATACTTTTTATCAAAAAAAAAAATTGATTAAATGAGGTTTTAATAGATTTTAGTACAAAGTGTTTTACTTGTCTATTTTTACCAATTACGTTTTTACTTGTATTAACAATGCTAAACACCTTTTAAGACATTTTTGTTTATTAATTCATTTATACGAGGTTTTTGTAAAAATGTAATTTTGGGTTTTTTTTAGAAATATGTAAAAACATGATCCTTCTATCATTTTCAAGAGCAAATTTCAGGGGAGTTCTCGTTTTATTTCTACTTTTCTCTTTTATTATATTGCATGTTTACGTACAAAAGGGACTTTGTACATTTCAAGTAGGGGGACGGAGTAGAATTACATCATGAACTTTATTTTGCCCATTTTTATAGTTTATTTTGAAAAATTATGCCATTTAAAAAAAATAAAAGATTGACATGTTTTTCTTAACCTAACTATAATAGACCTTAGCCGAGCGCACTATAACCTTTGATTTCCTTGGTGAGATTTAAGCCTTTATGTTTCCCATATTACTCAAATCCACCATAAATTGAGTGTCTTTAGTTTGTAAACTTTAGAACTTCCATCATTTCGAGACCATAGACAGTAGTGTGTCAAGTTAGCTTGATATATTTGGGAGGACATTTTGAAAAGGCAATGTTTAGGATTTACACCAAATAGCCCATATGTGTTAAATTGTGTGTGTTTTTCGATTAGTTACCTCGACTCTTCTACCGCCATGATAAACCCTTTTGTTGCACTCACCTTTAGTGCAAGATACCCTAGTTACACCCTTTCAAGCCATTCTTTTCATTTTTTTAACCATTATTTATTGTTTCGTTACACCTATTCGACTTAGCCTACTGTGTAGTCTTGGTTTATGATTGGGAATTTTCCGTTTGCCTAAGTTTGAGGTTCGGGTAGAGAGATTCGAGAATAACACCTACGTTGAAGACTTATTATTGAAGATCATTGAAGACCCCATATTCCTCACATATGATTCATCTCAGTGGGGATGACTTATTTATTTGTATATATTGTTATAAAAAAGTATTAGTTTGTTTGTTGTTTATTGTAAAGGATAGTTCAAACATTATAAGCACTAATCCTTAAGAGCTTATTGGACTAGTATCGAAGTTTACCTCGATCGCATTCATTTGAAGAGAGTTAGTTGAAGACCAAGTTAGTGTGTTCCTCGCCATATGACATCTACATTGGCACACTAACTCATTACATCATGATACGGTTTTTGCGTCTTAAAGCTTGGATTTTGGATGGACGATGGGCGGTGACGACTCGGTTGTTGGCTAAGACTATTTGCTTGTTATTTTATTTTTACACCATTTATGTGCATCCTTTGTCTTATCCTACCCTTTAGTCATGAAGCGTGCCTAAGTGAAGAAGCGAGCAATTATTGGTGTCTTGGCCATGGATTTGGTCATGTATCATTGATTTTTTCCCCTTTTTCGTGGCACGTTAGTAAGGACGATTCACCCTAGCCTATATAATATGTTCACCCAATATTGCCTTTTGATAAGGTTTTAAAATGTACCTTTTGAGGGTCGTTTAAGCCCTTATTTGATCACTTTGTATCCGTTATTACTTAATATCGTTCCTTTTCACTTTTAGGTCTCTTGATGGCAAATTGTGGAATGGCACTTATTTGGACGAAAAGGCGCGGATATATGAAGAAAATGGCCAAAGTCAAGAATCGAGACACTAAGTCATTGAAATACAAGGGACGGCGTCAGTGTTAATGCTGCGCCGTCGAGCACTTCGCGACGGACAAGAGCTAAATTGCTTATTTTCAAGTGACGGTGTCGCTTTAAAAGAGTAGGCCGTCGCAACTCGCACGACCTAGATTTGATCCGCAGACGGCGAGAGATCGGGGACGGCGTCACAAGCATAAGGTGACGCCGTCGCAAGACTAACGTGGCCAAGACGAAACCCTAATGACGGACCCGGCGTCACAAATCATAAGGTGGCGTCGCGATTGTAATCTTATATATAGAATCCGAATTTTTCGGTTTTCAGGTGTAGTCTTTTGGAGTAAAAACCTAAACCGGACCAAGGCATCTTGTACAAGATTTTAGGGTTCCAAACCCTATCTTACTACAAGATAAGTGTTTTACTTCATTAATTCAATTATGTCTTCAATTACTTATGTGTATGCTTGCATGGTCTTCATGTCCGCTAATTTACTTATGTGTTTGCTAGGAATATGAAACTTGATTATTGAATATTGATTGGTTGTCTCTTATCTTAATTGTTAATGATCTAGTAATGCGACGGGTCATTCGTTGTGTAGTTAATGCTTGATTAATCTTTGTGAACCTTGGGCTATAACACCTAGAGTAGTTGTAGGCTAAACCATCCAAAGAGTACCTTAGAGTTAGAGTTTATAATTCCTAGATATTTTGTAGACGAGACCCTTTGGTAGGTTCAAAGAGTTAAGGATAAACGCATACCCTACGACTTTAGACACACAACGCGATTAAGAATAAGGACGTGACAATTCAACCATCAATAGGAGATAATTAAGGAGTAAACACATCTTTAAACTATCATACGAGCATACAATAATTAGACATAGACCACATACACCTTAGATTAGATAATTAGACAAGTAGAGTAATCGGTAGAAATACCAACCCCCAAATCCAAACCCCAAGATTCGTACCTTTCTAATTCCTAAAAAACATAAAAAGATAAAAATAATCTTCCTCAACCCCAACCTTAGCGTAGTAACTTCTCACTAGCATTCCTATTCCTCTAGAAAACGATATCAATACCCGTGGCTTACCCTAATACTACACTACAACGATTAGGTTCATTGCCTAGGGTGTTATAAAACTTGCTCAAGAAAAGGAAGTTCCTTTGACCCCGAACGCGCTGCATAAGCGTATCAAGTTTTTGGCGCCGCTGTCGGGGAATAGAATAGCTAGTTAGTAGTCCACCTCGTTTAGGTTTCTTTGCTTGATTCCTATCAAGTAAATTTTTCTCATTTTTAGCATCCTTGTAGTCTATCCCCCTTCTTTGTGTTTGTGGTCGTAAAACCCTTTTCATTTGTCGCTATGGCAAGTGAAATTGCATTTGAATCATTAACAAATGAGGAATAATTGAATTTCGCAGATTGGATTGGTTTTTATTGTTCTAATGAATTTGTAAGTAAACTTAGAGATATCCAAAAGGAGACGGGTGTAAGATTGGATAGGTTTGATAAATTTTGTGCTTGTGTAGCTTCTATTCAACGATCATTGTTAGAATCAACTCCTTTTAGTGAGACCCTCGAAATTTTTTAGAAAGCCTCCTAAGTATTAACCGTCATTTGTCACAACTTGAGGAAATGGATAAGGAGGATTTATCTAACCTTAGGCATCATGATCAAAAGACCTAGTTTTTAAGAACATGGAACCTAAACCCGAACAAGATTGTGAGATAGTTGAAGCTAAAATACTTAGTTGCATGTGGGATAGATTTCAAAACATATGACACACGTGAGGAATCCTTTAGGCAAATAGAACATAGTGGTCAAGTTTGTGAGAACAATTCTTATGAATCGGACCAAGAATTTGAAATGGCCAAAGAAGGATTTGAGATGCTTAGGGTGTATTTGGGTCGATCATACTAAAACACATGATGAACATTTAGGAGATCTAGATATAATGAAGAATGAGGTGGAAACTCCAAGCCCACAAGCTCTACCATCACTTGAAGAACACGCATCACCTATAACTTACCCTGAAGAAGTAGAAGAGACTATAGGAACCCCGATTGATATAGAACCTTTGGACCAAATGCCACTAGAGAATGTAGGTTTAGATGCTTGTCGTCAGACCTCTCTTTGTCTTAGGGAAGTTCGATGTTGATGAACCGAGCCTCAACCAAAAACCTTACCCAATTTTCCGTCTTTAGATGTGAATCTTGAATTGAATTAGGCCCCAATCCACCCATCAAAATAAATAAACCGGGTAGTTGCTTGATAAAGGTGGTAGACTCTAGGCCATGTAGAGTGGAAGCTAATATAGGAGTAACCCATGACCTTACACACTTATATCACCCATTCATGGTTGATAACAAGAAACATTATGGGTTTAAACCGGGTTTATTAGGTCAAGATGGATACTTAACTAAGAATCTTTTGAAGTTGATAGAAGATGATCCATTTTTAGGAGAGAGATTTGATTCACCCGCTACACGAATAGAATTAGGTAAGGTTGTAATAAATGGAGCACACTCCTTTGAGCATATAAATCACCCATCACCTTCTCCTCACGTAGCAAATTTCCACCTAAGGGTGTGTATCGCTACTATCACCCGCACTTAAGCTTAAGTGTAGGGAAAACCTCCCCTTTATCCGTTAAATAAGGGTAGAGTCGGGCTCGTGACTCGAACAAAACAAGCGCTTCGGGAGGCAACCCATGTGTATTTGTTTTTCATTTTTTTATTTGTGTGTCGATATCTTTTATTAATTGTTTATTCTCATGTTTTAATTTGTAAAATGCTTTATTTTGTCTTTAACCTCGTCTTAATTGCATATAAAGGTATTTTACATAAAGGATAAGTGTAGGAGGATTACACACGTTTTCAAAAGAAACGTAAACATGAGAATAACAATTAATTAAAAGATATATATGTGTGTTTGTTCAAGTCAAATGCTTGTATCGAGTCATAATGGATGTTTTGCGTAAATTTTTCCGATTCTAAAGATGTAAATTTTCCGAAAATCGCAGACCGCTTTTTGTCGGGATAACTTGACGGCGTCAGATCGCAACCGACGGCGTCGGGAAGGAGTAAAACAATGATTATTTTTTTCTCGTTTTCGAGCTACTTATAAATTTTGGAATTTTCTGTGTCTTAATTTTCCAAAATTCAAAACATCCATTCCACAAGCATTATATCCTAGTTTAGTAAAGTCTTATATATATTATTACCGCCGATTTTACGCGAAGGTTTCGTTTGTTTTCTTCAAGTTTGCAGGTTTAATTTATCATGAAGAAGAAACAAAAGATTGGAAGGAGCTTTTCACGCATACATTTTTCTTGGAAAGGATTTAACCACCACTTTACACGGATCCTACCGAGCTAATCGGGGAGTATTAGTTTCTTCGCTTTTAATTACCTTCCATTATCATAACTTTGATACTTTCGGGGAACATTGGGGACAATTTTCGCTTTAAGTGTAGGAGGAAAATAAACGAACTTTGAAACTATGCTTATCCTTGACTATTTGCTTTGTCCAATTGTATTTGTGTAATAAACCATGAGAAAATGTCGGTTAGGGTAATTTTGGCACCAAATTTAAAATTTTCATGACACATAGGAGTGGGCCATTAGTCTTAACAAAAGCGCCTCACGGATAGGAAGTTGCATGACTAGCACAAAACCCTTTACCACCTAAATTCCACCCAAAATGTAAGGATCACCCTTAGATTAGTAGGAATTAAAGCATTCATCTTTAATGCTTGAGTGTGAACCGAGTATATTAGATTCTAGAACTTGTTTTGTGATGCATCCCGAGATCGCTAGTAAGACTACACTTGTGTAGTTAGGAATAACTAAATGATAAGAGGCATTAGGATAACCCTTGTTTGATACCCGTAATATAATTACTTCTTCCACATCGGTTGAGTAATTCCCCACACCTTTGCGTTGTACTCATCTTTAGTACACGATACCCTAGTTAACCCTCGAGCCTATCCTTTTCGCGGTTCTCGTGATGTTTCGGTTTTCCGGAATATCAATGAAGAGCATTGTTTACACCCCACCCCCAAATGTACACCCAAATCGCCTTAGCCTACCTTGCATGCACTCACTTTTAGTGCATTATTGTTATCACCCTAAACCCTTAGTTCAATTATCTAGTTGCTTGCATGAGTTGCTAAGTCGAGTCATATCCTTTGTACACAGTTTTGGGACGATTGGGACTCATGGGAAAAGTTAAAGTTTATGAAATGAATGGAAGGGAACGCTAAATTCCCTTATTTGCGTAATAACGTACCCCAAGTGTTTTGATCTTTTCAATTCGGGTCAAATTAGTGTTAGAGTAATAAAAACTCAAGTGTAGGGATGTGCCTATAAATACCTATCATTTTGATGTTACCGTAGAGGATGGTAGAGTAAAAGTGTATGGAAAAAAAAAAAAGAAAAGAAAAAATAGAGTGTTCAAAAAAAAAAAAAAAAACATACGGCTACCATCCTACATCTATCTTTAAATTTATGTTTGTTTGTTTGAGTTATCTAGAGTTTAGAGTGTCGAGTCTTGGCTTAGCAACGCCATTCTTCGTATGCTTGTAACATAGAGATTTTTGACTTGCCACTACTAAATAGCCTATCCCACCAAACCCTTTGTTTCCTACCGTAGCCTAACATTACAACCCTTTAAAGACCTCTTTGATAGTCTTTCCTAGGTGCTTACGCCAAAGCGATGGAGGTTTGATCTATTCTCAAGCCTATGGTAATCTACGTACTAGGACCGGTTAATGAGTGTTTATCTTCCATTTCCAACTTGTTATATTTCATATGCACCCGAGAGATGTGAGTATCCAAACACCCCATGTGAGGTGCTAGTATGTAATTTTCGTGCTTGTTATGACTTTTATGGGCTTATATGTGTTGTAGATTGTTCTAAACTAATGCTTCATGACCCCTAACTTATAAATTAATTGGCTAAAGCACATTTGCTTGAGGACAAGCAAATACCAAGTGTAGGGATATTTGATAAGGTTTTAAAATGTACCTTTTTAGGGTCGTTTAAGCCCTTATTTGATCACTTTTGTATCCGTTATTACTTAATAGCGCCTTTTCACTTTTTAGGTCTCTTGAAGGCAAATTGCGTGAATGGCACTTATTTGGACGAAAAGGCGGATATATGAAGAAAATGGCCAAAGTCAAGAATCGAGACACTCAAGTCGCTGAAATACAAGGGACGGCGTCAGTGTTAATTGCGACGCGTCGGAGCACTTCGCGACGGACAAGAGCTAAATTGCTTATTTTCAAGTGGCGGTGTCGCTTTAAAAGAGTAGCCGTCGCAACTCGACGGCCTAGATTTGATCCGCACGGCGCCGAGACCAAGGGACGACGTCACAAGCATAAGGTGACGCCGTCGCAAGACTAACGTGGCCAAGATGAAACCCTAATGACGGCGACTGACGACGTCACAAATCATAAGGTGACGTCGCGATTGTAATCTTATATATAGAATCCGAATTTTTCGGCCAGGTGTGTAGTCTTTTGGAGTAAAAACCTAAACCGAACCAAGGTTGTCTTGTACAGTATTTTAGGGTTCCAAACCCTATCTTACTACAAGATAAGTGTTTTACTTCATTAATTCAATTATGTCTTCAATTACTTGTGTGTATGCTTGCATGTTCTTCATGTCCGGCTAATTTACTTATGTGTTTGCTTAGGGAATATGAAACTTGATTATTGAATATTGATTGGTTGTCTCTTATCTTAATTGTTAATGATCTAGTAATGCGATAGGTCATTCGTTGTGTATTTAATGCTTGATTAATCTTTGTGAACCTTGGGCTATAACACCTAGAGTAGTTGTAGGCTAAACCATCCAAAGAGTACCTTAGAGTTAGAGTTTATAATTCCTAGAGATTTTGTAGACGAGACCCTTTGGTAGGTTCAAAGAGTTAGGGATAAACGCATACCCTACGACTTTAGACACACAACGCGATTAATAATAAGGACGTGATAATTCAACCATCAATAGGAGATAATTAAGGAGTAATAAAACCTAAGTAAACACATATTTAAACTATCATACGAGCACACAATAATTAGACATAGACTACATACACCTTAGATTAGATAATTAGACAAGTAGAGTAATCGGTGAAATACCAACCCCAAATCCAAACCCGTGATTCGTACCTTTCTAATTCCTAAAAACATAAAAAGATAAAAAATAATCTTCCTCAACCCCAACCTTAGCGTAGTAACTTCTCACTAGCATTCCTATTCCCCTAGAGAACGGTATCAATACCCGTGGCTTACCCTAATACTACACTACAACGATTAGGTTCACTGCCTAGGGTGTTATAAAACTTGCTCGAAGAAAAGGAAGTTCCTTTGACCCCGAACGCGCTGCGTAAGTGTATCACCTTTAAAGATTATCTTGACCTTAGCTCTAGTGGCGGAGATTTGTGTAACTGCCAAGCCTATGATAGAATACATGCTACGACCGTGCAATGAGTGACCACCCCGAAATTGACACTTAGAATAGAGAGAGTATGGGTGTTTTGTTCCCATTTCGTGAGGTGTTCGGCTTTGATAAATTCTAGCATAGGAAGTTTTTAAATTCATATTTTTCAAGTCTTTTGGGAGATATCTTTTTGAGAATGATTTTAATAAGGTCTACTTGGGGGCAAGTAGAGTGCAAGTGAGTGGATATTTGATAACATCAAATAGTCCTGATATTTTAATGTCAATTTCCCCCTAATATGCTCATCAATTGTATCATTTACTTGAATATAAACTCTTATTCGTTAATATTTTGTTTTTAGGTTAATAATGAGCATACGAACGAAGAGACGCGAAATTGGAAGGTTATTAATGAAAATACAAAAGAGTATGCTGACTAGGCAAGAGTTACGGCGTAAATCCTTACTCTACTTACGCCGTAACAAGGATTAACACTAGAAGATCAAAGTCAATGACGACCAAGGTTATGACATAACTTCTACACAAGTTACGCCGTATATATATTTCCAATACTTAGAAGTATTTCGTGGGCAAAAGAAGTTACGATGTAACCACTTTCATGGTTACGGCGTAAAGTGGTTAATGAGAATTCTACATTCATAACTTACCTTTAGGTTACGCCGTAGTTTCATCATTGAGGATAAGATCGTCCTAGATTCAAAGGTTAAGACGTAACTAACCCTAGAGGTTACGTCGTAACTTAGTCGAGGCTTTAAATATAAGCCCAAATTCTGCATTTTTATAGATCCTTTCAACACACAACAACCATACACAATTAAAGACTTCAAGAAGGAAGATTTCCAGCAGCATACAAGTCATTTCCAAAAAACAATTCACGCTTATCACCACATAAGTTTTAGTATTTCATATTACATTTTTTGTATTTAATTCCATATCTTCATTTATGATGTTAAACATTGAATTTTCTGCATGTTTTAATATGATCACCTAAACACCTTTGGTGTTAGCCTAGTTATGGAATTGTTGTTGTTATGATGTAGTTTTCTCGTTTTCATATCGCTTTATATGTATGCTTCCTTTGCTTATTTTTGGACACCCTCGTTTGGGTAGCATGAAAGTTTTGGTAGTATTTAGGAAGCTAGGAGAATTGATCACATGACCCTAGTGAATCGGGTTGCGAGTAGAAGGAAGAATTGACCATAGGACTATCACTATCTTGCGTGAGAATTTTACCCAACGATCACCTTCCAAAAATAAATGCTTAAGAAGTTAGGGGAGACCTAAGATCCGACCGGTCGGGTTTCATTAAACGAGTCTTAGATCGTGGCGGCACTTAATGAATCTTCCATAAGGTAAACCCACGAACTCTTGTAATCATTAGGTTACGAATAGGATGCTATGGAAGATAGGACTGAGCAATTGACCAACCGAGTCTAGTGACTTAAACCCCATGTAGAGTGATAGAAAACATTAATTAGAAAACATAATCATAGCATAACAAGATTAGTAACTAGGCTAGCACATTTCTCTCTATTGATTATATTTCCGTTTGATTGCTTTTATTTCATTTCTTTAGTTTATAATCATTCAATATAAAACCCTCTTTAAAATCGGTGACACTAGAACTTAAATTAGATCCACACGCATAGCTCTTGGGACAACCTCGACTTTCTTGAATACTACACTACACACGATAAGATTACACTACTGTTAGTGCATTAGGTAGACCTTAGGTAGACGAGACTTTATAAATATTAAAACCTAGTCAGAAATCATGCATCGTATACCGAGTTCCTTTACAATGGAGGAACTAATCCAAGCACCACTAGCTAACATACCATATCTAGGACATACTTGAGAGGAGCCAACAATAAGAGACACTTTTATGATCTTGTGATGATGATGAAGTCTAGCAACCCATGTCTTCGAGCTTGCAAGTCTTCTATGCTCAACGTCGTGATCTTGCCTTTAAGAGGAACCTAGATAATTACTAAGAGAAAAACTACATAGATGATCCTTAGATAAGAGGTTAGAGAGAATATATATCTAAAGTGGTGATAATAAATGAGGAAATGACCAACTATTTATAAGTAAATTGTCCTATGATCAGCCAGATCCGCTGAATCTTTCCCAAAGGGATCCGGCCAGTGCAAACCAATGGATCCAGCAACTGGGTCAGTCCAGTCCGAATTTTGGGTTACAATTGGGTTTTGGGTTATGGGATATGGATTATGGGTCATGTGATGTTATACATGATGCAATAAACATCTTGGGTCATGGGTCATGGTTTTTTACTCATTGTGATGTCATGCATGATGTAATGAGCATGGGTCATGGGTTATGCGTTGTGGGTTTTGGGTTATGGATAGTCCAGCTGTATTTACTAACATATTACATTTAACTAGTTAGTTATAAAGTATGTATTATATGAAAATGTAAGTAAGAAATATTACTTATATGTGTTTTATAAAAATGGTTTTGATTTTATATAAACTATTAACTAAACATGTTTGATGGTTTATTTGTTTATTGAAATGAGTTAGTAAACTATTGACTCAAAAACTTATGTATTTTATTTATCTCGTTAAAATGATTTTACTATTGTTATCGACAAAACATAAGAAGATTGTAAAATATAAATAAACGTTTTTACGGTTTATTTGTATTAACAATAATAACATATTACGAGCGAAAAATCAAAGATCTAAAAATTATAAGGATACTTGGTTAAAAAGACAATTACATGTTACTTGTCATTGACTAATATTCCTATGCATAGGAACATCCCTCAACCCAACACCAAACTGCGTCCCAACAAACTCAACCCGACCCGACATCTGTTCCAAATGACATCTAGTGTCAATACCCATTTTAGGATGCGACCCAGGAAACCCAACAAACACAGTCCCATTCTCAGCGTGTCTTTTATGTTTTTTGTGATTTGTTTGTGTTTTCTAGAAATCAATTAGCAATTATACTCAACTTGCAGATTTTTAGAAAATACAAAGCAGATCACAAAAACATACACAAAGACAATATCAAATGATAAAAACATAATTGGATTTTGTAGAAGTTAAAAAGAGGGAGTAGGAAGAATGAATGTGTGTGTGTTCTGTGAGATGAACCTAAATTACACTATATGTGTGTTTGTTTGATTGGTAGTTGTGCACAAAGAAAAAAAAAATAAAAGTGCGCTACAAGAGCTACCAGGTGAAGAAAACACAATGCATAAGGACAAAAAGTGTGAGGACAAAAGTGCCTCGTGTGATTTGTGACTTGCGAGACATAGATAACGAGAAAAGTAACGATTGTTAAAAAATTGGACCGTCAACATAATATTTTCAAAATCATAGACTAACAACGCAAGATTTCGCGTTTTTTGATGTCATATGAAATCCGACATTTTTACAGGGACCGACGTTGTAATTTACTCCTAAAATTATATAAGCAAATACTTCTTTCTTCAAGTTAAAAGTTAAAATTGTTAAATTTCCAAAAACAGAGGTGTGTGTATTCCCATTCAAATTAGGTTACGATTGACCAAAAATAAAGGCCGTCAAATTCGACCTACTTCTTCTATATACACTTCTCATCTCCCTCACTTTGAACACCCTCCATCGTCTCCACATCAGATCCCTCTCTTAGGTACGCACATACCTTCATTCTTTATTTTCAACGTGCGCTTTTAAAAAAAAATTATGTTTTGAAAGTTGAACTGTTTGTAGATCTATATATGATTGTATTTTTTATGGTGTTTGATGATATGGGTTGTTTGTAATATGATCAAGATTTGATTTTTGGATGTGTGTTTTTTAGGAGATTGCATAAAGATTGATTTTTAAGTAAAAAAAATAAATAAAAAAAAAATCTTTGATAATGTTTGTGTAGGAATTAAGATTATATGCTTTTTTATTGCATAGTTGGTTGTGGTAGGGTTTAATGGCATAGATATAATATGTGTGATTGCAAATTATGTAGTTTTATTCTGTTAGGGGGCGCGAACCTCTTAACTATGAGCACTTGTTACTGCATGTGTATTTTTGTGTAAGAGAATAAAGTTGTGGATTACACCTTAGAGAGCTAGGTACGCTGTGTTATAGCAACGTTATAGATGCTATGGCGCCGCCATATGCGTACTGTCATCGATTTATGGCGTCTGCGCTAAACCAATATCAGGGTTTTTTTTTTATAATGTAAATAAATAAAATTTTTGGGTCTCAGGATTCTATAGCTTGGGTGTTATGAGGGAGGGTGTTTTTTTTGTTGCAGTGTTATAGGAATATCATAGGGCTAAAGCTTACTTGGTGGGGCTAAATCTTGGCGATAACTCCCTACTATACCCAACACTAGCCTGAGAACTCCAAGAATTGCAAAGCAGTATGCCTCGGATACTGAAAAGAAAGAAACATTAAACATTGCATTCGTAGATAAAAGCAAAAATAACCGTTTAGTTTTTTTGGTGCATATTCTGTGTTCTGTACTCTAAAGTGTGTTGGAATTTTGTTTTGACAACAAAATTAAGAAGCTTTGGATAAAGTGTTCTCTTTTTGCTTTATCTAATGTAAAGATGAAACTAAGAGTATTTTCACCGTATAGTGAGAGGTCTAGAATTTTATATCACATTGGTAAATTCTTTACCTTGTTCAGTTTGTGCGGTGGTGGGTTTGGACATCCTCGTGAAATTAGTAGGCCATTGGCGGACACCACGGCTAGACAAAAAAAAGACACCTCTTGACTTCAAAAGTCGTAAATAAAGCCTAGGGTTTGTGGTTTCTTGTAAATATACCATATATTGACCTAAGCTTGCAGTTTAAGGCCTTGTTTCTTTTCTCGTGTGGATTAAGTTGATTTAAATGCATGTGGGACCCTTCCCTCTTATTCCATCTGATTGGGGACATAGTGGGTTTTTTCACCTCTATGGATATAGAGGATTTAGCAGATTATAGTGGACCCCAACTCAAAAAAAATTATTAATATATTATTTGGGCCTACATTGTTAGCACACAGACAATTTAACACAAAAAAGAAACGCACCCTAAGTGCTGTCTAGTTTTTTTTCAATGGTCTTTAGTTTTTTACAAGTGCATGGTTTGACTGAAACCTAATACACAGTTCACAGTGAAGCAATTGAGTGAGTTTAGAACTATATAAACCTAGTAATTTTGGTTTGGTGTGCTATATATTGGGTTCCTCTGTCGCGGCCAGTACGGTTATTCTCGGTGTTATTTGTTGAGTTATATTGGTTCTATGTGAACAGATAGATAGAAAGCTTACATGGACGTTGAACAATCTGTTTAATGAATATAATGTAGTCTAGTATCGCCTTAGCGCTCTAAACAAACTGTAATAAATATGATATGGTGTAGTCGTTATTGCCTTGGTGGTTAGTTTTTTTTTTGTTTGAGTGACCCAAGATCGAATCCCTTTATTATCGTTAGTGTTATGTTTTTGGTTATGTGTGTCATATGAATATGTGTTTTTTGTTTGTGCAATGTGAAAAAAAAAGAATTCAAAGTTCCTTTCAAACTGCCTGAACGAAAATGGTTTTGCTTGTTTACTCTGGTGTGGTTGAGTGACATAAGTCTATAAATTTTGTTTCGTTTACTATTATGTTTCATATATGCTTTTTATAGATTTTCCGGTTTTATGGATTATACTCTTTAGATTTTTGGCTGTATAGCTGTAAATCTTTGCTTGTATAGGTTTAACTCCGCAAATTTTTATTGGTTTCTTTCATATCATATTTACTTAAAATCTCTGATTGTATAGGTTTTAAATCACCTTCATCATGTTTGGTCGTGCTCCTAAGAAGAGTGATAACACAAAGTATTATGAAGTTCTTGGTGTTCCGCAAAATGCTACTCAAGATGAGCTGAAGAAGGCATACAGGAAGTCTGCCATAAAAAATCATCCTGATAAAGGTGGAGACCCCGAGAAGGTGAAACTTTTTGTAAATTACATATAGAGGTGTTAAAAAGGATCGGCTTGGGTCAACCGGAAAACACCGTTTGTCCAAAAATTTCTTAGTATAAACAATTAGTGTGTCAGTTATCATTACAAATTTGTATTATTCGAATAATAATCTGAAACTTTTTGAATAATTTGATTAAGAGGTTATCTGGACTAATAATACACTTTGGGTGATAGCTATTTTGTTGGACCCCATGTTAGTTATTTTTCTCTATTTATTACCTCTTTGACCCCTTAGAGATAAACATTACTCGAGTCGATTTAACTCAACTAGATTGAAATTGCTACCTTTGATTATCTGGCCATATTCTTGGCTGTTAAGATGTAACAAACTAGAATATTGTGATGGCATGTGAACTTAGTTATCAACTCGTGCTGTTTTCCAGTTCAAGGAATTATCTCAAGCGTATGAAGTTCTTAGCGATCCGGAAAAACGAGAGGTTTATGACCAGTATGGTGAAGATGCTTTGAAAGAGGGTATGGGAAGTGGCAGCTCAGGTGGGAACCCATTTGATGTGTTTGAGCAATTTTTTGGTGGCGGTGGATTTGGAGCTTTTGGGGGTGAGAATTCTTATTTGGTTCTGGTATATATATATTTTTTGTCCAAATTCTATACTGAATTAATATTAATTTTTTATGCAAATGTGTGTATATTTAGGCCATGGACATGGACATGGTAGTGCAAGAAATAGGAAGATGCAAGGAGAAGACGTAAAACAAATCTTAAAGGTTTCTTTAGAGGAAGTGTACAATGGCACTACAAAGAAACTCTCTCTTTCAAGGAATATCTTGTGCAAAAAGTGTAAAGGGTAAGAACGTTCTATTTATGGTCTGTTAAAGTAGATATATGAATTGACGTTAGAATTTTTCGGAAGTAACAATTTTAACCCATTTATATGTGTGGTAAATTAATGAGCAAAAAGGGTGAAATGGTTCAAACAAGCCAGAAGTTTTCAATGTTTACAAACCTCTTAACTATTTTATTTAATCAGAGTACATTTTATTATATAAATATATAACATTTATAGTAGTATGTACCACGTCTAATATTTTTAAAACATAGGGAAATGCAAATCGGAAATGTTGGCGGGTCTAATCTGTGCTAACATCACTTTACTCAACCCGCTTGACCCTTCCGTTATACCCATAAATAATGATATCTTAGTAAGTAATCTCATATTTACATGTTCAACATATCAGGAAAGGTTCAAAGAGTGGTGCTTCATCAAGGTGTCCTGGATGCCAAGGTTCTGGGATGACGGTCACAAGAAGGCAAATCGGCCCAGGAATGATCCAACAGATGCAACATGCTTGTCCTGAATGCAGAGGCTCTGGTATTTATCATATCCTTGCAGCTATCTTTTGTTCTCAAAATTGTATATTCTACTTTTATTTTTAAATTACGTTTTAATAAACAGGTGAGTCAATTAATGAGAAAGATCGGTGCCAACCGTGCAAGGGAAAGAAGGTTACACAGGAGAAGAAAGTACTTGAAGTTCATGTTGAAAAGGGAATGCAGCATGGTCAAAAGATTACATTTGAAGGACAAGCAGATGAAGCTGTAAGTATGTTTGGATCATAAACTAATTGCTATAAAGATTGACTAAATAATGCTATAAAGATTTGACTAAAATCATTAATATAGGGTGGACTTTATTTTATAGTTTAGACAAAGTGTTGACTTTGACCAATGTCTGTGTTTTGCAGCCTGATACTATTACAGGAGACATTATTTTCATACTTCAATTGAAAGAACACCCCAAGTTTAAGAGAAAACAGGATGATCTCTATGTGGAACACAATGTCAGCTTAACTGAAGCGCTTTGTGGGTTTCAGTTTGTTCTTACTCATCTAGATGGCAGGCAACTTCTTATCAAAACGAACCCTGGAGAAGTCATTAAACCTGGTACAGGAAAATTGAAACCCCTTTTTATTATGTCATTATTTACACTCTTTTAGCATCTGCTATGCGTTTGTGGTAAATAGTTTCCAATTCTAACATGTTACAAGTAAATCAACTGCATATTTAGAATTCTATCATACACTTTTCGAAACACGCCATTCTTTGAGGTCATATCTGCTGTAAGTTGTTAGAAACCTTTAAAAAGTAAATTGAAGACCTTTTTTTTTTTTTTTTATTTACCTATAAATGGAGTGATAGGTTGATTTTATCTCAAGTAAGCCAAATCGGTCAAATTAGAAATTTTGGCTGAAACAGGCAAATCTGTTAAAAGTTGCTCGAATTCTATTTAATGGATCATTATTGCAATAGTTTTGTTTTTTATAACCATAATAATCCGTTCATTACCCATGAAGTATTTTAAATATGGGCAAAAACGTAAAAGTGTGTTGCCGTGCTTCATTCAACTCATGAAAATGACCCGTTTGGTCATTTCAACTTGAACCAATAATGACCCGTTATCCAACTTGCCCGACACACACATCTTGCCACCTCCACTTTAGATCTTTCAGTTAGTAGAAGTGAAGTGGTAGCACGTAGTAGGAATCAAACATAAATGTGATATTTTGTGAAAAAACTAATTCCTGATGATTTTGTACACTTTTAACCTCGAATTTTAGCTGCATTTAACTTTTCTTTTCTGACCCATTTTTCAAACACAGATTCATACAAAGGAATCAACGACGAGGGAATGCCACAACATGGAAGACCGTTCATGAAGGGGAAGTTAGTGATTCATTTCAATGTTGCATTTCCTGAAACAAATGTGTTGACTCCTGAGAAATGCAAGATTATCGAGACCATTTTACCCGCTGGAGCAAGCACAAGTTCATCTGAAATGGCAACTGATGATTGTGAAGAAACCATTTTACGTGATGTAAACATGGAAGAAGAATTAAGAAGGAAAGAGCGTCAGAGACAGCAGGAAGCTTATGATGATGATGAAGACGATGAAGAGCCTGGAATGCAACGTGTCGGCTGTAACCAGCAGTAAAAGCCCTTTTATCAGTTTTACAAAGGGTAGAATTTGATTCTTATGATACTCTATACCCTTTCGCTTTATCATTCTGCTCCTACTCTTCCCAGTGTTATTCTTTGAATTTTATATTTGACTCGGCTTTTGGTTGTTGATTCTAAGGTTTTATGCTATATTTGACGTTTATAAAAATTATTTTTTGCTTGACGTCATGTGACTGATATTTCTTAATTGTCACGTGGTTGCCTATATTTTCAAACATGATTTAAAACTGACAGTGAGATGTTTGTGACTGGTAGCGACATATTTCGACTATGATAATGCGAGAGTAAATTGCAAAAATCGTCTGTGGTTTGGTAAAATTACAAGTTAAGTTCCTATCCCTTCGTCGTTCCTGTGGAGAATTCACAAGCGAAAGTGTACTCGTTCCTGTGGAGAATTCACAAGAGCACTCTTTGTGGCTAAAATTAAATGACTAAATTACCCTTATAGGAACAAAAGTGAAAGGAGAGGCGAAGAGAGTAGTTTAATAATTTAACTTTGGCCAGAAACTAAATGTTCACTTGTAACTTGTAAGTTCCTTGCATGAAAGATGAGTGCACTTTCAAAAAGTTCATCTCAACCACAAAAAAACATTTGATCTAAAAGACACGATCAAACATTGAAAAACATTTACTTCCACCATTTCCACTCTCATCTTTTTTAATTAAACCCGCTTCCACTCATTTTTTTTAATTACATATCTTAAAAATCGCAAACCGTTAACCTAAAAAAATTAAATCATCCCGACGAGCATTCAATAATCTTTTAATAAATATGCACTTTCATATACTTTCGATTTTTTTTTCTTTTTCTTTTTTGTGTAGTATTTTGCTTGATATATTAATTGTGATGTAACAATAATAGACTCCAGATGACTCATCGTTTTTTGCATTGAAAAATACGCATCTTTAGCTTTTCAACCATGTAATCAGACATAGTTTTTGAACCTCTAAATCAATACAGTTTATTCATAGAAATTGTAAAAAATAGAATAAAATTTTTGGGATTAAATACACGGATTGGACATGAACTTTCTAAAATTTTCAATTATAGATAATGGACTTTTGAAAATCCTACTACCATCCTTGTTACCTGCTACCAATGGCGGACCTTTATGAGGCGGGGGGAGGTCTCGGCCCAAAATTTACATGACCTAATGTAAATGTTATAGTTTTAAGGGTAATTTAGTTGAGGTTACAAACAAATCTTTGATTCGGCCATCTCAAAATAAATTCGGCCCCCCCCAAAATAAATGGTCAAGTTCCGCCACTGCCTGCTACAAGAAGCATAAATTGGTAATTTGACCAATTGAATTTCACATCAGCATTTTGGGCCCACATCAACATAAATAGTTTTAAGTGATTCTTGTAGCCAATTGCTTCACTTCCGCATCACTTCTCAAAAAAATCAACTCTACCTTATCACTCCAAACACACATAAATAATCCTACCTTATTTCTCCGACTCCTATGACCGATTTGGTTTCCACATAAAACCTCATATACTATCATTTTGAATTAAAACCCATAATATTCTCAAATATAAATACACCATAAACATTAGGGCATCCACTATGGTGGTTTATGAATAGCTTTATAAAATTATGAAGAGGTCTAAAACTTGTAAACCATAGTGAACATCTGATGCAGGATTTCTGACCAGGTTTTAATACTTATATTGTCACTCGTCTACCTATGGTCTGCCTTATGCACTAACGGGCAGAGAACCCGATCGTGTGTAGTGTAGTATTCGGTAAAGCTGAGGTCGTTCCAAGAGCTATGTGAATGGATCCTAACCTAAGTCTAATGTCACGTTTTAAAGGGGTTTTAAATTGTTTGTTTAATAAACTAAATAACAGAAATTAAATAACAATATTAAATAAAAATGAAATCGATAGGGAGAAAGTATACTAGAGTAGTTGTTCATCCTATCATGCAATGACTACGTTTTTTAATTAAGCCTTTTATCGCTTCAAGTGGGGCATAAGATTCACTAGACTCCTATGGTCAATTCGCCTAGCCTATCTCCATAGAATTCTTTCCGGAACCAAAGAGTCTATCTTTGTAGTAAGCGGAAGAACGATAGACTAGTTTGAGTCATTAAGTGTCACTACATGCTAGATTATTTCTTTGTGTGGCCCGGACTCTCGGAACTTAGACCACACATCTAACTTCTTAAGTTCATCCAACCCGGAGGGTGATCCTATGGTCAATTAGTACACAAGGAATTTTCATTCCTCACAACTAATCACACTAGGGTCCTATGGTCAATTCTCCTAGTGCAAAAAGTACAACCGGTCTTCAAAACCACTATAACTAGAGGATCTAACGAAAAACTAAGCATGCACACACTAGAAGCAATAATAAAAGCAAGAAAACATAATCAAGACATGAAAGGAATCATAACTAGGCTAGCACCAAAGGTGCTTAGTCGATCATATTATAAAGAACACGAGATTCAATGTTTTGCATGGAAATAAAAGACATGGAATCGTAAATGTAAAAGAAATAATAATCGCTAATGATGTTGTGATGTGATTTCTCCCTTGGAAAATGCTCCGTATGCAGTTGGAGATCGTCCTTGTGGAACCCTACTTCGTCCTCTAGTGATTTGTGGTGAGAAAGATGTGTAAAATGCAGGAAATAGGGTTGATATTTATAGGCCCGACACATCTACACCGTAACTAGTGTAATCTTCCACGATCTTATCCATAAATAAATATTTACAGCGTAACTTAGATGGATAGTTACGCCGTAACCTCCTAGGGTTTCATATACGTCGTAATCTTCATGCATGGTTACATCGTAATCTCGTCAATATCTTAAGTCCCCTTCTGTTCACTTATTAAGCCGTAATCTCATACATTGTGTTAATACAAATAAACCGTAAAAACGTTTATTTATATTTAGCGATCTCGTTGTGTTTTGTTGATAACATATATAAAGTTATCATAAGTAAAATTATAAGAATACATGTTGTTTTTGCAAAGTATATACATTTGGTCATTTACATAAAATGTCGAATAAATAAATTGCTGTAATATAATATGTAATAGGATGGGTAATATCCAAGACCCATGACCCATACCCATGGAGCTAATCCATAACCCATAACCCATTGCATGACATCATGCATGAAATCATGCATGAAATCATGTTGGGTATTATCCATGACCCATGACCCAATGTCCATGACCCATGACCTATTGTCTAGATACATTGTATCTTATTGGGTACTCATGACCCAAAATCCATGACCCATGGCTCATAACCCATAACCCATAACCCATAACCCGGTTTGCAACCCAAAATCTGGACTTCGACCCAGATCGCCGGATCCACAGTTTTAATCGGCCGGATCCATTGGGTGAGGGATCCGCCAGAACCGTGGGACAGAAGGCTTTTGTGCCTATAAATAGCGAGCCATTTCTTTTTTGTTTCTCACCCGTCTTCTTACAAACTCTCTCATATATTATCTCACTCTCCTAACCTCTGATCATTTGATCATTCTAGTAGTTCTTCTATCTTTTGTTGTGATTCTAATATAGGTCCTTCACAAAGGCGAGATCACGCTATACTACAAGTCATCCAAGCAAATGGTCCTTGATTGATTTGTCCATCCATAAGATTTTTGTAGCAAGATCTTGTAATTCATATTTCACATAGTTGTTATGTAATAGTTGTGTAAAGGTTTAGTTCTACCTCGTGGAAGAACTCGGTATTTAGCTTTGTACCGGAAAAAGTGTAAGCGAAATTGTGAGGCTTCTCCGCCAAGTTGAAGGAGCTTGTTGACATAGTGCTTGAACTCTAGAGTGGGGTACTCGGGGAGTGGAGTAGGGCAAGGAAGGTGTACTTGTAGTCGAACCACTATAAATCACTTGTGTCGCTACTTTCTATCCTTTTACTTTACTTGCTTTATTTACTTACTTTACTTATTGCTTCATAATATCTATCCATCCATACAAATTCACATAAGATCGAATCTAAATCTTTGAAACTTAAATTAAAATCGGTAAAAAACTATTCAACACCCCGTCTAGTTTTATACAATTGGCATCAAGAGCAAGGTTTACAAAAGTTTTAAAGTAAATTGTATTTTAAAAACTTTTCGATCACCATGAGTTTTGAAAATTATAGAGAAGGGCAATCTATGCAACGACCTCCACTACTTGAAACTAATAGTTTTATTTATTAGAAAAATAGATTTGAAACTTATGTGAAATCAAAAGATATTGAGCTTTGGTATATTATTGTTGAAGGTGATTTTCAAGCAACTGTAAAACATGATAAAACCGGCAATGAAGAAAATATTTCTCATGATCGTCTCACCGACGACCAAAAGAAAAAGCTTTCCAAAAATAGTGAGGCAAAAATGATTTTATACAATGCCCTACCTAAAAAGGAATTTGAAATAATTTCTATGCATAAAACCGCTAAAGAAATTTAGAATTCTTTGGTTGTAACACACCAAGGAAATCAACAAGTTAAAAACAACAAAATTGATTTATTTGTTCAATAATATGAATAATTTTGATACTATTATTACTTCATTACAAGCACTTGATGAGTCTTTTTCTAGTCGTAATCATGTCAGAAGATTTCTAAGGGCGCTTCCATCAAAGTGGAGACCAAAGGTGACGGCCATCGAAGAATCCAAAGACTTGTCAATCCTCACTCTCGATGAACTCATAGGCAACCTAAAAGTCTATGAGCTTGTACTCGCTAAAGACTCCATGGTCTCAAAGGAAAAGAAAGACAAACATAAATCTCTTGCTTTAAAGGAAAAGAAAGTCTCAAGTGATGAAGAAACCTCATCTTCGAAAAGTGAGGACGAAGAGTATGCAATGGCGGTACGTGACTTCAAGAAGTTCTTTCGGAGAAAAGGAAAATATGTCAAGCAACTTTATGACGACAAGAAAGGGTTGCGGAAAAGCAAAGACGACAAGAAAGTGAAGGACAAACGCAAGTGTTTCAAATGCGGGGATCCACATCACTTCATTAGTGAGTGTCCCAAAAGTGACGAACAAAAGGCGTTCGTGAGTGGTTCATGGGGAATGAGTGAGGAAGAGAAGGAAGAAATTTGTCTCATGGCAAAAGACTCCAACGAAGTATGTTCCGACTCTCTATATTATAGTAGTTCAACGTTAGATGATGAATCCCTACATCTTAAATATGATAAGCTTTGCAAAATTAGTCTCAAGGTGATTAACAAAAACAAGGTTTTGAAAAATAAAAATGAACTTTTAGAAAAGGAAGTTCTTGAACTAAAAGATAAATTAAAGAGATTAGAAAAGGGAAAAGAAGTAACTAGCGAATGCAACCTTTGTGTAGAACTTCAAACGTTAGTTGATCATCTTGATTCTAAGATTGCTAGACTAAGTACTAATTACCTTGATAAAATACTTGATAGTGTAAAACGGGTAATAATCAAAAGGGTCTAGGTATTCGTGAACACATTGCGTCAACTAGCGAGATTAAGGAAACACAATTCGTTAAAGCAATTGAAAACCAACCATCGTAGTCCCGGATCCGATGGATCCCTTGAAAAGGATCCGCTAGTGTTAATTTAGGGACCCGTGGACTGCGCAGAGTAAGCAATCGGTAAGGATTTTACAAGAAAATAAGTTTGTTGGATCTATTCAAGGACTTATGTGATTATAAGGATAATGGTGGTACGGGTCGACGGTGGTGGTGCGTCGCGAAGGTGGCGGTGTGTGTCAACGGCGGTGTCTGAGAAGGATTACAGTGGTCCGATGGAGGTTTCGAGGTGTAAAGGTGGTTGGACGTTTCTTGCGTAAATGGTGACGGTGATGAGCAATAATGGCTTTGAACTTTTGATGGATTTTGAGGGCATAAGAGTTTGGTCGAAATGAAGATGAAATTTGTTACACATTACATGACTTTCAACGATGACTTGGATATATATATATATATATATATATGATAAAGATCAAATAAAAAGACAAATATCCGTAAAAAGATAAAAGATTTAAAAAAAGAAATTCGGAAAAATTCCACAAGATCGGGTATGATGGTGCATGAAAAAGTTGTGAAGGATTTTTTCTAAAAGTGGATACTTTTTCCGGAAAAATTATGAAAAAATACGTTTGTGCATTAAATCATTTTTGTGCATCAAAAATTGGTTTTTGCACCCAACTTCTTTTGACTTTTTCATCAAAATAACATTACAGATCTAACTAAAACAAGTTGAAAATTTTGTGCATCAAAATTGTTTTGCGATAAAAATTAGTTTTTGTGCATTAAAAAACGTATCAAAACTCAAAATAATAAAAGCTGTTTTCACAAAAATTTTTATGCACCAACATACCCGATCTTGTGGAATTTTTGGAATTTTTGTTAAAAAATATTTTTATTTTAAGGATATTTGTCTTTTATTTTTAACTTTACCATATATATATATATATATATATATATATATATATATATATATATATATATATATATATATATATATATATATATATATATATATATATATATATATATATATATATATATATATATATATATATATATATATATTCATATATAGAAGCGATGACGGTCGGTTTCACACAGTCGGCCAGCTTGCAAAAAGGGACGGGTGTCTTTGGAACAAATTGAAGAGTTACAAGGGCGTTAGTAGGATTTTCCAAAGTCGATTACCTATAATTGAAAATTTTGAAAAGTTCATGGCCAATCTGTAGACTTAACTCATATTTTTTGATGGTCAAATCTACTTGATTTATCACATGTGATATAACATTAATCTGTAAGTTTGAGCACTCAACATGATATCGTGAAAAGAGCATAAGTATTTGTGTCACTTAAATGATTAATCTTTTGACACTAAAAAATACACATCCTTAGCTTTCTAACCATATATCAAACATAATTCGTGAACATCTAAATCAATATAGTTTATTCATAGAAGATGGAGGAAATATAATATTTTTTTGAAAGTCAAACTCGCTTGACGTATCACATGTGATATAACGCTAATTTTTAAGTTCGAAGCTCAATAAGTTGTTGTAAAATGAGCATAAATATTAGTATAGAACTCCAAAATTAAGTTGTAGATGAATTGAACGTTCAGTAAACATTTCATGATCCGTTCGGTAAAAAGTTTGTTTATGTTCGTTTATTTATTAAATGAATGAACATGAAAAAAAATTTACGTTCGTTTAGTTAAATGAATGAACATGAACAAAAATCGCGACCGTTCATTTATGTTCGTGAACGTCTGATTATGTGTTTGTTAACGTTCGTTTATGTTCATTTATTTATTTATGTTCGTTTATCATATCTTTTAATTGTATAATTTTAAAATTGGTTTGTTCAAACAAAACAACACTTATAAAATAATATATTATGCATAATTTAATAAAGTTTATGTTATTTGTCTATGTTCATTTATTTTCGATCGTTTATGTTCGTTTAGTGTCATAATGAACGAACATGAACGGACATAAACGAGCATGAACAACTCATTTTTTTTAGTAAACGAACATTAACAAGAAAATTCGTCCGTTTAAGCATTCATTTTCTTTTATTTATCCGGTTAAAATTAAACGGACAAACATGAACAAAGCTCCGTTCGTGTTCGTTCGGTTCGTTTACAACTATATCCAAAAGATTAACCATTATTTGTATTGAAAAATACACATGCGAAGCTTTCAACCGTATATCACACATAATATTTGAACCTCTAAATCAATACGGTTAATTCATAGTTGTTGAAAATTTTAAAAAAAAATTGATATTTAAACTCGTTTGATATATCACATGTGATATGACATTATATGTAAGTTCAAACACTAAACATGTTGTCGTAAAATGGCATAAGTATTTGTATACAACTCTAAGATTCACTATTTTTTTACGTCTATGTCAATATCTTCTATCTTCGAATCTAATAAATTAGTGTTATATCACTTTTGATATATCAAGCGTGTTTAAATCTATATGAAAATTCATATATTTTTCTAACTTCTATGAATAAACTGTAATGATTTGAAAGTTCAATAATTATGTGTGATATATGGTTGGAAAATTGAGAATTTAAATTTTAGATGCACAAAGGGTGATTTATTTGGACTTCTACACAAATACTTATGCTACTTTTATAAACAACTACAGATTAGGGTTATATCAAACAAAATACTAAAAAAAAAAAGTTTGTCGAAAGTATATGAAAGTGCCATATATTGAAAGATAATTAAATGCTTGTCATGATAGTGTAATTTACGTATGTTAACGGTTTACGGTTCTTTAAAAAGATGGCGAAATTGAGTTTTAATTAAAAAAGAGAGGGTAGAAGGGGGTGAAAGTGAATATTTTTTATTGTATGATCTTGTCTATTAAATCAAATGATTTGAATGTTAAAAATTAGTTCTTCGTTATACAACAAAATAAGTGCCCCTAAATGAACTTTTCTCAAATCTTAATATTCCTTGAAACAAACTAAAAAAAGAAATTAAGCATTCGTTTAAAATTGTTAGAAGCTTTTTATTTTTTTAACCAAGTATATGATAAAAATGTCACCCAACATTTTAATATACTTTTTTCTTATTAAGACTATTGAAACTATTTCATGAATCAACCTAGTATACATATCATGTCTTGATTGTACAAGACCCCTCAACCATAAACATGATAGAATGATAGGGATTACAATCGTCTCATTATCATATGTCGCATGTTAAAATGTTGTGAATGTAAGTAACTTAATGGGCCTCCGTTTTGGTTCTTCTCCACATTCTTACCGGGCTATCCCGGAAATTTTCTATGATTTTAGAAACTGAAATTTCGATATAGAAGGATATCCTTATTTCTGAATAGGTTAGAGCTGCGGTACCTAAACTAAATGCTCTGAGGTTGAAAGGCAAGTAGATAAGCAAATTCCTACATGTATTTTGATTGTCTCGATTCGTGGCCTCATGTTTTATTTGATAATAATCTCACTATTTAATTTACTTTTATTTGATTGGTTCAACATAACAAAACATGAGAAACTAACATCAGAGAATCTTGGTCCGAATGATAGATGTGCTTCAACTCTCAAGTTGTAGGCCTACATGTATTTATTTCAACAAGAAAATTTTAACTAAATTACTCTCAAAGGGACAAAAGTGAAAGATAAGACGAAAATGGTAGTTTTGTAATTTAACTTTAGCCATGGACCAAATATGCACTTGTAAGTTCTTCAAATAAGGCTGCAAACTAGACAACATTTTATCAACCAACTCGAGCTTGGGCTTGACTCGATCGAGTCGAGCTTTTATCGAGCTTAAGCCCGAACCCAGTAAACCAGCTCAAAACATATAACGAGCCGAGCTCGAGCTTTTAATAGCTCGAGCTTTAGCTTTTATCGAGTTTTTCAAGCCTTCAAGAATATATATATTTTTATACATATTTATATATACAACCTAAAGGCTAACATGAATATTGGTATAATAATTAAATATTTATAGAAGGACTATTTACACTCTGTTTCTATAGAATGTTTTGTATAAGTTCTTTGCTCTTAAGTTTACCGCGTATTTTTTTTTAATTTGTGATGAGTTTGGCTGTCTAATTTTATTTTTATATAAAAATTCAGGCTTTTCGAGCCGAGCTCAAGCATGGATGATTAAAGCTCGTCAAGCTCAAGCCTACCTTATAATTTTCGAGCCGAGCTCAAGGCCTGTCAAGCTCGAGCTCGGCTTGAGTCGATTACAACACTACCTCACAGGGAAGATAACTCCACTTTCAAAAAGAATGTGATTGAGCCATCAATTTGACCAAACTACAAGGACGATTTTTGCAATTTACTTCAAGGTATTGTGTCATTTTAACTTTTGTGACTAGAGTGTCACTGAAAGATATGCTTAATTCGTATCTTAGTTAAAATCTTAATATTCCTTGAAACAAATTAAAGTAAAAAGTTTAGCATTAGTTTAAAATTGTTAGAAACTTTTTATTTTTGTTAAGCAAGTATATGATAAAAATGTAAGCCAACATTTTATACACATTTTTTTTAATCAAAACTATATTGAAACTATTTCATGAATCAACCAAATATACATATCATGTCTTGATTGTACAAGACCCCTCAACCAGAAACATGTTAAAATGATAGATGTGCTTCAACTCTCAAGTTGTAGACATATATGCATTTATTTCAACGAGAATGTTGTTTCGTTCAGCGAATTTTAACTAAATTACCCTCACAGAAATAAAAGTTAAAGAAAAAACGTAAAGGGTAGTTTAGTAATTTAATTTTAGTCAGAGACCAAATGTGCATTTGTAGTTCCTCATAGGGACGATGAGTGTACTTTCAAAAAGAATATGATTTTTTTGGTTAAAGGGCATTCCATGCGGTAAAATATATTACTCTAAAAAAAAAAAAAAAAAAAAAAAAAAAAAAAAGCATCAAGTAAATGAAATGTGGCTTAAGACTGGCATTAACATTAAGCAACCGCTTGAAATAACCACTGAATCATTTATGACAAGCCATAAATGAAAACTAGCTAAAACCAACTAAAACACCAAGCCTAAAGCAACATAAAATAAGATACATCATAATCTATGCAAAACATAAAATAATCTAAGCAAGTCTAATGTCATGGATTTTAGCAGCCTTCAATTGTGCCGGAGAGAGATGATAACGCTACACGCGTCGTTCGGGGTCAAGGAAACTTCCTTTTCTTGAGCAAGTTTATAACACCCAAGCGATGAACCTAATCGTTGTAGTGTAGTAATTAGGGTAAGCCACGGGTATTGATATCGTTCTCTGGGAATAGGAATGCTAGTGAGAAGTTACTACGCTAAGGTTGAGGTTGAGGAAGATTATTTTTATCTTTTTATGTTTTTAGAAAATGAAAAGTACGAATCTCGGGTATTGGATTTGAGGGGTTGGTATTGCTACCGATTACTCTACTATTATCTAATTATCTAAGCTAAGGTTGTGATAGTCTATGTCTAATTGATGTGTACTGTATGATAGTTTAAAGATGTGTTTACTTAGGTTTTACTACTCCTTAATTATCTCCTATTGATGGTTGATTTGTCACGTCCTTATTCCTAGTTGCGTTGTGATTCTAAGGCTATAGGGCGTGCTTATTTCCCTAACTCTTTGAAATTACCAAAGGGTCTTGTTTACAAATCCTCTAGTGATTTATAGACGCCTACTCTACGGTTGTCCTTGAATACTTTATCCTACAATTACCTAGATAATTATATTCTAAAGTTCACAAAGAAATGTCAAGCATTAAGTACACAACGAATAATCTAGCGCACTCTAGATCATTAGTCAACTAAGATAAGTATCAACCAATCAATATTCAATAATTAAGTTTCATATTCCTAGCAAACACACAAATAAATTAGCCGGACATGGAGAACATGCAAGCATACACACAAATAATCAAAGACATAATTAAATTAATGAAGTAAATACTTATCTTGATGTATAATAGGGTTTAGAACCCTAAAATACCGCACAAGAAAGCCTTGGTTCGGTTTAGGTTTTACTCCAAAAGACTACCCACAAAACCGAAAATTCGGATTCTATATATAAGATTACATCTGCGACGGCGTCACCTTATGTTTTGTGACGCCGCTGTCGTGTCGCCATCGTGGGGTTTCGTCTTGGCCACGTAAACCTTTCGACGGCGTCACCTTATGACCGTGACGCCGTCCCTTGACTCGACGCCGCCTTGGCGCATCTAGGCCGTCCCGAGTAACGACGGCCTACTCCTTAGAACTCGACGTCGTCCTTGAAAACATGCAATTTCGCTCGACCCGTCATAAAATTCCTTCCCGACGGCGTCGCAGATATGCATGGCCGCCTGTCGCCTTATGTTTCAATGACTTTGAGTGTCTCGATTCGACTTTGGCCATTTTCTTCATATATTCGCCTTTTCGTCCAAATAAGCATCATTCCAAATTTTGCCTTCAAGAGACCTAAAAGTGAAAAGGAACGATATTAAGCAATAACGAATACAAAAGTGATCGAATAAGGCTTAAATGACCCTCAAAAGGTACCTTTTAAAACCTTATCAAATATCCCTACACTTGGTATTTGCTTGTCCTCAAGCAAATGTGCTTTAGCCAATTAATTTATAAGTTAGGGGTCATGAAGCATCCATTCAAAACGGTCCACAACACATATAAGCCTCGCAAAAGTCATAACAAGCACGAAAATTACATACTAGCACCTCACATGGGGTGTTTGGATACTCACATCTCTCTCGGGTGTATATATGAAATATAACAAATCGGAAATGGAAGATAAACACTCATTAACCGGTCCTAGTACATAGATTACCATAGGCTTGAGAATAGATCAAACCTCCATCGCTTTGGCGTAAGCACCTAGGAAAGACTATCAAAGAGGTCTTTAAAAGGGTTGTAACGTTAGGCTTACGGTAGGAAATAAGGGTTTGGTGGGATAGGCTATATAGTGGTGGATAGTCAAAATCTCTATGTTGCAAGTATCTGAAGAATGGCGTTGCTAAGCCAAGACTCGACACTCTAAAACTCTAGGCAACGAAAATAAACAAACATAATTTAAAAGATAGATGTAGGATGGTAGCCCGTATGGTTTTTTTTTTTTTTTTTTTTTTTTTCACTTTTTTTCTTTTCTATATATATATATATATATATATATATATATATATATATATATTTTTTTTTTTTTTTTTGCATACACTTTTACTCTACCATCCTCTACGGTACATCAAAATGATAGGGATTTATAGACACATCCCTACACTTGAGTTTTATTACTCTAACACTAATTTGACCCGAATTGAAAAGATCAAAACACTTGGAGTACATTATTATGCAAACAAAGGAATTTGAGTTTAACGTTCTCTTTCCTATGTTTCATAAACTTTAACTTTTCCATGAATCCCAATCATCCCAAAGCGATACAAGGGATATGACTCGACTTAGCAACTCATGCAAGCAACGGATAATTGAACTAAGGGTTTTGGGTGATAACATAAATTTGCACTAAAAGTGAGTGCAATAAAGGTAGGCTAAGGCGATTTGGGTGTATATTTGGGGTGGGGTGTAAACAATGCTCTTCATTGATATTCCGAAAAACCGAAACATCACGAGAACCGCGAAAAGGATAGGCTCGAGGGGTTAACTAGGGGTATCGTGTACTAAAGATGAGTACAACGCAAAGGGTGTGGGGAATTACTCAACCGATATGGAAGAAGTAATTATATTACGGTATCAAACAAGGGTTTATCCTAATGCCTCTTATCATTTAGTTATTCCTAACTACACAAGTGTAGCCTCACTTGCGATCTCGGAATGCATCACAAAACAAGTTCTAGAATCTAATATACTACGGTTCACACTCTAAGCATTAAAGATGAATGCTTTAATTCCTACTAATCTAAGGCGATCCTCACATTTGGGTGGAATTTAGGTGGTAAGGGTTTTGTGCTAGTCATGCAACTTCCTATCCATGAGGCGCTTTTGTTAAGACTAATGGCCCACTCTTATACGTCATGAAAAATTTTAAATTTGGCTAAAATTACCCTAACCTACATTTTCTCATGGTTTATTACACAAATACACTTGGACAAAGCAAGCAAATCAAGGATAAGCATAGTTTCAAAGTTCCGTTTATTTTCCCTCCCTACACTTAAACCGAACATTGTCCCCAATGTTCCCGAAAGTATCAAAGTTATGATAATAGAAGGTAATTAAAAGCGAAAGAAACTAATACTCCCACGATTAGCTCGGTAGGATCCGTAAAAGTGGTGGTTAAATCTTTTCCAAGAAGAGTTTTTGCGTGAAGGCTCCTTCTTAACTTGTGTAACTTCTTCTTGACAAACTAAACACGCACACTAGAGAAAACAAACGAAACCTTCGCGTAAAATCGGCGGTAATAATATACATAAGACTCGATTTAAACTAGGATATAATGCTTGTGGAATGGATGTTTACGAATTTGTTTTGAAAGTTAAGATCCGGAAAATTCCAAAATTTTACAAGTAGCTCGAAAACGAGAAAAAGTAAGTCAAGTTTTATTCCTTCGGCGCGTCGGTTGCAATCTGACGACGTCAGTTATCCTCGAAAAATCGGTCGCAATTTTCGGAAAAATTCGGAAAATTTACATCTTTAGAATCGGAAAAACTTCGCAAAAACATCCATTATGACTCGATACAAGCATTTGACTCGAACAAACAAACATATATATCTTTTAGTTAATTGTTATTCTCATGTTCACGTTTCTTATGAAAACGTGTGTAATCCTCCCTACACTTATCCTTTATGTAAAATACCTTTATATGTAATTAAGGCGAGGTTAAAAACAAAATAAAGCATTTTACAAATTTAAACATGAGGACAAACAATTAATAAAAGATATATGACACTAACAAGCAAACAATTAAGCATGGGTTGCCTCCCGAAGCGCTTTTCTTTATTTAAGAGTCTTGTAGCTAGACTCGTAGTCCTACTCCTACGTGCCGATATAAGTAAGTCTATCCTCAACAATGTCGTAGGGATCAAACTTATCATTCAAGTTCCTAGTAGTACGTTCGGTTAAATATGCCTTTTCAAACATCTCACCATCGGGATCATAGATTTGTATCCTAATGTGCCACCTTCCATTACCATCGCTAGGCGTTCTAATCCAATTCCACATGTGTTCGGTTCTCAACTATCCATTTATTCATGACAAGGTTAACGGCAAGCATCCTAGGAACTCGGTCATCTTCCTAAATACTAAGGCGTCCTCGAGCGGGTTCACTTCTATATCCCTAGCCAATTCTTGTTCTTGGAAAGTTGCTACACTAGCAAAGGCCTTATCTAGGTAAAAAGGTCTTTGGGGCCTATGATGTTCTTCTCAATCCAAGGTCCATATCGAGAAGGCTCTCTATCCAACCTAATCTCTTGTGGGATTTCCTCATCCTTGTAGTACGAATGCCTTTTGACATCGTAAACCGACCTAGCACTCCCTCTCCTACCACTATTTTGGACATCTTACAATCGATGATGGCACTAGCGGTAGCTAAAAATCCTCTTCCAACTAGTAATGGGCATGTCGGGTCCTTATTCATGTCTAGCACATGAAAGTCGGCCAAAAGAGTCAACTCTCCTACATGTACTACCATGTCCTTTATTATTCCAACGGACGTGCTATACTACCGTCCGCTAATCCTAAGATAGTTTCCGTTGGTTCAATTTTACCTAGGTTGAGGTTTCTATGAAGGGACAACGGAACGAGATTGATGCATGATCCTAAATCGGCTAAAGCATCGAGTGGCTTGGAAGTTCCAAGTCTACGGAAGAGTGAATAGCCGGGATCATCTAACTTCTTAGGTAAGTTGTTTCGCACAAAGGCGGACCCATGTTTCCCAAGCCTAAGTTCTAACTCATATTTTTCTTTTAAAGCATTATAATAAGGTGCATGAGCTAAGACTTCAAGAATTGGTTTCTCTTGATAGAGTTCCTTGTACTCCTCCTCTAAACTAGGTTTGGATTCTTGGCTAACGGGTTTCTCGAGAGTAGGCTTTACCAAAGGTGCCGGCCTTGGTATTTCTTGGATGACTTGGAACCCTTTTGATAGCATTTACCGAGTGAACCGTTGGGTGAGAGGGCATGAATGTGTGTTCTCCCATGATGAACTAGAACATGAAGTCGATGCAATCGAATTCACTTTTGGGTTCTTTATGGTATCACTTGGGAGTGCTCAATTTCCGCTCATTGAAGGCTTTTAAGAGGGCATCAAGCTTGGTTGTCATCTCGCTCTGTTTTTGCTTAAACTCGCTTCAAGCTTATTCAATCGAGTTTCTTGGGATGACAAAATCTAGATACAATTGCTTCAATATTAGTGGGGTCCCGGTATTAGAAGAATTGAATCATTAGGCGAACTAGATGAGCTTTGGGGTGTGCTTGAGTTTGGTTCCACTTAAGATTAGGGTGATTTCTCCATGAGGGGTTGTATGAGTTTCCTAAGTTGTTTTGTTCGGGTTTGAAAGTGTACCACTTATCTCCCGCTCCGTCGATGCGTATGGGCGTAGTCCGCAAAGCTTGTTCGGAGGCCTTGAGCAATCACGAGTGTCATGGGGACCACCGCATAACTCACAAGGTAGAGTGATTTGATTCACTTGTCGTGAAGACTTAGGATTTTGTAGGAACTCATGAGGAATTTGACTTGATCTTCAAGTTCAATCATCCTACGGTCGGGAGGAGGCAAGGAGATTGCCTTGACGGTTTGGGAAGTTCACGGGGTCATCCCAACTTTCGTTGTCGTAGAGGGCAGGTCCTCTATTATTTCCCATGATTCTTCAGCGGTGAGATCACTAAGTTTTCCACCGGCCGCTTGGTCAATGGATCGCTTAGTGGGAAAGTTGACATGATCATAAAGATTTGGACTTGGAGCCAAGATCAATGCCGTGATGAGGACTTTATGATGTAAGTCCTTGAATCGGGTCCATGCTTCGTAGAGATTCACCTTGGCGTTGTTGGAACATCAAGATGTCATTCCTAAGCTTAGTGGTTCTCCCGGTGGGAAAAATTGAGCAAGGAAGCGAGAAGTAAGATCATCCCAACTTGAGATGGAGCCGGCGGGAAGTCGCTCAAGCCAATTACTAGCTTGGTCCCGTAGAGAATTGGAAGAGCCTTGGCGTGGTCTCCGAGTAGTAGCATCAAGGTCGATGGAATCGACAATTTTGAGAAATCCCTCGATGTCTTGATTTGGATCTTGAGCGAAGTCCATGGAATGCACATCCGTTTTGCACCAACGGATGGTGTCGGATCGCAGGCCGTAGTTTGGGCTTGGTCGGGAAGCTCAATGGTGTTCCTATAACCTAGGTGGTTTGGTCTCAGTACTACTTAAGAGTACGGGCTCTTGGCGGTCGTTTGGTGGTGGGTTGATGAGTGGTGGTTGGTTGTCACCTTCCATGGTGAAAAGTGATGGGTGTTACGAACAAAGGTCACGAAGAAGGGGATAGACTAAGAGAAAGCTAAAATGAGAAAAAGTTTACTTGATAGGAATCAAGCAAAGAAACCTAAGCGAGGTGGACTACTAACTAGCTATTCTATTCCCGGCGTAGGCGCCAAAACTTGATAACGCTACACGCGTCGTTCGGGTCAAGGAAACTTCCTTTTCTTGAGCAAGTTTTATAACACCCCAGGCGGTGAACCTAATCGTTGTAGTGTAGTAATTAGGGTAAGCCACGGGTATTGATATCGTTCTCTGGGGAATAGGAATGCTAGTGAGAAGTTACTACGCTAAGGTTGAGGTTGAGGAAGATTATTTTTATCTTTTATGTTTTTAGAAAATGAAAATGTACGAATCTCGGGTATTGGATTTGAGGGGTTGGTATTGCTACCGATTACTCTACTATTATCTAATTATCTAAGCTAAGGTTGTGATAGTCTATGTCTAATTGATGTGTACTTTCGTATGATAGTTTAAAGATGTGTTTACTTAGGTTTTACTACTCCTTAATTATCTCCTATTGATGGTTGATTTGTCACGTCCTTATTCCTAGTTGCGTTGTGATTCTAAGGCTATAGGCGTGCTTATTTCCTAACTCTTTGAAATTACCAAAGGGTCTTGTTTACAAATCCTCTAGTGATTTATAGACGCCTACTCTACGGTTGTCCTTGAATACTTTATCCTACAATTACCTAGATAATTATATTCTAAAGTTCACAAAGAAATGTCAAGCATTAAGTACACAACGAATAATCTAGCGCACTCTAGATCATTAGTCAACTAAGATAAGTATCAACCAATCAATATTCAATAATTAAGTTTCATATTCCTAAGCAAACACACAAATAAATTAGCTTGGACATGGAGAACATGCAAGCATACACACAAATAATCAAAGACATAATTAAATTAATGAAGTAAATACTTATCTTGATGTATAATAGGGTTTAGAACCCTAAAATACTGCACAAGAAAGCCTTGGTTCGGTTTTAGGTTTTACTCCAAAAGACTACCCACAAAACCGAAAAATTCGGATTCTATATATAAGATTACATCTGCGACGGCGTCACCTTATGTTTTGTGGCCGTCGTGTCGCCGTCATTAGGGTTTCGTCTTGGCCACGTAAACCTTTCGACGGCGTCACCTTATGACCGTGCCGTCCCTTGACTCTGCGCCGTCTTGGCGCATCTAGGCCGTCCGAGTAACGACGGCCTACTCCTTTAGAACTGACGTCGTCCGCGAAAACATGCAATTTAAACCCGACCGTCATAAAATTCCTTCCGGCGGCGTCGCGGATATCTGATGGCGCGTCGCCTTATGTTTCAATGACTTTGAGTGTCTCGATTCGACTTTGGCCATTTTCTTCGTATATTCGCCTTTTCGTCCAAATAAGCATCATTCCGACATTTTGCCTTCAAGAGACCTAAAAGTGAAAAGGAACGATATTAAGCAATAACGAATACAAAGTGATCGAATAAGGGCTTAAATGACCCCTCAAAAAGGTACCTTTTAAAACCTTATCAAGAGACCACAATCATCAAAGAAATCATCCTTATATTTGTTATAGTCACCCGCATCCACTTTCCATTGCTTATAAAAACTCTGCGTGTTACTACCACTACCAGAATACGAAGACTTGATGTCGTCTTTAAAAACCTCATCATCATCATTGTAAAAAACTACCACAGTACCCACCTTAGATAAAGAGGTATAAGGAGAAGAAGAAGAACTAGGCTTGGAAGCTTGATGCACCTTGTCTTTCAAATCACTCATGGCGATCTTGTGACCCACCCATTCGGTTGAACCACATCCACATCCTCCTCCACCAAGGATGTCAAAGCCAAAAGAATTAGAAGACTTAGTATTCGTACCAGATTTAGCATTAGAAGAAGAAATCTCCTTTTGAACCTTGGGATCCGAACTTTGATTAGTATCAGCCGTCGTTTTCGGTCTTCAAAAGTTAGCTTTAGGCTTATTAAGCTTTACACTTCCAATAAGCCGTGATTGATCAGCTACATTCTTCCCTTTATCCTTTCGATTCTTAACCTCGATAAAACCATCATCATTCTTTTCCATAGTAGTAGAAGCCTTAGCTGCCACATTAGTAATATTACGAGGAGCCTCCTTAACACATTTTGGGCGATTAATAAGATCATGCCCAAAGACTTTACACATACCACAATGAGGAAGCTTACATTCATATTCGACTTTAATGGTCTCTGTAGTATAACCACTATCCTCCTTATTAGGAATAACCATAGTAACTTCACTTTTCAAATCAGAATCCGAGCTTAGTTCAACTTGAGAATGGGCAAAACTAATACGTCCCCAAGAATCAACACACAACATTAACCTCAAACCGTCTTTCGAATACACAACTAAAGGAACATTATGCAATTTAATCCAAACCGGAATCTTAGTTACCTCTTTTTTAGTTAAAGAAACCTTCGTAGTCCATTTGTTAAGAATGAGGGGCGATTTACAGATTAACCAAGGGTCACTTTGAAGAACACGATCCACACCCTTTTTAGAATCAAACTTAAAGAGGTACATACCATCATCATTCTTATTAAGCTTTTTCAAACCAAACTTACCTCACGTATTGGTAACATAATTTTGAACAATAGGAAAAGCAATGGTTTTGCCAACAAAGTACCCAACAAGAGTATTATCATACCTGCTCAAAACACTCTCCATAGGAGCCTTAGGTAACATGGTATCATGGTTATCAACCCAAACCTCATTGATTAGAGGCCTGAAATTAATATTATTTGTGGTACGTTCCGGACAGTCAAGACTGGAACAACGCCACGTATAACCGAAAAGAATAGGACTGAACCAACAATTTGGCCAAACCACAAGGACGATTTTTGCAATTTACTCTGAGGTATTGTGGTCATTTTAACTTGTATGACTAGAGTGTGACCGAAATATATGCTTGATGGGCATTAGAATCTTAATTAAAATGTTAATATTCCTTGAAACAAATAAAAATAAAATGTTAAGCATTCGTTTAAAATTAGAAACTTTTTATTTTTGTTAAGCAAGTATATGATAAAAATGTCACCCAACATTATATACACTTTGTTTTCTATCAAGATTCAAGACTATATTGAAACTAGAGTAAAATACACCGTTCGTCCCTAAACTTGTACATGCGCATCACGATGGGACAAAACTTTCTTTTTTCATCGCTAGGAGTCCAAAACATAGGGTTTTGTTGGGAAATATGCTTATTGGAGTTAATAATTATTTTAGTAGAGTTAGTACTGATAGTGTCTTATGATAAATATTAACTAGTTAGTACTGATAGTGAGAAAGTTAGTACTAATAGCTTTAAGTTTGTACTGATGTAAGTAAGGAATGTTGTGTAAGAGTTGTAACAACATATCTTCTATTACAATAGAAGATATGATATACTTAGTCCATAGTTATCTCTGTAAGGGATCTCCTTAGTGTATAAAAGGAGATCCTAGCTAGGTTAAACATATATACATTCTAGCCATCTAAAGTAGAGCTTCAAGGTTGTAAACCCTAGTACTAGGAGAGTACTCGTATTATTCATCAATAATATTGAAGCGTTTGGTGTTACATTTGTGTTTGCATTATTCTTCTAAAGTACATTCAAGTAGATTCCGCATACTTGTGTATCTACAACAAAGTTTCTCATTGTTGCTTTGGATCCATCCAAGGTAACCAACACGATACAAGCTAAGTGTTCTAGATCCAAGGTTTGGGACTCCAAAAGTGGTATCGAGCTTGTGTCCTCAAGCTTTGTCTTTAGAAGATCATGTGTTGACAAATCAAGAAATGGATTTCAATCAATGCAATCCAATCTTTGTTAATAGAGTTCCTAAGTTGCAACCACATGAATATGAACTCGAGAATGCGACAGAGCACTAATTCTTGGTACTTGATTTCAAGTTGTGGAACATTGTGCTCTATAGAGACTCTTACAAATGCAATCCTTTCAAGAAGTTCTTTGGTAAGACCGTTACTACGAAAAGGTGATCCTATCACTAATGAAGAAATGGCTCTAAGAGGCAATGATATCAAGGCCAGAAGTCTTTTATTTATGGCCATTCTCGATGATCACCAACTCACCTTCAACAAACACAAAGATGCTCGTAGTCCGTTAAAAGCCATTGAAACCGATTTGGTGGAGATTACATCACCAAGAAAACTCAAAAGACTACATTGAAGCAAGAATTTGAAAATTCACTTCTTTGGTGCAAGCTGAGTCCATTGACTCGCTTTATAATAGGCTTCAAAAACTTGTTAGTCAATTGTTTGCTTGGATGTGGAGTTCTCCATAGAAGATGTCAACCTCAGGTTTGTTAGAAGTCTTCCATCACCAAAATGGGACACTCATGTCATTGTATGGAAGAACAAGCCAGATTTCGAAACCATGAAGTTGGACAATCTGTTCAACAGCTTTAAGGTGATTGAACAAGACATGAAAAGAAAAGCAGCTGCATCTTCCAGTTCTGGATCACAAAACATAGCTTTTGTGGCTCACCCTATCACTAGCAATGATATGGATAGTTTTGATGTTAGTACTCCTAGTACTAATGTTAATATTGATGGCCCTGTAACCACTGCAGCAAGCATTAATGAAGGCACAATCTATGCTTTCATAGCTGAACAGAGTCATGGATCTCAGATCACTCATGATGATCTGAGACAAATCCATGAAGATGACATGGAAGAGATGGACATCAAATGGAACATTGCCCTGATCAGCATGAGGGCAAAAAAGGTTCATGAAGAAAACTGTAAGGCAGATTAAGATCAATGATGCAGATGTTGATGGGTTTGATAAGGGAAAGGTTGAATGCTACAACTGTGGCAAGCTTGGGCATTTTGTCAGGGAATGCAGGAGCCCTAGGAATAAAGGGAAGAATGGTGATGCTGACCACTCATCTTCAAAAGCAATGGTGGCTATTGATGGTGCTGGATATGATTGGAGCTTCATGGCTGATGAAGAAGAAAGTCCAATCAACATGGCTTTGGTATATGAGGTACTCACTGAAACAAACTGCTCAGATACAAGTATTCCTTTAAGCAAATATTTAGAGCTAAAAGACAGGTTTGATAATGTGTCTGAAGAACTTGCTAAAGCTAACTATAACTTAACAAATCATAAGAGAGGTTTAGCAGTCTTAGAAAAACAAGTTAAGCATTTTAAGGAAAATGAGTCTTTGTATAATGATGCAACTGCTGTGCTTAATAGGGAAATTTCTTTTAAAGATACTACCATAAGTGTGTTAAAAGAGGAATTAGAAAAAGTTACTCAAATCAAAGATAATATAAAACTAAGTGTTGAGCAACATAAAGACACACACCATTATAACCCTGAGAGAGTTGATAAATACCTTGAAAAATCTTTAATTGGTAAAGCCACATCTGGTATGGGTTATAAGTCATCACCACCTAGTTATAAGAAAGCTCAACCACCATTCAGGGGTATTCCTTCACCACCTGGTTTAGACCTTGCACACACTGGATTAAAAGAGTTTCAGGAACCCACATTTGTTCCAGGCCCCATAATCAAAAGTATGTTCTCTGAAAAGTCTGATGAAGTGTTTGAAAGTGCAAGTGACACCTCCTTACCTGAGGTGTCTGTATCTGAAAATACAAAGGCAAATATAGAGTCTAGTGAAAAAAAGCAAGAACAGGCCCCTAAACCTGTGAGACCAATTGATAAATCTGTTAGGAAGCCTATAAAATATGATGAGATGTATAGAAACAGGTCATCTACTCCTAGAGGTAATCAAAGAAACTGGAATCAGTTAAAATCTGAGCAACTAGGAGATGAATTTGTCATGTATAATAAGTCTTGCTTTGTGTGTGGAAGTTTTTCTCATCTGCAGGATCAATGTAGAACCCAACCTTTCATAACCCCAAGAGCAGTTCTTCTTAAAACTGGCATAAAATCTTTGAATAACTCAAAGCCAGTTAGTACTGCTAGACCCCAACCCAGAGTATTTGGTGAAAGACCCAAAAGAAACTTTTCAAAGTCACCATCTACTTCACCAAGGCCCTTTAATGCTAAAGCAGCACAAACTTTCAAATCCTATGATGAACAGATCAAGTTTTATAGGAAAAAGGTTAATACTTTTGTACCAAAAGTTAATACTGATAGGCCAAAAGTTAATACTTGCAAGCCTAAAATGAAAAATAATGGTTCAAAGGTGAATGCTGCTGGGGGAATTAAGGGTGATGCTGTTAAGCCCTCAGCTTGTTGGGTGAGAAAGGCCACTCAACCCAATAGTGCATCAATTACTCTTCAAAAATATAACTACATTGATGCACGAGGCAGATCCAAGTCAGTAATGGCTTGGGTCCTCAAAAGGAACTAATTTCCTTTATTTTATGTGCAGGAACATTCCAACAATAATAATGATGATCTTGCCTATTCAGACAGTGGGTGTTCTAGGCACATGACTGGAAATCTATCCTATCTTTCAGACTTCACTGATTTGAATGGAGGATATGTTTCTTTTGGAGGAGGAATTGGTGGAAGAATTACTGGTAAAGGCACAATCAAGACTGGCAATCTGGACTTTAAAGATGTGTACTATGTGAAAGAACTCAAATATAACTCATTCGATTGTGTCACAAATGTGTGACAAGAGGAATTTTGTTCTATTCACGGATCTTGATTGCTTGGTTTTATCTCCTAACTTTAAGTTGCCTAGTGATGATCGGGTTCTACTTAAGTTTCCTAGGAAAAGCAATGCATGCAGTGTCAATATGAAAAACACCCAAAGACAATCTTACATGTTTAGTTGCTCTGACTTCTTTGGATGAATCTATGTTATGGCATAGAAGGCTAGGTCATGTGAACTTTAAGGTAATAAATCTTTTAGCTAAAAACAACCTTGCAAGAGGTATACCATCAAAAAGATTTGAAAATAAATAGACCTGTAGTGCTTGCCTCAAAGGGAAGCAGCATAAAGCCTCTTGTAAGCCCAAGGTTTTTGACTCTATCACCCAACCACTTCATATGCTGCATATGGACTTATTTGGCCCCACTAATGTTAGCAGCCTGAATTTTAAGAAGTATTGTTTGGTTGTGACTGATGATTTTAGCAAATTTACTTGGGTTTTCTTTTTAAACACTAAGGATGAGACCAGTGAAATCCTTAAGTCATACATAACTGCAGTAGAGAACCTTACTGATAAGAAAGTTAAAATCATTAGGTGTGATAATGGGACAGAGTTTAAAAACCAAGTGATGAATGATTTATGTCAACTTAAGGGTATTAAAAGAGAATACGATTAGCTAGAACTCCTCAATGAGAATGGGGTTCTTGAAAGGAGAAATATGACATTGATTGAGGTGCTAGGACTATGTTAGCGATTCAAGTTACCCACAACATTTTGGTGAGGTAGTTAATCTTGCTTGTTATGTTCGTAACATGGTCTTGATTGTAAAGCCTCATGGCAAGACTCCTATGAGTGCTTTTTAGGTAGAAAACCTACCCTAGACTTTCTTAAACCTTTTATGTGTCATGTTTCTAGTCTCAATACCATTGACCAGTTAGGTAAGTTTGATGGAAAGTCTGATAGTGGATATCTGGTTGGCTAATCATTGAATAGTAAAGCCTTTAGGGTTTATAATTCTAGAACCAGAAAGATAGAAGAGAATCTGCACATAGAGTTTCTTGAGGACAAATCTAGTGTAGAGGGGCAAGGACCAACATGGCTTTTTGATATTGATATGCTAACAGAATCTAGATGCAGATTCTGATGAGGATGATGATTTCATTCTATTACCCATTTGGAATGACAACTCAGGTGGAAGCACTTCTTCAGGGGAGGCAAACAAAGCTGATGATCAGCCTCCAAAGACCCATGCATCTAATGCTGAAGGAGATGTAACTAATACAGATGAACCAGTGGTCGAACCTCAAGTGTTTAGTACAACTGTGGTTAATACTGATAAGCCACGAGTTAGTAATGATGAGCCGCTTTTAATCGATGATCCTCGAGACTATTCCATCGCTTATCTGAGGTTCCTGATCCTTTTGGTGAAGCTGATGAGATTGATATGACAAATATAGCTTCATCATATGCTGTTCAATTCCTGCTACACCACACAAAAGAATCAATCAGGATCATCCTTTGGAAAATGTTATTGGGGATGTTAATGCTGAAAGAACTACAAGATCTAAAGTTCAGCATAGTGAGACAGGATTCTTCAGTGCCATCTATGAAGAAAGAAATCATGGTGCCTCTCAAACATGTCTCTTTGCCTGTTTTGTTTCCCAAGCAGAACCAAAGAAGGTCTACAAAGCTCTTGAAGATGAATCTCGGTAGAAGCAATGCAGAAGAGCTTCTCAATTTAAACTTCAAGATGTATGGGTTCGTGGATCTCACGATGGCAAGAGCTATTGGCACTAAGTAGGTTTTCAAAAACAAGAAGGATGAAAGGGTGTAGTGATAAGGAACAAGGCTGACCGGTAGCTCGGGGGTATACACAGCAGAAGGATTGATTATGAAGAAGTCTTTGCTCGATGGCAAGGATTGAGGCTATCGACTTTTCCGACCTATGCATCATATAAAGACTTCACAATGTATACCAGATGGATGTGAAGAGTGCTTTCCTCTATGGGAAGATTGAGGAGGAGGTGTATGTCTGTCAATCTCCTGGTTTTGAAGATCCAACCTTTCCAGACAAAGTGTACAAAGTTCAGAAGGCACTCTATGGTCTGCATCAGGCCCCAAGAGCTTGGTATGAAACTTTAGCGAACTATCTTTTGGGCAATGGCTTAAGAAGAGGGAAGATTGATCAGACTCTATTCATCAAGAATGTGAAGAGTGATATCCTGTTGGTACAGATATATGTGGATGACATTATTTTTGGTTCAACTAAGCAGGATCTATGCAGAGAGTTTGAGAAGTTGATGCATGACAGGTTTCAGATGAGTTCTATGGGAGAACTCACCTTCTTTCTTGGGCTACAGGTCAAGCAAAAGACAAATGGCATATTTATTAGTCAGGATAAGTATGTCAAGGAGATTTTGGTGAAGTTTGGCTATGAAAATACAAAGATTTCAAGAACTCCTATGGAGCACAATAAGCCACTACTTCCAGATGCTGATGGTGAAGATGTTGATCAGCATCTCTATAGATCCATGATTGGATCATTAATGTATTTGACTGCCTCCAGACCATACATTATGTTTGCTGTATGTGCATGTGCAAGGTTCCAAGTCTCCCCAAAGCTTTCTCACTTGCATGCACTTAAAAGAATCTTTAGATATCTGAAAGGCCATGCTCACCTAGGCCTTTGGTATCCTAAGGACTCTCCCTTTGATCTGGTAGCTTACTCGGCGGTGATTATCTTTGGGGCAAGTCTTGATAGGAAATCAACCACGGATGATGTCGGTTTCTTGGTGATAGGTTGATTTCATGGCGGTGCAAGCGAGCATTGTGGCAAACTCTAAACCGAGGTCGAGTATGTAGTCCGCAAGTTGCTATGGTCAAGTTCTTCGGATTCGTAATCGATGCCCACGATTATGGGTATAATTTCATGGGCACCGCCATTTATATTGATAACAACAAGACTATATGCATTATTAAAATCCAGTTTTCATTCTAAAACTAAGCATATAGAGATAAGACATCACTTTATAAGAGATCAGAATGAAAAGAAACTCATTCGAGTTGAAAGGATTGATATTGAGTTTAATGTTGCGATCTTTTAACTAAAGCTTTTGATTTGGGAAGATTTCGAAGATTGGTCACAAGTATTGGAATGATTCATCCATAATATGTCTTATCTCTCTATTTTGTAAAGTTTTGTAAACTGGTAGTTAGTACTGATTGTTATCCAGTTAATACGGGTTGGCAAGAAAATGTCTTGGATTGTGTTTTCTTGGTTTTGGACTAACTTTTCAGGTATAACACAAGCAGTATGGATATGCTTTGGTGACTAGGTGTTACAGTAGATGTAGATCTCTTACTTATGCTCCTCTTTAAGCCACCATATGCTGGAACTTGCTGTAACAATGGAATGTGTGATGCCAAAGCATTTTGTGGCATCTTGTGCTTATAATGAACATGAATTGATGGTTTTAGTTGGTCAGATCATTCTGCACTAACCCACTCTTTGCCATTCTATCTGTTTATAGATAGTGTGACTAGCCTAAGGGCATATGGCTTAGAGTACAACGAGCAACTGTGAATCCAACACTTGTGTTGGAGGAAACACACCACGAGCCGGAAACCCCATCGGGAAGGCCCTTTTAATGGGACTATCCATCACGAGCGATCTATGCATCAAACCATTGGTTTTAACCAAACTAGAGGCCATATGAGGCCGACCTTGATTAAGTGTCATCACCACACTTAATCCCTTCAAAATTGGGGTTTTGTTGGGAATTATGTGAAGTTTGGATTATCTTGAAATTATCGCAAGGGATTCTCTCAAGTAGAGTGGATTCTCAACAAGACACAATCTGTGAAGATTAATAGTTATTAGTTTGTTTCTGCGGAAGTGATTATTCCGTGTTTAGTTTATTTAGTTTGGATATACATGAGCTTTATTAGGAAGTGATTGTGTATATCTTATTTAGTTTTATGTTCATACGTTTCTTGGGAAACGGTTTAGGTTTTGTTTAGGGTTCCTTATCTATAAAAGGAACACAATAGAATGAGTTATGGACCGATTAAAAAAACAAAGTTTGAGTTAATATAACAATCCATAGAGGATCACAGAGTTCTTAGTTATTTGTGTTACTTGTGTTTATATTCACCGATAAATATATGTAGTAGAGATTGTCTTTATTGTGCTTGTGATTACATAGGCATATATAACGATCCACGAGCTCAAGATCTATCAAGGTCCGTCTGTTTGAACAAGTGGTATCGAGCCTCGTGAGAGTCTCTACGATACTAAGGACAAGTTTTTCCGAACACCCATACAACCATAACAAAAATTATCATGCTCGGATCGGATGTTGATGCTTGAATTCACCAACAACCAAAACTCCACCCATCTCGCAACAACTAAGTCTCTAATAGCAATGCTAAGTTTCCTTACCTAAAAGGGAGGAGTATGATCTTTGGGCGATGAAGATGCGAATCGGATCTCCAACATTGATTGGAATCTATGGAGATAGTCTTAAAGGGAAACAGTTTGAAGAGAACTACCACAGATGTCATGGGTAAGATGACGAATGTTCCTCCCAAAATCACAAGAGTTACTTGGCGCTTCGAGAGAGAAACCAAGGTTAGAACCATTCTTCTTCAAGCTATTCACGAGGATCACTTGAGTGATTTTCACTTCATGCAAGATGCTAAGGACATATGGTTAGCTATTAAGGCAAAGTTCGTGGGAATGAGGAGTCGAGGAGACCGAAAAAGTCTATCTTTGAGACAACAGCTTTAGGATTTTCAAATCTAAGAGGAAGGAATTCACAAGGGCTATGACAAGTTTCACAAGATTTTAAGTCATTGAATCACCAGAGGCAAAGCAGATAATGATGATTGTAATTCTAAGTTTCGAGGTCTTTACCTCCATCCCAGCTACACGTAAGCATTGCTTTAAAAGCTAAAGGTGGTTTGGACATGATTACCTTTGATGAGTCAGTACCACAAACTTAAAGCTCTTGAACATGATGTACGAAGTCCTTTTAGATCATCTTCTTCTACTAGTCACATCGCATTCGTTGGAGCCTCTACTCCAAAGACAAGTTATGGTCCTAGCCCATATTCATCATCATCTTATCTTGCTCCTTCACCAAGCTCTCATTCTAAATCGAATGGGATTATGGAAGATGTTCTTGGATCTTTCTTTGTCGATTATGATCCTCGGCAGAACGGCCTATGAGGATTTTGATCGAGTGGACCCGTTGAGATGGAAGAGATGAAGTCGAGGTGGCGGTGGCCATGCTTTCCATGGATATCAAGAATTTTGAGCGAAAAGTCGAAGGTTTGGGTTCAACGGACGAGATCCAATGAGGTTTGACAAGAGAAAGGTTAAATGCTTCACATGTCAACGGATGGGTCACTTCTCTAGAGAATGCAAAGACAGAAAGTCGGTGATGAGACAAGATACTCTCTTATCGCCAGATGTCGGAAGGAGGCGAGAACTTCAAAGGATCACCGCTTTGGTCACGTTAGATAGCAATGTGGACCGGAAGCAACATGAGAAGGATGATAATGATGGTCCCGGTAATGATAACGTGGGCTTGATTGCAAGTCGTACTTGAGGATAGGCATGATCGATTGCCTTGATGGGCATCTCTCGTGTACAAAACTGCTTGTTTGGTTGTAGTGAGCGTTATAATGAACTAAAACAAGCTTATGATATTTTGGAACCTAAATATAATGAATACTATGTGGAAGTTGAAGCTTATAAACAGGCTTTAAAAACACTAGAAAGACAAAGGGTTTGGTTTCAGAAGAATAAAATAGCTTATGATGAGAAGATAGGTGTTTTAGAAAGGGATCTCGAATGTGCTAATAATGAGTTAAAGTGGTCTGAGAAATTAAGAGCATATGTAGTGTCAGAAAATTTAGAGCTTAAAGAGAAACTTAATGAGGAAATTGCTAGGCATAAAGAATGGTTATTAAATGGAAACAAGTTAGCAAGTCACATCTATGCTAGTCAAACCCCAAATACTTCTATAGGTTTATGCTTTAAGAAGTATGTAGGATTAAAAGCTAGAGATGACACTCGCAAATCTACACCAAGCAGCCTATCTAATTTTGTGAAAGAAGGTGACCTACATGTCGTCCGAGGACCTATTAGAGATGAGCACATGCCCATTGACCTTTCCTCATCGTTGACTTTGATGGATCACACCATCTCTATGGCGAAAAGTCAAAGGACTTGCTGGACCGATACTTCTTCTAATGACTTTGTCTCTTGTGTTAACATGACAAGTCCTCCAAGCAATGGTCTACAGAGTGTGATTCAAATGACAAGTCCGACCTTCCCAAGTCTTCACCGCCACACCCAAGACTACCAATAAGCATGTCGAGTTGCTACCAGGAATCCACTTCCAAGACAGTTGCCTCAAGACTTGCTTTTAATTCTTTGCATCATAGTACTGTTAAAAACAATTCTTTTCATGGTTTTGGTTTGAATACTTCTACTTGTAATAACACATCTTTTGGTTTGAATAAATCTTCTAAACAGAAGACATGTTTTGTGTGTGGAAGTAAATTTCATTTAATTAAGGATTGTGATTATCATGAGCAAAGGATGAATAGGTGTAGTGATTCTAGGAAATCTAGACCAATGTGGACCAATGTTAATGATATACCACCTTATGTTCCACAAGCTATTAATACTGATACTCCTTTTCATTGGAGGAGACCAGTTGTAAAACCATATGCTCAACCAACCAGTGAATATTTTAAAAATGGTTTTTGGCCTAGATATGTTAACCCTATGACTGATGGGAAAGGGTATCGAGATGTCATTGTCAAGACCTCGTGATGTTGTTCTTGGAATAAACAAGGACCTAAGTTTCAATGGAAACCCAAGAACAATAGTGGATCTTATACTTACTTGGCATAACTCATATGATCCATGGCGTGTTCAAGTCAACAATGACTGAGCCTCTATAGTGTACTAATTATCTCATATTTTTGTTGTTGTTGTAGGATCATCCCTTAAGCATAAAGATGTTGGCATTGTTGATAGTGGTTGTTCAAGAAGTATGTCGAAAAGGGACATGATGCATAACTTTGTACCCATTGAAGGAGGAGGCAATGTAACCTTTGGAGGAAGTGATGGCGAATCATCGAAAGGGACCATCAAAACACCTCACCGGACTTTGAGAATGTATATTATGTCAAGGAACTTCAACACTTCAATTTGTTTTCGCCTCACAAACACCAAGAACAAAGTACTCTTCACAGAGATGATGTATTGTTCTATCTAAAGACTTCAAACTTCAAGAAACTTCAATTTGTTCCTCGATCTCACATACATATGTGACACCATAAAACAAAGTACTCTTCACGAGGATGAATGTACTTGTTCTATCTAATAGACTTCAAACTCACCCATATGACCGAATATTATAATATTATATTAAATAATATTATTTTATTACGAAAAAGTCGAACAACATTTGAAAGTACAATATTTATAAAGTATTCAATTTAACTATTTTATGTTTTACCTTCAATTTAACTAATGTCAAACCAAAGGTGACTTAACGTGTTTGGTGGCTAAAGCAATCAGAGATGAGTCCACCAAATGGCATGCACGGATGGCCCATGTCAACTTCAAGACCATAAACCAGCTCTCTAAACCGGGCCTTGTTCAAGGTCTTCCTTCCAAAGTGTTCACCAATGATCATAACTGTGTTGCATGCAATAAAGGGAAGCAAGACAAAGCCTCATACAAAGGTGTTCTCGGCAAGAAGCCTTATTTCGAACCTCTTCACCGCTTCATATGGATCTGTTTGGTCCAACTCAAGTGAGAAGCATTGATCATAAATATTTTTGTTTGGTGATCACCGATGGTTTTAGCAAATTTTGTTGGGTATTCTTTCTAAGGACCAAAGATGAAACATCCGAGTGTTGAAAGACTTCATTACCCTTATTGAAAATCGCTTGAACAAAAGGTGAAAGGAATGAGGTGTGATAATGGGACGAGTTCAAGAATGCCATACTTATAGAACTCAGTAGGTCAAAAGGAATCAAACGGGACTATAGCACTCCAAGAACCCCTTAACAAAATGGGGTGGCGTAAAGGAAAAATAGGACCTTAATAGAGGTCGTAAGATCAATGATGGTAGACTCTAAGCTTCCAACCATGTTTTGACCTTGAAGTCATTGTACAACTTGTTATGTACTAAATAGAGTGTCCATTACTAGACCACATCTCAAAACACCATATGAACTTCTTTTGGGAAAGTTCTGTTATTCATTACCTTAAACCGTTTGGTCATCAAGTGACTATTACGAAAACAAGTGATCCATTGGGCAAATTTGATGAGAAAGGCGATGATGGTTACATTGTGGGGTATTCTCGCTCATAGTAAGGCGTCTGGGGTTTACAATGTATCTGCTAAGAAGATTAAGGAGACATTGAATCTTAGGTATCTAGAAGACAAGTCTAATGTTCAAGGATTGGGGTCATGTTTGGTCATTTGACCTTGATTACTGATGATTACTTGGGCTATTCTAGACATATGGCTAACCAACATGCAGATTCTCAAGCATCTCCAACTACCAAAGGTAGAGACTATGGATGCTCATTCGACGGTGGGTCCAAGATGATGAACAACCCATTGTAGTGCCTTCTTTCTCCCGAACAATTTTGTAGGTGACACTTCTAAAGATTATACCGATGTAAGTGAAGATGACTTCCATTATGCCGAGGACCTTGCTGATGAAGAAACAAGAGTATGCGACCAATTTAGACGAGAGGAATGTTGAGGAGAGTGCCGGTGAAGCAATCGGTGGAAACATCAATTCTGTGAAAGAGATTCTGCTTTCTCCTTACCTCTCTCATTCGGTTTGAAAGACATGTTGATTCTACTCCTATCTCTTCAAGAGTGTCAACGAGACCTTGGAGAACCTTATACACGGTTTCCAAAACCTTCGGATCTTGGTCATCATCAACCTAAAGTAGGAATCTTCAACACACCTTCCTATAATATCGACTTTGAACCAATCGTGACTAATCTTGATTCCTCCATTGATGTCAACACCACTACTACTACAAGGATCAACAATGCTCATCCACGCTTAATATTATTGGTGATCCTAATGAACTGTTAGAACAAGGGTATTGTAGCACGCTCTAAATATGGTCGTGGCTTTTATCTCTTATGTCTCAAATCGCAGAGAGACAATCACACGACTATGAACATTGTTTGTTTGCTTGTTTTCTCTCAAAGTGGAACCAACCGGTGTTACTCGGGCTCTTGATGACTCAAGTTGGCTTGAGGCAATGCAGGATGAGATGCAACAATTTCAAAATCGGCAGGTTTGGATATTGGTACCACTACACGATGGAAAGTATGCTATTGGGACTAAATGGATTACGAAGAATAAGAGAGATGCACGAGGTGTTGTCATTAAAAACAAAGCGATTAGTTACACAGGGTATAGACAAGAGGAGGATAGATTATGATGAAGTGTTTGCACCGTGGCGAGTTGAGGCTATACGGATTTTCTTAGCTTATGCATCCTATATGGGTTTTATGGTCATCGATGGATGTTAAAGGAGCCTTCTTGTATGGTGAAATTGAAGAGGAGGTTTATGTCACTCAACCTAAAGGATTTGAAGATCCGGATCATCCTAATCATGTTTACAAGGTAGTCAAAGCTCTATGGACTACATCGAGCACCCGAGCACGGTATTCTAGGCTTTCTACATTTCTTCCAAGCATGGTTATAGAAGAGGTGCAATTGATAAGACTACATTCCTTAAGAAGAATTCCACGACATTATACTTGTGCAAGTGTATGTGGATGACATTATTTTGGATCCACAAAGGAAGCTTGGTGCGGGGAGTTTGAGGAGCTTATGAAGGAGAGTTTCGATGAGTGCCATGGGAGAGATGACTTTCTTTTGGGTCTCCAAGTTCGTGAAACACGATGGTATCTTTATCGGTCAGGACAAATATGTGAGGACATCTTGAAAAAGTTTGGTATGGAGGGTGTAAGGACGCCACTACACCTTATGAAGCTCCAAAGACAAAGACCAACAATGAAGCGATCCACCGTGAATGTTCATTTATACTGGTCAATGATTGGCTCTTTGATGTATTTAACAACTTCAAGGCCCGATATTACTTTTCTTTGTGAGTGTTTGTTCACGACATCAAGTTACTCCACCGACTTCCCATCTCAATCTCAGAAAGAAGATCTTTAAGTACCTCAAAGGCCAACCTCAACTAGGTCTTTGGTACCCAAAAGAGTCTCCTTTAATTTGGAAGCTTATAGTGATAGTGACTATGCCGGTGCAAATCGGATAGGAGGTCCACCACCGGAGGTTGCCAATTCCTTGAAAGAGATTGATTTCTTGGCAATGCAAGAAAGGACTATCGTGGCTACCTCATCTCTTGAAGCGTAGTCGTTGTCGCTACAAATTGTCGTGGATAGGTTCTTTGGATTCAAAATCAATTGTTGGATTATGGGTATAATTTCATGAACACAACAATTTTATTGATAATCAAAGTACCATATGCATTGTTAAAAATCCATTTTTCATAGTAGAACAAAACATATTGAAATCAGGCACCACTTTATAAGAGATGCATATGATAAAAATTTGATAAAAGTGGTCAAAATTCATACTGATGATAATGTGGCAGATTTGTTAACAAAGGCTTTTGATGGACCAAGGTTTCAACACCTTGTGGTCCATATCGGTATGCTTAACCCTTAACTGCAAAGTTTAAGGGGAGGCATAGGCCTCAGGGGAGGCATATGCCTCAGGGGAGGATTTGTGTACACTTTGCATTTTTCTATGTAATTTTGTATATTTGTTTGCTTTTCTCTAACACTAACCTGCTAATGTAATCTTAGTTTGTTTTTCTTTGTTGGTTTGTGTGTTTCTTTGTGTTTATTCTGTTTTGCAGTTTGGTTGTTCTTATGGGATATGGTCAAGAAAGCTCTAAAGCTTGTTTCTCCTGAATTCACGGTGCTGAAGTGAGTTATTTGTTTCTCCAAGACAATTTGATTCCTCCAAGACAATGTATGAAGTTATATGGTTCATTCAAAAGAAGTCTTCAAGCAAATCGTTCATTCATTCATTCAAGAAAGCAGTTTACGACTTACGACTTCTGAGTACAAACAACATCAAATGCATCTACATGATCCGCTAATCCTAATCTATTACATATCATCTATTCCAACATCTAACAAGTCGTTGGATATGCATGATCGCTCACATCTTTCACACTAGATCTTTGGATATGCATTTGTGAAGTCTTGCATAACCACCCATTCATTCTATCTCGATGGTCGGAGATGCATAACTACTATGATAAGGATGCTAAGGATCAAAATGGAGAGGATGGATTGATGCAAATCATGATGATGAAGAAAAATAATGTGTCCTTTGTGCTTCATCTATTGATTTCAACCAAAATGCAACCCATCTACTATCCTCAAGCATTTCCTCTATCGATGTGTGTTGATGCACCAAAACCCGATGCAGAAGACCAAGAACCACCTCTATCTTTAGGGAGTGGTGGATTGCCCTCGTGGCCTTTGTTGAGGCCGAGGTCTTTGGAGGTTGGGAGTAAGATGTGCTCTCCTTATAGGAGTCATCGAATCATCGCAGATTCACTTGATTCACTACACTATCATCTTACGAAGAAGGGAGAAAGGGTGATTTCTTTGGTCGTGGATATGGTTGTGGAAAGTAATGAAGCCATGGGTTTGTATCTTCACTTGATGATGATGATGATGATGAGATGATGTTGTGAGATCTATGATCTCGGGTTTGGTATTCATGTTTTATTGTGGTTAATTTTGGAGCATTGATGGAATTAGGGTTTGGAATGATATTTGGGGGTTTTTGATGAAGAGGTAAGTATACATTGGGATTGTTTTATAGACGGTTTCAAGTGGTAATGAGATTTAATGCAAGTGGGTGAAACAATAAAAAGATATTTACTGAAGCTTCTTGAATACGTGATCTGTTTCTGCTGATAAGTATGCTTCAGCAGAATGGCTAATGTTTCTACCGAAGTTGAAAGTGAAAGTGTGTAAAAGTAGAAGTCCACGTCAGCATTGGTCAACTTTGACCCAAATTGGGAAATTTCTACTTATTCTCTACCGGCATATATTCGTCCCATATTAAGAGATTTACTTGTTACTCTCATTCAAAACACTTCCATTTGTGTAAATCGTAACCCTAACTTTCAAAATCTTTCATGGCGCTTCAATTCAAACATGATCATAATAAGGTCGCTTTTCTGGGAACTACTAATGGTGACGAGTTGTATAGACCGATGATTGAATTCTTACAGAGATCAAAGATTCAGTATGCTCTAACACATTCTCCAAATGCTATATATGAATCATTGGTTACTCAATTTTGGGCATCGGCTATGAAAAGGAGTGATACATAGATTGTAGCAAGGGTTGAAGGAACAGAGTATGTGGTGACAGAGGAACTGATCAGAAGACAACTTCGTTTGAATGATGAAAATGGGGTTTATCATTCTAATGCTGTGTTGGTACTTGAAGGGCTTAGAGAAATTGGTTATCAAGGTACGAGGACTGACATGTGGTTAAAAAATCAACTTTGTCCTATGTGGAGGTTTTTGGTTCATACATTGCTTCAGTGTTTAAGCAATAAATCTGGAGGATGGGATCAGTTTTCAACTCAGTTGGGATGTGGTATTATTTGTCTATCTCAGGGTTTGACTTATAATTTTTCTAAGTTTATTTTCGATAATATGGTTGAGAATATAACTAGGAAAAAGGGCAAGTTTTTGATGTACCCTAGGTTTTACAGATGATATTGGATGTTTCTACCCATACCCATGCTTTTCATCCCATAGGAGTTTTAACTTCTAAGTTATTTGCTTCAATGAGAACTAAATTTGAGGGGACACATTTTCCTTTATTAGCAGCCATGTTGCCTCAGGAGAATGAGACTGCTGATGAAGATAATGTTGATACTTTACCTTCTATCAATACTACTGATGTTAATCCTTTAGTTACTATTGATGAGGGACCTTCTGCTACTGTTGAGGTATCTTTACCTTCACCTAGACCTTGTCCTATTCCATCTCCTATACAAGTTTCTCTTGATGAGGTTCAGGTTAATACTAATAGATTGCCCACACCTAGTCCTGAAAGGTTCAATGAACCTCCCATTACCACTGAGGAATCAGTTGGTGGAGCTGAGGAATCTATTACACTTACCTCAATATATGCGCTAGTGAACAAGTATGCAGGGGAGGTGGCTGATCTCAAGAAGGAGCTTGCAGAGACCAAGTCTACTCTTGGTGATAAAATTGTGGAGTTGCAGACTAAAGTTGAGAACTTGGAGGAATTACTGAGTCAAAGGGGCAAAAAGAGAGTTTTGGTTTCTTCTGAAGAGGAGCAAGAAGAGACTCAACATGCATCACTTGGAATCTTGGCTGATGCAGCTCTTACATCTGGTGTTTCTTCTCCTATTGCTGAATCTTCAAGGAGAAAGGTGCCTATTATATTTACTAGAAGAAGAAGAAGACAATATCTGAATAAGGTATCTACTGAAACTTCTGAGGAGCCAAATGTTGTTAATACTACTGCTGATGTTCTAGTTGAGGAGGTTGTTTCTGATCATGGTCAAGACTCATTTGTACAAGAACAACCAAATTCTTCACCTTCAGCAGCTGATGATGAATTTTTTATGGCTGGGAGAATTTATAAGTTGAATTCTTCTTCTGAAGTTTTTTCTACACCTGTTGAGGATTTGTCTCAACATGTTTCTTCTGATGATGGTTTGGATGTTCCTTCTGAAGCTCAAATTGGTTCTGCTGAGGAATCTTCTGACAAAGGAAAGGAAGTTGTGATTGATGATATGATTGGTTCAGGTCTGGTAACTGAAGATGAACATCAAGCTCAAGCTAGGATGTTTGTTGATTATGAAAATATGCATAAGAGTCGAGTAGTTCTTTGAATTTCTTCAAGCTCGATCGATTCTAATTTGTCTCTTGAAATAAAATTAGAGCTTGATGCATTACTTCCTAAGATCACTGATGATCAATGGGATGCCTATACTACTCAAGGTGCATCTGATCCAAATCTTGCAAAACTTATATTAGGAGCATCTTTTGATGATGAGAATTTTGTGGATCAAATGGTGGCTCTTGGTAATCAAAAGAAGCAAGAAGCGGTTGCAAAGAGGAGAGCTCTTATTGCTCAACGACATAAAGCAAAGAGAGAGAAACCAATGACTGTTGCTCAGAAGAGGGCTCATATGAGAAGAGTTGTGAAGAATCATAGTTCTACTATTTATAATTCTGGCATGTCAATGAAGCAAATATCTGCTTTGTCTGATGATGCTTTGATCAGACAGTATAATATGATTATGAAGCTTTCTTCTTCTGGTTCTACTTCTTCTTCTAAATTGGCAAAGATTGCTACTATGTCCGATGTTCCTAAAGCTAAGAGACCTAAAACAGTTGATATAGTGGATAATTTTGATGCTGTTTTGCCTCGGTGATCTCTCCATTGTTACTTCAAACAACCTCAAGCTAATCCTTCTAACGATAAGGTTGTTTCACTGAATCTTCTTGTGTTTCTTCCAAGCAATGTCAAGTGTGGATTGGGTGATCCATTGAGTAAGAATGATGATCTGATTGATCTTGATAAAATAGTCGGTAGGAGGCGTAAAAGCTTGGTTAAAAGGAAAATTAATTGTTACGGAGTTCATCGGGGCGGCTAGGAAACATTCTTCAAAGAATACTTCTTTAGATCTCAAGGCTGCTGAGTCAACTTTTATTAAAGTTGGACCTGTTGAGGTTTTTCCTGAAGGAACACATGCGGTATTGATCAATTGGAAAGCTGGAAAGCTTAACACTGTTTATCGACTGGATAATACTGTTATTTAGTTCAACTTCTTGAAGGACATCTTTCATTTGGTGACTAGACATGATTTGAAGATGCTGTATGAACATGTCACTCAGTATTATAATATTCATTCACCAACGGGTTCTGGTTTATATTTATTGGGTGATCTTCAAGTCTTGTTTGACTCTAATTCTCCAGAAGGTAAAGGGTATTCTATTTGGAAGAATTCACATAAGTGGAAGATTGAGAGTTGGAGGTTCTATGCTCTACCATGTATTCATGTGGTTCGAGACACAATGTGGTATGATTTTGTGTATGTTCTCGGATAAGATTTATCCTTTGTCCGTTGAATTCATGGAAAGAATGCTAAGATGTGGTTGGAAGTATCTCCTCATCCGGTTGGCAATGATGAACTTCATGCTTCTCAATGTGTTGGTTTGATTAAAACTAAACACGCAACATAAAGGTTCATCTTGATTGTAATAGTTTGTTTCTTTTGTAATTTTTTCTTTTATTTCTTAGTTAAAATATATATATATATATATATATATATATATATATATATATATATATATATATATATATATATATATATATATATATATATATATATATATATATATATATATATATATATATATATATATATATATATATATATATATTTGTTTGTCTAACTTTTATTGCAGGTTTGTTGTATACTTTTGATGGTTATTGACTCACCAGATATACCTTGTGTATGTCAAAGAGTTAGCTAGTCCAAGGGGTACAACTTTGGTAAAGACACATCAAATCTGTTGATAGCTGTAATGATTTGCTCAAAATCATAGGGAATGCAACCACCCATGCTTAATTGCTGAGTGTTGTATGGTTTTCAATTCACCATGATTTATTCCTATTTGGAATCCAAGAATTGACTAGCCCACATGTATATGGCTTGTGGTAAAGGCAGTGGAATACCATATTTGGTTCTCAATTCACCAATTCTAAGAATTGACTAGTCCTGAGCAAACGGCTACAGGTAAAGACATGTCAAATCCGTTTCTATGGTTTCTGGTTTGCCAATAAATCAGATGGTTATCAGTGTACCATAGTTTACGAACTTAAACATATGGCTACTCCAAGAGTGATGGCTATTGGTAAAGAGACATCAAATCCATTATTTTCAATGATTCACCTCTCACGAGAGTTTACACACCGGATGTGATGAGAATAGTATGAAACTAATATGTTTTGATGTACCGTTGTCATTTGTTGTTGCAAAGATATGGAGTTTCGAGTTTCTTCATCAAAGAGATGTTCTAATTTGATTCTTTCTTTCTTTGTTGTTTGTGGACAATCCTCCGTCTTTGTCTAGTTAAAGATCTATCAAGAAACCGGAACTTAACCAAGTCAAATTCCGGTTTAGGGGAGGATTGTTGGGAATTATGTGAAGTTTGGATTATCTTTGAAATTATCGTGAAGGGATTCTCTCAAGTAGAGTGGATTCTGCTCAAGACATAATCTGTTGAAGATTAATAGTTATTAGTTTGTTTCATGGAAGTGATTATTCCGTGTTTAGTTTATTTAGTTTGGATATACATGAGCTTTATTAGGAAGTGATTGTGTATATCTTATTTAGTTTATGTTTATCGTTTCTTGGGAAGCGGTTTAGGGTTTTGTTTAGGGTTCCTTATCTATAAAAGGAACACAATAGAATGAGTTATGGACCGATTGGAAAAACAAAGTTTTAGTTAATATAACGATCCATAGAGGATCACGTAGTTCTTAGTTATTTACTTGTGTTTATATTCACGATAAATATAAGTAGTAGAGATTGTCTTTTATTGTGCTTGTGATTACATAGGCATATATAACAATCCATCCAAGATCTATCAAGATCTTTCAAGGTCAAAATCTAAGATAATCTTGATGGGTAAAGTTAATCTTGATGGTTATAAGTTAGTCTTGATAAGCATTGTTAGTCTTGATGAACTAACCGTTAGTACTTATTCCAAAAGTCTGTTATGCAATGATAATTTTCAAGCGAGTAGTTAACCTTTGTTTCCTTATAAAGGGTTTCCTAATTGGTTTCTCTTCACTTATTACCATAAATTTTTATAAGGCGGTTTAACCAATATTCTCCAAATCTCTATAAATTGCATAACTTTCTAATTGCTTTCACCACAGAACAATAAAGGCTTTTGCGACTTAATCCCACTTTTCTAACCCTAACTTTATTCATTCATGGCTCCTCTTGACTTTGTCGACAAACACAACATGGTAGCATGCTTGGAATTGCCAGAAGGTCATGATGAATTTACAGAGATTGTAGCCTTTCTAAACCGAAGCAGCATCAGTTTTTTTTTTTTTACTTTTAAACCCTACAATCTTATGTACCCCTGTCAGAAAGTTTTGGCAAACTGCAATTGCCTCAACAACTGAGGAAGGGGTACAACAAGTAATTGGTACAGTGGATGGCACTAGAATTGTTATTACTGAAGCATCTCTAAGAGGACATCTTCATCTTAGAGATGCTGAAGGTATTACCACTTTGCCATCACTGAAATCATTGAACAAATCACATTGATGGGGTATAGACATGACAATACTATAAACTTTCACAAAAGTCAGTTTTCCACACAATGGAGGTTTCTAATTCATACCTCTTACTCGCTTGAGTCACAAAGGATGGTGGGATGCTTTTCCCACAAGCATAGCCATTACTTTGATCCGCCTTGCAACAGTGTGGTGTTCAATTTTTCAAATTATATATTTGAGGTATGCTTAAAAATGCGATTAGCAAAACCAAGTTTCGATGTATCCTGGTTTGTTCAAATGTTTTGGATCTTGAGAGACAAAACTTGCAACCTCATAAAATATTTATCCATCAAAAGTCCTCACACCAAAGTGTTTTCTAATATGTTAAGGTCGTGGTAGGATCTGATGGGGTTGTAGTGCCATTATTTCCAACTATGCTCATTGCGAGAGGGTGACGGACCATCAAGCATAGGTGGCTCCCAACACACACCCACAGATTCTGAACACTCACCACATCAAAAAAATTCATCAACCAGTAGGCCCACCAGATAGGAGGTGGGACACCAACCCCATTCTTCTCCCAACATTGTACAGATGAGCCTATCCTGGTGATGGAGGGATAGAGTGGTGAGGGTCGCCACTACTCAACCGGGCTTAGAAGCTGGTGAGGAAAGTGGTAACATAAACAAGACCCAATCCATGCCAACACCTAGTGAGCAATCACAGGGTGGACCCAGGCAACGGCTAAAAAGGGGGGGGGTGTATCTGCTCAGGCTAGGCTTGGGAGTGCATCTCGAATGCTCAATGACCCACCTCTCTCAGCAGGTAACGCAGCTGAAAATGGTGAGAGCAGTCTGACACTTCATGAAATGACGGATTTGTATAGGTTCTTATGCAGAAAGGTTAACTCACTGGAGATTGCACTGGATGAACACAAGAAGGCTGCTGCAAAGGTTCATACCAGATGTTAAAAAGATGAAAAGACTAGCACATCAGTTCAACTTCTCAAGCCACCGCAACAAAGATCTCCAAATACCACTTCAATCAAAAGGAAGGCTAAGTTCAGAGTCTCTAGCACATCTACAGAGAATTCTTCCAAACAGGGGAGGAGTTCTGACATTCAGAGTAGAAGGGAATTTGGTCAATGGCAAGGTGGTCAAACTTTTCAGAGCCTATTTCTTGATGAAGAAGAAGATGTTCAGACAACCACACATGCAGAAGAAGTGCTCAGTACTCCTACATGCACTATCAGTACTATCCCAGTTAGTACTTATAGTGTTGTAGTTAGTATTGATAGTACTATAGTTAGTACTCCTGGTGTTGGTCAATCAGTAGTATCTCCTATCCTTCAAGTAGCTGCTACACTACAACAAACCACAACAACAGAGGCCACCATCATCACTACCACACCTCAAGAAGACAGTGATGAAGCAAATAGAGAAACGCATGCAGTTCTGGAACTACAGAGCTTGAAGAAATCAGTCCCTATCTCTCCAACCTACAAGAAGCCTCCTGTTTTGTATTTGAGAAATAAAACCAAATCAGCAGCAACAAAGCCCAAAGAAAAAGGAGTCACTATCAGAGAAGGAAGTATTCCACCATCCCCAACTTCCTCAGTTCCAAAGATAGATCCCAAAGACAAGGGCAAAGGCATTCTTGTGGAAGTGCCTAAGAAAAAGAAGGAGATTGAGAGATTGAATGAAGAAGCAGAAAGAAAGATTGCAGCTGAATGGGATGAGCAAGAATTGCAGAAGAGGTTGATGAAAAAAGAGAAGAAGAAGATGGCTAAAATTGAAGAAGATTGGCAAACATGGGATGACATGAAAGCCAAAGTTGAAGCTACTCAGGAGGTACAACAGAAGCTGCAACAAGGTCAGGGAAAAGATGTTAATGAAGCAGTTCAAATGTTTAGTGAAATATTGGCTAGAAGACAGAGCCAATTCAGACAGCAAAGGAAAGTTAAAAAGCCTTCAAAACCTCCCAAAAAAAGTCAACAAAAGATGTACCTGTGCAAATACATCAAGTATCAAGGTGAAGATAGGAGAACCTTGAGCAACTCAACCAACTGGCATGGGAAACTATTCAAAAGATTGCTGACAAAACTCAAAGAAACATACTCAATTTTAGACCTATGTAAGATGATGATTTCACTAGAAGCTCACAAACCATTGATCCCATTGCAAGTTACAAAAGACCATCTGAAGAAGGAGGTTCCTCATCTGCACCCAAAAGACTGAAAGCATCCAAGATGAAGGTGGACTCATCAAGAGGAACTCAATCGATGATGTTGATTGAATCCCGTAAGATGCATTATATTCGAGCCCATCAACACTAGGTATCCAATTCTTAGTTGGGATATCTACATCAAGATGGAAAGAGACATTGGCGATTCACAGGAGCGGTGGAAGGACAAGTGCCTATTTATCTCGGTGGATCTATTTGCATCTATTGACGAGGATGATTTGCTCAAGCTATGGGAGTTGGTCAAGAACGAGGTTCAAGAATAGAGATCCAAATAATGACAAGGATCTGGAATTACTTTTTGAGTTGCAGAATATATTTGAACCTGATCCAGCTGGAGAACAATGGACGTATCAACTTGGAGAAGAAGAACTGTCTTGGACATTGCTTGATTCGTGTGGACTACACTTGGTCACTACACGCAATGGGACGGATATATACATCTTTGGTTGAAAGAACTTACCCACTTTCCTTAGAACACTGAAATGCTTACAAATGGTCAAGATGGGTAATCTTGATTGAAATGGCTAAGGAGTTCTTGTTGAAGATCAATGACCAGCAGAAGACCTAGCGTAGTGATGTTTGGAAGAAACCTCAAAGACCAAAGAAAACTTGTGATTCTGAAACCCAATCACAAGTTTAGGGGAGGATTGTTGGAAATATGCTTATTGAGTTAATACTTATTTCAATGAGTTAGTCTTGATAGTGTCTTATGATAAGTATTAACTAGTTAGTACTGATAGTGAGAAAGTTAGTACTGATAGCTTTAAGTTTGTATTGATGTAAGTAAGGAATGTCGTGTAAGAGTTGTAACAGCATATCTTCTATTCCAATAGAAGATATGATATACTTAGTCCGTAGTTATCTCTGTAAGGGATCTCCTTAGTGTATAAAAGGAGATCCTAGCTAGGTTAAACATATATACATTCTAGCCGTCTAAAGTAGAGCTTCAAGGTTGTAAACCCTAGTACTAGGAGAGTACTCGTATTATTCATCAATAATATTGAAGCGTTTGGTGTTACATTTGTGTTTGCATTATTCTTCTAAAGTACATTCAAGTAGATTCCGCATACTTATGTGTATCTACAATAAAGTTTCTCATTGTTGCTTTGGATCCATCCAAGGTAACCAACACGTATACAAGCTAAGTGTTCTAGATCCAAGGTTTGGGACTCCACAGGTTTATATGCCAAACTCGTCCCTTGACCATTAACGCCGAGGTCAATGTTATGTTGTTGAGGGTAAAACCGTCTTTCACTGTAGCATTCTTTATACAAACCGTTGCACAGTGTTTGTAGCTGCTATATGTCTGTGTAACACGGTTTGGTCAACAGTTATCATCCATCCCTAAACTATCCTACAAAAATAGTCTTCTACAAAACGATAATCGTTTCAACATAGTATGTTGCTGGTGTGGTAAGCAAGCTATTATTCGCACTTCGTGGACCTCTGCCAACCCAGGGCGTCGATTCTTTGGTTGTCCTGTTGAAGTAAGTGCGTCTTAATATTTATTGTATTAGTTTGTTTTCGCAAGAAGCAAAGTACATCGTAACAATGGTGGTTGTTTAATGACTTGTCATAATCATAAATAGGGGTTTTCTTGTCGGTGGATACGATGGTATGATCCTGAAATATGTGCTCATTCAAGAATTATCATACCAGGCCTTTTGAGGGGGGAGAAATGAGCTTGAGGCAAGATTAGAAGCTGCTCAAGGTGATGTGTGGAAGTGGAAGATTTACATGGTGCTCAGTTGGATATTGTTCTTGATTGTTTATGCATTGGGATTACTTTTTAGCTTTTATGTAATGAGGCGAGATGGTTAATGTTCATTATCTTGAATTTTAGTAACGTTGTGTCCCAGAAGGTTATGAATCTTGTTATTATGATCGGTTTACCATATGTTTATGGCTTTATGCACATGGTTAAGATTAAAGTTGAATTTTAATTTTCAACATTGTTATGAAGTATTTAGTTTGGTTTGTTTTTGACTTTCAATGCCTTATGGGTATGCAGATGGTTAGCAATTTCTTTAGGTTTGACTTTTAATTGTCAACATTCTTATGAGGTTTTGTTTAGCTTTGGTTACTTTTGATGCAAATTATTCACACATCAAGCTTAGTCAATCTATAAAAATACACAATAATGACATGGTTCCATAGTTAATGCAAATGGATATAATTCCAAATGCATAAAATTGCATACTTTTCAAAGCATGAGAACTATAGTTAGACACACACACCTATGTTTTTAGAGTACATAACTTGTCCATAGGAAATAAACTAGATGAAACATTGTCTAGCTAACTAGCATAACAGAATTGACCTATGGTGAGGCCATCATTATTTCGGTCAAAGCGACTGCTTGCCTAGTCATTCTTCGTGTAGCAGTGGGTTGAAGCGTAAACCGCTTGCACATCACTTGACCGCACCTAAGAATCGACCGTGATTGATCATGTTGCTGGGATTGACACTGGGATTGCTCATGCATCATGGGATTGGCAATTGCTTCATCTTGATGTTGCTGGGATTGAGAGAGGGATTCATATTGTATCCTGAGATCTTCTGTTGCTTCATCTTGATGTTGCTGGGATTGAGACAGGGATGCATCATGTATGATGGGATCTTCAGTTGCTTGACCTTGATTTTCAGATTGAACACCACTTCCTTGAACTGCACTAACTTGACTTTTAACAATACATGTACCTTTTGTATGTGTCTTTTTTTGTTGCAGCTTTTGTAGGCACTTGTTTGACATTTCCCTTATGGCCAGTTCGACTACTTTCAGCTCCATCATACCCTAGACATGTTTTCCGGTTGTGTCCAACAATGCCAAAAATACTACACTTAACACTCTTCCAAGCCCTTGACAGCTTACCATTCTTCACAATCTCTTCACTTTCAGGAGCTATCCTAACTCTTTTTCTACCTCTTGAGCTAGGCGGCTTTGTTTCGGATTTCGGTAGAACAATTATTGTTGGCACAATTTATTTTTCCCAATGTTCACTGCTAGTTATAGGCTCGACATGGTGTTTGTAGGTTGCCTCCCAAGTGAGAAGATAGTAACAAGGATGAGCCCATGTTTTTACAGCTCCTACTTGTTGCCCATTTAAAGCCATATTCCAATTGGTAGCAACAACATGTTTACATGGTAAACCTATTATCTCCCATCTTCTACAAGTACAAGACGTTTCTACAACATTAACTACACATTGGTCACCCCATGGTCCACTAACCTGAAACTTAGTTCCCTCATTCCATAAAACATTATACTTAACAACCTCTTTCTTAATACCCTCTAGCATGTGTTGTGCAGTTGGTGTTAGTGGACCATCACTCTTCTCAATCACCATAAGAACATGCATTATCTTCTTCATACAATATTCCCTGATGTATTCTAAGGCTGTAATAATTGGTTTGTTTAAACCCTCAATTATTTTGTCATGAAACACTTGACACATGTTATTAAGTAACACATCAGAATTAGCTCTCCCTAAAGATAAAAAGTAATAAACATGTATTAATTATAACTGTTTATACTGCATTAACAAATACAAATTAACTGAAACAGATAAATGACTTACATGAAAAATGTGACCTTGACCAATGGATCGGTGGTATCTTACTTAACCAATCATGGGCTGGTTGATTAAATTTCTTGAAATCGACCATAGCTTTACAAATTGTACAACAGTTGAGGTGTTGCACATTTTCACGATGCTCTTGTAGGCCTTACCTTTCCATTGAAGTTTCATTTTCTCATGAATGCTTCTAATACGTAACTGTGTTCGCATCCGAAAACATCTCTTAAAGCTCCACTTATATCCCGCACAAAATCAAATATGTTTACTGTCTGTTTCAAAACAAAGAGACTTAAATTCATGAATAGATTAAGGGAGTACCTTTTGCATGTCAGTAATAAAAGTGATGCTTGAGATTGGCTCAAGTGCTATATCATCGGATAAACAATGAAGAAACCAAGTCCATGATCCTATGTTTTCTGATTCAGCAAAAGCATAAGCTAAATGGTATATATCATTATTGCTATCAATTCCCACAACTGTCATCAGTTGACCATTCAAAGGACCACAAATTGGAAACGATCTCCCACACGCTTTAAATCCTTCCTTCAGTGCACCTAAACAAACATACACTCTCTTGAATTCTCTCGTTGGAAGAGCCTCATCTGCAGGTCGTTCCACATTCATCACAACTGTTGTATTAGGGTTTCTCTTCTGCAACTCTTGAACATAATCTCTCAACATGATAAATTGTAGCTTGAATTGACCCTTGATGGCTGTTAATGCTAAGTTTTTGGCCCTTAAAACCTTCTCGCAGGACACTTCAAGCTCAGATTAGTTAGTAAGTTGATTATGCATGCACTTGATAGGAACCGATGGATTGGTTTCAATTTGTCTTTGTAATTTGCTTTGAGATATAGTTAAGGTCAAAAGCTCGATCGCCTCTTGATTGCAAACAAATGTGTTGCTCATTATATGTTCGACCGACCATGTACTGTCTCACCATTCCTGCCGACAAACAATTGCTATGGGCGTAGTATTTCGAAGGGTCTTTTTTGCCGAAAGCAATGCATTTATACCCCTTCCGCTTAATGGACTTCTAGATGGGCCTATATCCACCCAGACCTTCACTGGGCCTGAAAGTGGAACACAACCCTTACATCGACCCTTATTCTTGTTTTGTCATTCTTCAAAAAAACAACTCCTTCTAGTTTCTATTGAATGCCCTCTTACCTTAGTTTTGACATCCATTGTAGTAGGAAAGTCCCACCACAATAGAAGAATGTGGTATAGACTCCATTTGCAAAGTCTCGCTGTCAAGAAGAAACATACTCACAGTAAAAGATATCATCAACCATCACGGTATATCATTTTCCAAATGCATGTCATCACTTATATTATCGGTTGTTCTCGCTGACCTAACTCATTACTCGACCTACTTGGACCAAAGCAAGTTGTGCATCATTCTCCTTACAAGTATTCTCTTCATTTGCTTGAACTGAATCATCAACTGCATTGCCTAAGTCACTAGTGTCACTCACTTGTAACAAAGTAACAGCAACAACAAGATCCTCTTCCATGTTATTGGCATAAACAGATGCGCATCCTACTTCACCTAAATGATTATCCCGAGTCAATTGAAACAGATTTACATCAACATCAGGCTCCTCAAACCTGTTATTGACATTAACTAGTGCTCTTCCTACTTTCTCTAAGTGCTTACCCTGAGTCACTCGGAACATATTAACATCAAAATTATCAGGCTCCTTAATAGCATTGTCCTCATCAATAAGTATTAAAGCACGCTCACTGTTATGAACATGTTGGCTAGCAAATGATATGTCTAGGGTGGAAAATATAGGCTTAATGTTTGGCAAATTGCTAGATTCACCAATATCATTGAGGTCCATAGGTACTTGTGTAAGTTGCATAAAAGGATCTAGTGCAGGCTCATTATCAAGATCATCTAACACCAATCGTCTACAACAAGATTGAATAGCAGCACTAGCAGCTTTTCTGCTATTTTCATCCATCTCCCAAAAGACAGTCTTAATAGATTGTCGGGACATTTCAGACAGCCTAATCTTGTCTTACCTATTTCCACATACACATGTATCAACTTATTGTCTTTGACAACATCTTTCAACAACTCAACATTAGCAGCTTCACGCAAACTAAACAATCCGTCATCCAATGTACAACCAGGCTTAAGAAAGTAGAAATAATTGGTTTGTCCATTCTCATAACCGATTTGGGTCATGAGAGCATCCATTTCATCAACGGATACCTCTTTTATTTCCACATAATCAACAAGGCATTCCTTGCCTCCTTGATATATTCTACCTGGAAAGTATTTGATTGTACCTTCATAATGGAACCTCATTCTAAAGGATCTTGCTTCATCCGCTGCATAAAAAATGTACAAAAACAATGTTACGATAAAGTTACCTAAAAGGGAATAACTTAAACAATCATACTAACATATAATTGTAATAGACTATAACCAAAAAACACTTACCATATCTCCTGATTCTGACTTTTCCTCAATTTCATGGTCATCAAAGAAAGAATATTCTCTAATTCGCCATAGAGTAAATCCAAGTTTGGTGTTTGTTATTTTCTTACTTAGATTATTTGATTTTATGATTGACATTGCATTATAGTTTTTTGGGTAGGCTTCCAAAACAAGTTTGGGGATGAGCAATGAGTACACAGCTTAGTTATATTATACATTATGGCGGGAAATTGGACAAGACATCTGCTATAGTACATTAAGGTAATAAGACGATTCTACCCTCACCAGTAAAAGGATAACGGGATTTTATGGAGTATAACGGAACATCGACCTCGGCGTTAATGGTCAAGGGACGAGTTTGGCATATAAACCCCATGTTTTGGACTCTCAGCGATGAAAAAGGAAGTTTTGTCCTATCATGATGCGCAGATACAAGTTTAGGGATGAAGGATTTATTTTACTCTTGAAACTATTTCATAAATCAACCACGTATACATATCATGTCTTGATTGTACAAGACCCTCAACCAGAAACATGTTAGAATGATACTTCAACTCTCAAGTTGTAGGCCTACATGTATTTATTTAGACGTGAATGTCGTGTCCTCCAGCAAATATGTTGACAAGAAATTTGTACTGTATATTTCATCAGGTGTTAGTAATTCACGAGTCGAGATTTGGTTAAGAAATAAAGATGGAATGCCAAAATATAACACACATCTTTAATGAATACATGACAATATGCAATGATATTGTACTCTACTGCAATATCCAGTATGTTTTGTCTCTGAGCAAAATGACATACAAAAACTGCTATCATATATTTTGCATTGAATAGTATACAAATATTCTTATGCAATAGAAAACATGTTTTTTTTTTTTTTTTTTTTTTTTTTTTCCTTTCCAAAGCTATCACTTTAATAAGGAATATAAAAACATCAATAAACCACTCCATTGAAATGAATAACCTATTAAACTCAAATTGGTTTTTATCGACCCTCTACCTACTCCCCTAAATCAACAAAATTAAACTAAATTTGTTACACAAAATTCATGAGAGTTCAACTAAATTTTGGTTAACTAGTAAATCATTTATAATGTTCAATACCTTTTAATATCGAGAACGTACTAAATCCCGCATATTGCTTGAGCTTATGTATGAGAACAATCATGCTCGTTAGCACGCCTTCTCAAAATCAGAACATAGATTAATTCTCGACAACCTAATACTATCGTCGCAACCACACCACTGCTTCCCATTAAGGATAATTATTTAATCTTATGTTTCTCTATCTTCCAATAAGGCAAATTAAAGCGGAAAAGTTCAAACTGAAGAAATAATGTTGCGTTTAATTGTAAAGAAATGGACTTCTTTAGAAAAAGTTCTTAAAGATCCTAGAAAAGAAGAAATTCAAAAGGTTTTTTTTTTTTTTCAAATTGAAAAGTGACTTTTCTAATATATATATAACTAATCTTTTTGAATGTGTGATACTCCCCTAAAATTGTTCCCTGCCCTCTATCTCTATTTTGCCTTATACATTTCATGTTTATAGAGAGTTGTCTCTAAACATGTTTTCTGAATTTTCAACACTTGTATAAAAATGACTTTTCTTTTTTCTTTTTTTTAACGAGACACAAAATCAAAGAAAAACTTTAACAACTAAATACAAGGGCTATGTTTGACGACACGTAGTAGTAAGCGATAAGATGTGATGAATCAATAAGTAAGTAAATCTCATCATTTTTATCTTATCTGAGGCTGCAAAATCATCCGAAAACACTCAAAATGCTTCAAATGATAAAAATATCACAAATCGTTGTTTTAGAATAAATTAAGGTCCATGGGATTCAAAAGCGAACCTTTGAATTAAAACCCTTAAACCCATTTTCGCACGGTCATAACCACATTGCCCTGTCACTAACCATTTTGAACACAAACAAGTGCGTCCCCACCTCAAAACAACTCCAAGAAACATTAAATGCCCTCTCCACTTCACTCAACCCACATCTCGCTTATACACGCTTTGGCGCCAAAACAATCAAACGGCCATTATCACCACCCATCCAATTACCAATTGTGTATAAATCGTAGTGTACTTATTTAAAAAATTGGTCAACAAAAGTCATTGTGTTTGATAATGTAGTTGTGTAATTATAAGATTCATTTCATATCTCCTCATCTTTTATGATTAATTTCATATATTGTTGTTTCCCAAATTACAACTTTTGAATGCATAAAGTACAATGTTTTTAAAGCATACTTTGGGTAAATATGAAATTTCGATTTTGAGAGGGTGATATGAAATTGCCCTAATTATAAAGTGTAAAACAAGAAGGTTATTATTTAATAGTTTAAAATAGTTTTAATTAATAATAATTAGATAAATAGTTTTAAAAATAATTTTATTTTTCTAATAATTTTCTAATATAATTAGGATTGTAAAATGTATTTTTCATATCTTCTTCATGAAACATTTAAGATTGTAGTAGTTGGTAATGTTTCAAACGTTTGTTAAGGCTTTGCTAAACAAGCAATTCATTGTATTCTTCTGCTTATCGCTTAAATCTTTGCAAAAGCTTGTTGCCAAACATGACCAACAAGCATTTGCATTTGTTGATTTTAAGATCTTCTACGTTTTCAAGAATCCCTTTCAGAATTTGGAGAATATTTATCGAATAGATATCTTAATAAATAGTAGGCGACTACCTGTGCATAACAACAAGATTATTTGTGGTAAACAACTATAGTAGCGATATTGTGGCAAAGTATTTCGTGTAACGTTTATACATAAAACGTAAAATAATCAAAATGTATTTTAAAAAGGTTGTAACATACGATAATTTAACTCAAAGAACAATTCTTAAATTGTATCAAAGAATGTATAAAAAATTTAGTCAAACTGAAAATGAAATATTAAATCCAGATTGAAATAGCTAACAATGCACATTATTCATCACATAAAACGTCTTGGTACACAACAGTTATTGTGTAGACTTCTTGACTGAATTCTTGGGTATGATCACTAATACTTTTGTAGTTCTACGTGATATCCCTCTAGATAACACAACATAAATCTGACCATGCGAGAAAACAGTCAGACAAATAAACACCCACATTTGGAGTTTGTCTGCCCTGAGCTTTGTGATAGTCATCGCAAAACTAAAGCGCATATGAAACTGTTTTCTCTTTAATTTGAAAGGGAACATGTCTTCTTTAGATGAAGAAAGAGGAATTCTCGACAAAAACTCTCTAATTCCAGCATGTCGGCCGACAACGATCTCAGATTGATGACATTAGGATCAAAACTTTTATTAAAACAAAAAACGCGATAGATAAAAGATAACATTCTTTTCATCAACATAGCATCAACATTCTTTTCATCAACTATAGACTATATCAACTTCAACTATTAGGTAATACAATAATGATGGAAGTTATTTTACATATCAAACTTTTCTCACACACCAAGGGACTCATCTCCAACATCCATCTAAAAAGAAATCAATGTCGATTTTAAAAGCGTTTTATTATTTCACATATTTTTATAATTTAAATATCTTAAACCGTTAATCGTTACGAAAATATTTACATCGTCTCGACGAGCATTTAATTGTCTTTCTATAGAAGATGACTTTGATATACTTCGAAAAGAAAAAAAAACATTTTTTCACTTTTTCGTCTTTTTCTTTTACGTTCTCGAAATTTGCATGAAAAATCATATATGAACATGTGATATTAATGTTAAATCATATATGATATGTAATATATCACATGTGATATGATAAGTATATCATATGTGATTTTACACTAATATCATATGCGATATTACATATCATAAATGATTTAACATTCATATCACATATAATATTCAAATTACTGTTTAATCATATATGATTTTTTAATGAAAATTTTAGTAACGTAAAAAAAAACGAAATTTTCTTTTAAAAAAAAGGTGAAAAATACGGATTTTTTTTTTGTCGAAAGTATATCTAAGTACCTATTTATAGAAAGATAATTAAATGTTCGTCGCAATGATATATTTTTTTTCGATTAACGATTAACGGTTTGAAAGATATATTATTATTTAAAAAAAAATGATGAAAGTGGTTTTTTAAATTATTAGCATTAATCTTATCAATTAAATCAAATAAAAATGAATGATGAAATTGATCATTTTTGTATATAAAGAATCGTTTGTCATCAAATGATTTTAAATCTACAATAATAAATATAGTGTCTTATATGGTAGAGATGTGGGTGAATTTTTAAGAACTATGGTAAATTAAATAAAAAAAAGTCTCGTCTCTTGCTTTAGAAACTACATATTAATATTGTTTAGATAAAGACTTAAAGCCACCTACGCATGTCAAGTTAAATTTGTAAAGTTGCCGAATATTAAATCACCTTTTTGATGAGGTGAACGCGAAGATGACCGACTCAAAATTTTTAATATTGTAATATTTGCCGGCTCAAAATTTTTGTGGAATATTATTAAGGAAAATGATAAAAAAAAAAAAATCGTCAAAACACATCGCGTTTCTTTTTTGGATATCGATTTTTTTTCCTATAAGTATACTAAACTTTAATTTTCCTTTTGTGACAAAAATCACACTTATAGTGTAATTAACCTTCTTAATCCCACTAAACCCGTTTTAAGTGTGATTTTATGTCATGAAAGCGAAAATTACGCAGTTTAGTCTTCTGATAGGAAAAAAAAATCATCAAGTTGCCACATTTTTCCTTTTCGGGCATCGAACTTTTTATATCGTTTTCTTACGCTTTACACGCTTTAGTCCGTTTTTCACGTTGCTTCACTTTTTACGTTTTGTCCGTTTTACACGTTTTCGCTTTTTACGTTTTGTCCGTTTTGCAAGTTTCGCCGGTTTTTATGTTTTTATCCGTTTTTACGTTTCGTTAGTTATTTTATGTTTTCTCCGTTTTACGTTTAGTCCATTTTTACGTTTCGTTCATTTTTACGTTTCGTCATTTTTATACGTTTTCGTTTTCGTTTTCTCCGTTTTTCGTTTTCGTCCGCTTTTCGTTTTGTCCGCTTTTACGTTTCGTCCGTTTATTCGTTTTGCGTTTTCGTCAACAGTTTTTACGTTTTGTCCGTTTTAGACTTTTTCGTCCGTTTTACGTTTTCGTCGATTTTCGTTGTCCGTCCGTTACGTTTTCCTTTTACGTTTCGTCCGTTTTATTTTACGTTGTTTTTTACGTTTTGTCGCCGCCTCGTTTTGTTTTGCGTTTTCGCCACGTTTCGTTTATTTTTACGTTTTAAATACATTTTTACGTTTCGTCGCATTTTTAACGCTTTTGTCCGTTTTGCACGTTTCTTGGTTTTTTTTTAAACTTTTGACCGTTTACATGTTTTTGTTTTATCCGTTTTGCGTTTTCGTCCGTTTTTCCGGCGTATTATTAAATGGACGAAAACGTAAAAATGGATGAAACCATGTAAAACGGACAACAACGTAAAAATTGGACGAAACGTAAAACGGACAAAACGTAAAAACGAGGAAAGCGTAAAACGGATAAAGACATAAAAATGTATTAAAACGCGAAACAGTATAAAACGTAAAAACGGACGAAAACGGTTAAAATCGATTTAAAACGGTTAAAACCGGACAAAACGTCTAAAACGGATAAAACGTAAAAATGGAGGAAAGCGTAAAGCGGATAAAGACATAAAAACGGACGAAAACGTAAAACAGTAAAAAGCGAAAAACGGACGAAACGTCTAGATAAAACGTAAAAACTCGACGAAAACGCAAAACGTAAAAATTGTCAAATAACGGACGGCGTAAAAAATGCATTTAAAACATGTAAAACGGACAAAATCATAAAACCGGAAAACGAAAAACTACTCGCGGCGAAAACGTAAAAATGTATACAAACCGTAAAAAGCGGACGGCGTGTAAAACGGACAAAACGTAAAAGCGGTCGGCGTAAAACCGACGAAACGTAAAAACCGGACGAAAACGTGTAAAGCGTGAAAAACTATGGTACGTATAAAAAGTTCGATGCCGGAAAATGAAAAGGAGTGGCAACGATTAAGCTTTTTTTTTACCTATAGTAGGGTTAAACTTCAAAAATACAACAAACATGCAATTTTCCTTGTGACACAAAATCACACTTAAAACGGGTTTAGTGGGATTAAGAATGTTAATTACACAATAAGTGTGACTTTGTGTCACAAAAGGAAAATTAGTCAGTTTAATCTTCTATAAAGATCTTCTTATAAAAAAAAAGTTTGATCTTGGGAAAAGGAAAAGTGAACGTGCGAACTTTTTGATCTGACACCTTCCATGCCAAATTTCTTCAACATGTCCTCACATATTTATCCCGACGATAAATATCCCATCATGTTCTCGCTGAACTTGAGACCTAAAAAGAAAGTAAGCTCTCCCATAGCACTCATCCGAAATTCTCCGCTTCATCGGATCCTCGAATTCCACACACGAGCTTCTAGGTGGATCCAGAAAATGATGTCATCCACATACCTGGTATGATGTCTCATTGAGTTCTTCTTTAGAAAAAGAGTCTTATCAATGGCACCTCTTGCAGCCATGCTCAAACAGAATGATGAAAGCCTAGCATACCATGCCCTTGTGCTGATGAAGTCCATAGAGAGCTTTAACGACTACGTAGACATGATTAGGATGATCACGGGTCTTCAAATCCTTTTGGTTGTATGACATAAACTTCTCTTCAATCTCACCCATACAAAAGGCACCTTTAACATCCATTTGATATAGCATGAAGCCCATGTATGATGCATATGCCAAGAAAATTCGAATGGCCTCTACTCTTGCAATGAGTGCAAACACTTCATCATAATCAATCCTTCTTCTTGCTCGAACCTTGAGCGACTAATCTTGCTTTGTTTTTAATAGCCACACCCACTTGCATCTCTTTTGTTCTTGAGAATCCATTTAGTTCCAATGGCATATTTGCCATTTGGTAATGGTACCAAGATCCAAACTTGTTGGTTACGAAGCTGTTGCATTTAGTCTTGCATTGCCTTCGACTTGAGTCTTGAGCTTGAGTGACACCGGTTGGCTCTACTTGAGAAAGAAAACACGACGAATGATAATGCTTGAAGTCATGTGATTGTCTCTTTCTTGATTAGAGACATAGGAGAGAAAAGCAACTCTGTCCAAATTTAGGACTAGAGATAGCCCTGAGTTCTAACGGAGCTAGAATGTCACCAATAATATTGGATTGAGGGTGAGTGATGTTGATTCTTTTGGTAGCGATGGGGTTGACATCAATGGTAGGTTCAAGATTAGACACAGTTGGTACAAAGTTGTGTCATAGGAAGGTGTGGTGAAAATGCCAGTTAGGGTTGATGATTTCCAAGATCGCGAAGGACTTGGAAAGCAGTATCTGGTCACAAAGTGCGTGGACACTCTAGTAGGAATAGGAGTAAAGCAGACGAGCTTTTCGGCAATTGGTGACGATGGGAGGGCTGCATCAATGTCGGCGAGAAATGTGGTTTCACAGCGGTTTCATTTGCAAACTCCCATTCACCTTCTCGACTTCAAGCTTAAGCGCAAACTCTTGAGTCTGAAGCTAGCAAGGTCCTCGGCATAGTGTGATTCATCTTCACTCTCGGTGACCTATCTCTTGAAGAGTTACTGCAACAATGTTAGGGGAGAAAGAAGGCACTAGAATGGGTTGTTCATCATCTTCAAATTCACTTCCAGTCAGTATCAAGGTACTGCATTGTTAGTGGGAGTTTCTTGAGGGCTGCACTGGTTAGCCATATGTCTAGTATAACCTAGATAGTCGCTTAGGTAGTCAAGATCAAAAGACCACACATGACCACATCTTGAACATTTGGCTTATCTTCTAGGTATCACGAGGTTCAAAGTCTCCTATCTTCTTGGCGAGATAAGTTGTACCTCTGTAAGCCTTGCTAAATAGCCCACAATATAACCATCATCGACCTTTCATCAAACTTCCCAAAGGATCACTTGTGTTCGAATGGTCACTTGACAACCAAAGGTTTGAGGTAATGAATGGCGGAACCTTCCCGAAGTTCATATGGTGTTTTGAGGTGAGGTCTAGTTATGGAGACTACATAAGTACATAGCAAGTCGTACAACTTGATCCAAACTTATAGTGGGCAATTTGGGTCTGCAACATTGATCTCGCAGCCTCAATCAAGGTTCTATTTTTCTTTCAGCTACCCAATTTTGTTCGGGGTTCTTGGATTGCTATAGTCCTCTTAATCCCTTTAGACCTCTGAGTTCTATTATAATGGCATTCTTGAACTCTGTCCCATTATCACACCGAATTCCCTTAACCTTCTTGTTCAACGATTTTCAACGAGGGTGATGAAGTCTTTCGACCTTGGAGTTGTTTCATCTTTAGTCCTAGAAAGAACACCCAGCAAAATGCTAAAACCATCGGTGATGACCAAACAATAGAACTTGTGATCAATGCTTGACTTGAGTTGGACCAAATAGCGCGCTTAAATTTATCATTTTCCCTATTATTAAAGCAAGCATTTTAAAAATTTGTCATGTATATATTATGAGATTTAAAAATAGTTTTAAGTTAACAATTTTTGAATTTTTAAGTGAGAAATTTAAGTTTTAAAAGAAGTATTATTAAGATTAAAAATTACTCAGCTTTAAAATTTTTAAGTTTTAAGCAAATTCCCTTTTCTTTTATATGTGGTTTTATTTGCTAGCAGGGGTTTGCACCATATAATATAGCCTGTACTTTCGTGATAATGTAAAACTATGATGACAGAATTTACATACGATCCATATTAATCGATTTGTCTAGACATTCCAGAAAGAAATTCATAAATTAAATACGATCCATATTATTTTCTCAAACGAATATGAAGAATGTTGGCCAATATATGTCGTTATCATAAATTAAATAAATATACAAGTATAACCTGTGGACAACGACTTAACCTAATTCGCAAGTTTGATTTTCTTATTAGCATTAATTAATTATATTGTAAGCGACAGAATATCAAGATTGTGTAAATTTGTAATGATGAACAAACACAAAAACACAGCACTGGAAACATTGTGAGTGAAATAATGTTGGAATATAAGTCTTGTATACTTTCAAACAATAACCAACAAAATAAGAAGATTAATCAACTATGCAAGCTATATTAATTAATTAACTAAATGATCTATATATAACAAGATCTTATATCTAAATAATGATAAAGAAAAAAAAAATTAATAATATTAACAAATTATGTGGAAAAATCGATCATGGTGAACCCACCATGATTATGCTAGAGACCAAAATATTATACTACAGCCACCTGAATAGTGAACTAGTGCTTTGCAACAAGGTATATGACAAAAATGCTTAAAATTAAATAAATACTGTCGATTTTTTAACATATATATCAACATGTCTTTTTATGAATTATAAAGGTAACTTGGGATAAATTTTCTTTAAATATTACAAAATATGCATGGCTATGGAATAAAATTTAGCGACATCATTGACATTGTGGAGCTGAATAGTAGTGTTAGTAATTAATGATCGACAACAAAGATAAATGCAACCACGTACGAGTGACCGACGAAGGGTGAGAGGAGCACAAGAAGTTCGAAATTACGATGTTTGACCATGACATGGTGAATTTGGTTGGTGGTTTGGAATACTGATTGTTGAATATTTTGTTTTTTGATATTATGTTCTTGAAGTTTTGGTTTGAATGTTGGATTAGTATATTTGAATACTGGACTTTCTCAATATGAAATTCAAGTGAACCTTAGATTTTTTCTTGGAAAGCAATATATTAGTTAAAGATCTAGCAATTCAAGTTGGTAGAAATTACAAATGAAACAAGATATCGACTCTGAGAACACTACAACGATCTACAGACCGTGAACGAGAACCCTATAACACAAGAACCATGACCATATCCAACACACGCTTAATCACGAGTCGAAGACCCTACAACACCAAAACCACGATGGCCGACACCAATTCCACAACCATCCAATACCCACCGAACCACTACCCTAGAGCACAAACACCATGACTGATTGACCATACCAACACTCCTGAGCCACAACCATCCAACACCAAAACTACAACCCTCGAACAACCAAACCCAGACCCTCCAACATCAATGTCCGCTTAACCATGGCCCTCCAAAACCAAAACCATGACACTTAGACACATAAACCTCTACCCTTCAAACCCGCTCCCGAAAGTACGACCCTCAAACACATAAAAATCAACTCTTCAAACCCCTCGAACACAAATATCATGACCCTTTTAACACTCACTGAGCCACGACTCTCCAACACCAAACCATGCTCTTCCAACACCTGAATCATGACATTAAAACCACGACATTTGGAACTCTAAACCATGAACCAAACTTGAAATACCAACGACCGACCCTAAACCAATTGCAACTATGGACCACTACGCCCAAACAAGGATTTCAGAATGTAAAATCCAACTCATAAACCTCGCTTCCAAACCCACCAAAAGCAATATTACTAAGGGCAATCACTTGACATAAGGTATGGAACATGTTAAAACCGATCACGACCTTGACACCTATAGAAAACAAAATTTTAAAACGAAAACCAACTCTTGAATCTCAATTCAAGAGTAACTTTTATTAATCAACCAAAACCAAGAACAAGATCAATAAGCCACTGATCTTAATCAGTTACAACTCTCAAACCACAACTGAATCACAATAACATCACAATACTTGCCACTGCTACTCAGGTGCAAATCTATTGACTACTTTATTAATAGTTCTATTACGATACTCAACAACTCACCATCACTTTTAAATAATAAAGATCACAAATACATGTTTTGGTTGATATCAAGAAGTAACAGAGAAAACTGTGTGAAAATGCAACCGGGTTATGAAACCCTAGCTGGTGAATAAGTCTTTTATATAGCCTTCAACTTTCCTCTTTCACAACTTGACAACTCTAGCCCTTGATCTTCTAAACTCTTTACAAACTTGGAAGGAACAACTAACTAGTAATAATCTGAAATAGACAATTGACACAATCAGTGCCTGAAGTATTAGTGTTCCAGTTTTGAGTTAATTTTAACTTCCCCCTTAACTCAATTTTGGAACACATCAAACAATCCAAGTTTGAAAACCAATTTTTCATGTTGCAGCTTATCCAATCCCTTAGTAAAAATATCAGTTGTTTGTTCAACTGACTAAAATTTTTCATTTTTAATAACACCTGCCAATATTTTATCTCTCACAAAATGTAAAACAATTTCCAAATGTTTAGTCTTCTCATGAAAGACAGGATTAGCAGTAATCTTAATTGTTGCTTGATTGTCACAAAATAGTATTACAGGTAAAAAAAATTTCCCCAGTTTAGCTTTTAAAACCCAAACAATTTTTGAAGTGGCAGAGGCCATGGCTCTGTATTTAGCCTCTGCACTAGACTTAGAAAAGTTATTTTATTTTTTGCTTTTCCAGGAAACTAATGAACCATTTAAAAACAAGCAAAACCCTATAACAGACTTCCTAGTAACCATACACTATGCCCAGTCTGCATCCACATAAGTCTCAAGTGATTCAAAAGTGTAGAAAACTAGAAGGGGGGTTGAATAGTTTACCAATTAAAAACTTTGTTTTGAAACTTATTGAAAGATCAATTGATATTGATCTTTGGATATGTTGATGAAATATGCAAGTAATATGTAAAGAGTAAATAAGGAAATAAATGATCAAACCACAACAAGTTGTTTATAGTGGTTCGGTCTACAAGGACTCTATTTCCTTGCCTACTCCACTCCCGAGTCTCACACTCGAGAGTTTAACTTCACTAGTCAACAAGCTCCTTTCACCGGCGGAGAAAACCTTTACACTTAACTACACAATTTCCGACACTAAGCTAGATGTCGAGTTCTTTCCAAGGGTACAACTACTCCCACACATAATGTATTTTGAGGACTAAAATACTAACCACTCACACTCACAAGATTATGATGGTTTAATACAACAATGAAGTATGAATCAACACTAGATCATACAACACTAAACAAACAAGACTTCCAACTTCTCGTTTGAAGCTTGAATGTGACTTGATCTTCTTTGCTACAAAGAGATCACTACTATGATATGAAATTGAGTTAGAAAGGTTAGAGAAGATATGTATGAGTATATTAGAAAGGGTTGAAAAACTACTTGGCTTGGCATTGCTATTTATAGCCAAAATGGACGAGGGCGTCCACGGACCTCGGAACCCTTAAAGGGTTCCGCTGTACCAATTTGGTACCATGGTCGGACACCAAGATATCAAATTTTGCCAAAGTCAACTCTATCTAAGTGAGATTGTGCAAGATATGAAGAGTACAAATCCACACAAAATATCTAATGAAATCTTCCAATGATTTCCATGATGCATCACATGATGTCATATGTTGTATTTCTATTTTAGAAATATGCAAGTATTTAAGTAGTGTTTGGTTTAAGAACCTAACACATTCTAAAAACTACTATCATACATAATGATTAGAGTCATATCAAGATGTCACTAATCATAAATGTAAATCTTGAATGAAGAATATATTGTTTGAAAAAGCTTGTTTTAATATCTATTAAACTTGACAAGCTTTAAGCTTTTATACAAATTAAATTTACTTTTGTCGTTAACAAAACTTAGGTAAATATCAAAATATAAATAACGTTTAATGACGATATTTGTATTAACAATCTCCCTTTTGTTGAGGACAAAATATAAATTTTATTTTATAAAAGATACAAAGTTTGTGCAAGAGTTATAAAATATTAGTTTTAGAACTTGAAAAGAGAATGATAATGCAAGTGTATGATGTTTGACTTTTACGAAAGTCAAAGTATTCACTAGTTGTTGCATGATGTTGACTTTTCGAGAAAGTCAAAGTATGCGATTGACTTTTAAGAAAAGTCAAGTATTATCAATGATATATCCTGTTTGACTTTTTCGAAAGTCAATGTCGGTTGACTTTTCGAGAAAAGTCAAAATATAATCAAGTTCTATATTTTCTCCCCTTTTGTCTCAACAAAAGAAGAGGCGATCTTGAATGTAATGAGCAGAGCCATTATCTCCCCTTAATCAAAGCTCCCCAAATTGGGTGCTTAATGGGAAGATACATGGATTGTGAAAATAAAGCTACAAAAAATGTTAGTAATAATGATCATTCACAAGTATTTCCAAACACTATGTAAAAGTACCAACACTATAATAAAACACCATTCATTAGTTAAAATTTTCATGAACAAAGGTCATGAAAGGAGAACACAATGATGTGTTTTAGTACAAAAAAAAAAAAAAATCATAAGAAAAGAAGAACTAAAAATGCTAATCTATGACCATCCTAGTTAGATGGTGGATGAGAAAAGAGCGTTGAGGCGCTCAAGGATATGATTGAGGATGAACCTCATTTCCTCTTGGAAGTCATGGACCATAACCCGGGTCCTTTCCACGGTTTGGGCCGTTTGCTCACAAGTTGAGCAACCATGCCTAGGGGTAGTATGTTTGGGAAGGTTGTGGTGGTGGTATGGTAGATGTGTTGGTGGTGTTGGGAATGTTTGGGGTGGTCATGATGGAGGCAAGCAAAGCATTTGCATTTGCATAGTCTCACTTAAGTGAGAATCCACCATGCCTTTGAATTGGTGGAGGTTGTGGAGTTCCGCAGAATCTCCTCTGTATGACCATTAAACCCACAATGCTCACAAAAAAGGTAGGATCACCATCGGTCCTCCTATTATCATTAGGTCTAGGTCCATTGTTAGGTCGGAAGGAATTACCGGAGGTTGGGGCCTTTGAGAATTTCCTCTATTGGATACATTGAAGTTAAACACGTTGGTGAAACCTCAGAGAGGTCCCATCAACTAAACCAGTGACCATAGATCTGTGAGACTCCTCACTAGAAATAATGGCAAAAGCCCCTTTAACATCAGGTAGAGGGTCTCTAGATAGAATGTTACTTCTTATTTGCATATAAGAGTCATCTAATCCCATTAAAAATTGCAACAACTTCATTAGCTAGTTATGTTTTTTATAGTCATCAGATGCATGACAAGTGCACCTGGGCAGTTTAACCAGAGCATCAAATTGTTTCCATAAAGTGCTCAATTTATTCAAATACTCAGCAATAGAACTACCATTTTGAGACAAAGAGTTAATTTTGTGGTGTAAGTTAAAAGTAACAGACCCATCAACTCTATCAAAGTTTCTTGTAACTCAGTCCATACATCAAGAGCCAATTTAACCAAAAACAATTCTTCTGATATAGAATTTAAAATCCACCTAAGAACAACAACATTAACCTAATCCCATTGTCTATCTAAGACCTCATCAACATTAGACCTTTTACAAGTACCATCAATAAATCCAGTTTTATTCTTTCCTTCTAAAGCCAACAACATGGCACAAGACCACACATTATAATTTTCAGTCCCTTTAAGTTTGATGGACACAACAATCAAAGATGCAAAGTCACTAGGGTCTAAATTCAATGGGTGGCTAAGGTCAAGATTACTTATTAAGGTAATAGGTTCATCATCCTCTTCAGAATCATGAACAAATTGTTCTTTATCAGAACACAAAAAAGAGCAGAGAAAGTAGTTTCCAGGATTTCCCTGCCACTCAAGGTGGTAGCTCAAGGGCGCACACAAGCAATCGATAACAATAAAAGAACAAAAAAACACAAACATAAAGCAAATAACAGATAATAGATAATCAATAATCAATCCACAAGTTCCAATATTTCCCAATTCTATCCTTAAGCAATCTAAAATGAAAGAAAATAAAAAAGAAAGAAAAAGAGAGGGTGTGAGAGGTGTTACAGTGCACACAATTTTTCCAAGAAGCAGCGAAATCAAACCCAGGCTATGTTCTTGATTCACTTAGTTAAGAACACAACTCACCATAACTCAATCAACATAGAATCAATCACTAACCAAACCCTAATTTTAGGAATTAGGGAAAAACACGAGAACCACCTCAAGATCTACCAAGAACCACTATTAGTTGATCATAAAGACTTTAATCAACCAACGAAAGTATCTAAAGATCAAACCCCTAAAATTATCCAACCCCGATTTTTTCAAAAAATTGGCATTTTATAAAAACCTTTTAGGTCTGAACAATTAGACCCAAGATCGTCAAATAACCAAGGTTAATTGCTAGCCAAATTTTATTCAGAAACCACAATTTTCAAAAATCTATTTAGTGCAAGATAAAAAGCTTTGCTCGATACCATGTAAAAACAAATATTTAAAGAAGAAACCAACTCTTGAATCTCAATTCTATAGTAACTTTTATTAATCAATCAAAATCAAGAACAAGATCAATAAGCCACCGATCTTAATCGATTCTGACTCCCAAACCACAAGCGAATCACAATAACACGACAATACTTGCCATCGATACTCGGTGCAAGTCTATTGACTAATTATCAATAGTTCTATTACAATACTCAACAACTCACAACCACTCTTAAATAATAAATATCACGGATCGGGTTTTGGTTTTGGTTGATATAAAGTAATAGAAAACCGTGTGAAAATGCAATTGAGGTTATGAAACCTTAGTTGGTGAATAAGTCTTTTCAACTTTCATCTTTCACAACTTGACAGCTTTAGCCCTTGATCTTCTAAACACTTTACAAACTTGGCGGAACAACTACTTAGTAATAATTTGAAATAGACAATTGACACAATCAGTCCCTGAAGTATTAGTGTTCCAGTTTTGAGTTAATGTTAACAACACCTGAAACATACCCTACTCAAATCTCAAATAAAACAATTTTCGGTCACACGATCTATCCGAGTGGTGAGGCGCAAGAAGTAAAGTCGGTTGACGGAGAAAATTCTCGTAATGTATGAACATGGCTTTTTGAAACGACCCTTGCTAAAACCACCGGTCTCGATCCTCAACCCTCGACTTTTGCTATATTCCTTGTTTGCGTCTAGTCAGTTTTAGTTCTTTATGACGAGGCGACTCGGTATATGAAAACCCTTTTCTTTTTGTCATTTGTCCGGAGGAAGTATGGAAATCGCCGATAACTATTTTATGAAAAGCGAAATGCCAACTATTGTTTGGAGTAATATATTTTGATTTTCTTTATTTAATTCATTCTCATTTTTTCTTTGAAAAAGTGATTAGGTACATATAAAATTTTGCATGATAAAGGTAACAAATATATGTTAAATTAAATTATCCTATATGATACACGTTATATAGTCTAGAGTTTGGTTTAATAAAAATCAAAGAAAAATTAAAGATTAAATAAATCTTTCTCAACAATTCATTTTTTCATCAAAATAATAACATAAACTTTTACCTTCATTTTAAAAAACTAAATATCTCACAAACCATTGATCGTTAGACGAAATTAATCATATCATCACGACAAGCATAAAATTACATTTAATTTGATATCTCACATCATATACTTTCGACGAATTTTTTGACTTTTTTGTGGGTTTAAGGTTTACGGTTATAATTTAGGTTTTTAGGGTTTAGGGGTTTGACTTTTTTGGATTAAGTTTTTAAGGGTTAGGGTTTAGGTTTTTTATGATTTAGCGGATAGGGTTTAGGTTTTTTTGGTTTAGCGATTAGGGTTTTAGGGGTTTAAAGTTTTAGAGGTTTAGGGGTTAGAGTTTTTAGGGTTTATGGTTTGTAGTTTAGGGGTTGTGTTATACAAAAGAAAGTATTTTAAAATTTTCATTTATAGTGTAATATATCAAAACTCATAAAAACGATAAAAATAAGTTTATCAAAAGTATACAATATTACATCTTTATAAAAAGATAATTTTATTCTTATCGCAATGGTATAATTAATTTTATCTAACTATTAACGGTTTGTAAGATATTTAGTTTTTATTTGATCTTTATTGATCTCACCTCCTATAGTCTATATACTTTGAAAGATGCGTATGAAATTATATAATTATGCTAGTAGTTTTATACGTTTATTTTTACAAGTCGGATGTATAGCTTCAACTCGATCAATGTGACAATATAATCTAAAAAACAATCAAAGTAGACTTCAATAGTTCAATATTTAAAGTTACAAAATCGTGCCTAACTTCTTAATTCTCGTAAATCATTCACACAAAGTGAAAACGAAGTTTTGTCAAATGCAACTTACTGAACTCCTAGAAAGGTAGCCTTACGGCATCCATGGCAAATTTTACATATATTTTGTAATAGAAAAAATGAGTTTTTAACTTTTTATTAACAAACGATCGAGAAACTAGAAGACAAAGGAGGTCTTCTTACAAACTTACTGATATATATATTTACCAAAGAAATGAGTCTTCATTGTCGACTTCAGCTACTAGTTGCCATGAAGAAGCATAATAGCCGAAATCATTGGTGCGATGAGAGTTATCAAGAGAAAGATCTGGCAAGTGAAAGAATGTATCATCGTAGTCTTCTGTCGATGAGAGTGATGCCACTGATTCTTGAGTATTATCGGACGACAAAGTATTTGATGAACTAGAATGAGAAAGTGTGTCCTGGCTAGGTTTTTTGACTCGATCATTGCTAAATGAGGCAGCAGCCTTGGCCGCGGCTTCTTGAATGTCTTTACGTGAGGTGGTAGCTGGTTGTGGAAGTAGATGCACCATATCTGGGAAATTAAGGAAAGCGGCTCGACCTTTTATGGCTATTGCAGCCACATCATGGGCTCGAGCCGCCATCTCAGCAGTTGTGAATGTTCCAAGCCATATTCTTGATTTTTTTCTAGGCTCACGAATTTCGGACACCCATTTGCCCCAACTCCTTTTTCGTACACCGCGATATATAGGATGATGTTCACCGTTTTCGTGTTGTTTCTTTTGCTCATTGCCATTGTTTCCATCTTGATGCCGCTTTGAGCCTTCTTTTGGATTGCATTTCTTTTGACAAATTGTGCTGGTAGTGGTCATAGTGTTACTAGTGGAAGATGAGAATAAGGGGGTGTTTACTTTTCACTTTTGAGTTGCATTTTCCATGTTACTTTGCAAATGTAGTATATGATAGTTGTGGTTGCCAGCTCCAAAAGAGTGTTCCTAAATGGTAGAACATAGGGCTAGAAGAAAATGAGTGGGGGATTTTAATTGATTAATATGATGATATTGGTTTGTATAAGAAAGTGATAGGCCTACATAGCATCTTATTCTTTTTGTATTATCTTCATATCGTGTATAGGTGGTATAAATAGATGGGCAATGGCCAATGGGTATAAGAAACCCGGTAGGTTTGGATTCGTTTGATTTACAATAAAATATAAGGATATTACGCATTTAGAAATGACCGAAATACCTTGTCAAGGTAAAAGATTAAATCTGGTTATTTTCACTTTGGCCGGGGACGCAAAATTCAATCACAGAGATTACACATCTTTTAAAGCCATAGAGATTGCATCTACGATTTCGATAAACTTGTAACCGCATAGACGTTTTTAGCAATCACCTAATCATGTATTAAACGGTGACAATCTCTAGCCGAATGATTTTTCTAATTAATCGTGTAGATGGAAATTATACTCGAGTTACTATTAACCAATTATACAGGCAAGTTAAGTGTATCGGGTCGTTGTTCAGATCGTGTGTCATTGGCAAGTTTTCAAGGCCATGTCATTTTCTTTTTGACAGGTAGCAAATAATAAGGATGTTTCATATACTAGGTCGAGGTCGCTTGGTAAGTATTTTTGGTTGTAGTTCAAGTCAGTGACTAGTACTTTTTTTTTTTTTTTTTTTTTTTTTTTTTTTTACCATGCGCATTAATAGAAAACCGACATGTTTCACAAATATGGGTTCGTTGATTCATACACGTTTTTTCACTGAATCATACACGTTTATAGGTCAAAAGTGTGTATTAATGATTACCTTTGACCATAAACTTATCATTAAATAATGATTACCCTTTTTTAAAATATTAAGTAATACCTTTTTTTTAATTAATATTATATCTCTTATAATTTATTTGAAATTTAATAACACTATTAAAGCTTATCTTTGTCACAATATCGAGTTAGACATAGTGACTAAAAAAATATTTCTTTTAGGCATTAAACTGACGTTTTGTCTTCCTTTAAGTATTATGACCAAATTATGACCATTTTACCCTTGAAAATATTTCAAAAAAAAGAAATTTGAAAAAATTTGAAATTTCGAAAAAAGTATTTGAAAAAAAAAAATTCAAAAAGAATTTGGAAAAAAATTTGAAAAAAAGTATTTGAAAAAATTTAGAAAGGGTAAAATAGTCATAGTTTGGTCATAATCTTAAGGAAGACAAAATGTCGAGTTTAATGTCTAAAAAGTTATTTTTTAGTTATTACGTCGAATCGATATTTGTGACAAGTATAATCTTTAAAATGTGTCTTTACTTTTAGTTTAATTTCTAATTAAATTTTTATCGACGTATTATCGAATACAAATAGTTAACGAGAAAATAAATTGTCTATTAAAAATAAAACATGTAACAATTGTAATAACTTTATAAAATAAGAAGTCATGAATATATTTGTCTTTCATTCTGAATAATTTGAATATACATGCGTTGTCGACTAACATATGTGTTCTACCATCCAAATGCATTTTCACTTTTATATGCAATCCAAAATGGATGAGTTAACGATAATGGGCATTTTCACTTTTATATGCATTTTCACATTTCCATCTCGGAGGTTCCTAGGAAGATTGATGGGGTGATATTGAATAAACCAAAGTCTAATTTTGTGTATCGCTCTAAGTCGAAACCAGTTAAACCATGTTAAGATAAGGATACCAACATGGCAAATATGGCATCTACATTAGGTACTATGGTTAATACGAGTAATAAGTTTGGTGTTTTGAATTCGTTTGATGTTGAAAAACATGCTACAGGTCAAAAGGAGGATTTGCAAAATAGGGATGGTGTTGGTTTGAACACTCGTTCTAAGAAGGTTGTTGATTTGGTTGATGAGGAAAGTGAAAGTGATGTCGAAGATGTGTTTGATGAAGCTGCGAGCTTTATGACATCTAAACTTCCTAAGATTAATAAAGGTTCTACTAGTGGATTTGGAGTTGAGAAGTCTCGTTTTTACGAGCAAAGGAAAGAGAACTACGAAGAAGACCCTTATGATAATAATGATTTTGATAATCTAGGCCTTACCAAAGAACAAATGGCTTTTGCTAATTCTTTTGATATTAATATTGGTGGCCAAATTATATATGAGATTTTATAATTGTTCATAAGTCTAGTTTGTCATTCTTATGAAAGTTATGGTTTGATGCATAAATGGTGCGTTTGTTTCCGCCTATATAACGAGTTGAAATGCGGGATTCACTCACATCTTATGTACTTAATTGTTGTTTTTAGTAATAAATTTAGTAAGGTTAAACCGATTACCAAAAAAAACATAACAATAGATCCATATGTTTCATTTCATGAAACACTTCAATTTCTTAATATTCAAATGAATTAACATCTTAAGAAACTACAAAGAAAAATTCAATATCTCTATAATGGGTTTAAATCAATTAATTCAACCGTCGTTCGTTGCCACTACACTAGCCGTTGCAACCGCTGTCTACTGCAACCGTTGTCAACCACAACCGCTTGCCGACAGCAACCATTGGATAGTCCATTTTCATTTTTCTTTTCTTTATTTATTTAATTTTTTTTAATTTGCAATTTGCGTTCATTTTGGGTTTGTTAGGAATTTGAGGTGAGATGTTTAGTAGATCTATAAGATAGTTTGAGTAAGTTGTATATAGAATACTTTTGGAATTAGACATATTTGGTCATTAGAGTTTGTGCAATGCATAGCTTTACTAAAAGCTTACTATTTCAGAAAGTTTTTCAAAGACTTTTTTATATTGTAAAATTAGATTTTTTTTAAAGTTTTTTGTAATGACTTGGTATACTCGAAGCGTTTGAATCTTTTATAAATGTTGTACAATTAAATACATTAATTGCAATCAGTTTTTGATATTAAAAAGTAATATAATTAAATGTTAAAAAGCTTTTCAATGTTTTTGCATTGTAGATGCTTTAGAGAAGTGATGGAAGTTCTTTTTTCTCATTAATGATGTGTTTGATGAAATGATAAATCAAGATCTGTAGTGTAAATGCATTTTGTAAGAATTGTTATTTGCATATGGAAGAAAAGAATTCCAGAATGAGTTTTGAGTTTTTAATATATGAATTGTGTTTTTAAGAAGCTTTAATAATGAAACAAAATATATTTTGTTGTTGGGTGTGTGTTTGACAAAAAGACTTAGGATATTTTTGAAAACATTTATAAAAAATCAAAATTCAAGAACAAATTAGAGGTAGAAGATGAGGATGGTTAATGGCAAAAGTTAAATTACTTAAACTACTCGCCTGCCCAACACGCGATTGGAGATAATGAGATCATATAGCTTTTGTTAGTATTTTAGACTGGCAGCGTGCAAAAATCTAAACGTTTGGGAAGTATGCAAAAATTTGTCCGTAATGAGGACTAAACATGAAATCCGGCTAAACTACACGGACTAACGATGTAATTTACTCAAATATTGAATTTGAATTTGGACTAACGATGTAATTTACTCAAATATTGAATTTGAATTTTGTTTGTCGCCACCAAGAATTCAACATAAATAAAATAAGAAAATCAAAAGGGGCTTTTTTTTGTGGTCATTTTAAAATTTTTCTGCGCTCTTTCCAAAAGAGCACTCAATCGCTTTCATTCTTCATTCCACCTTTTGTGACAAGTGTCAATGCAAGTACGTGGTTAGGTGAAGATCTTTTTACTTTTGGTTAAATGACTAATATACCTTTATTATATTTCTTTATTAATTATTCTACCTAACCTCACCTAACTCCATCCACCTACCCTCACCACCACCACCGCTGCTCAACCACCACCACCGCTGCTCAACTGCTCACCACCGCTGCTCAACCACCACCACCGCTGCTCAACTGCTCAACTACCACTACTCAACCACCACTAATCAACCGGTTACTGCTCGACCACCACTGATCAACTGCTCAACCACCACTAATCAACCACCACTGCTCTACCATCAATCCATATGTTTTTTTCATAGGTTCCTGCTAATACAAGTCTTATGTTTTCTTTTTCCACATATCAAGTGCAAACAATACTTTTGGCTAAGCTCTCAAATTTGCTTATTTACATGTGTGTTATTACATTTGCCTTTTTGTGCAAGAATCATAGTTATATATGAATGTCAAACACGACCGATCAAGAACATCACCATCAACAACCGATCAAGAACATCCGGGAAAAAAAAAGCCCGATCAAGAACTTGAAAAAAAAAACCGATCAAGAACTTGAAAAAAAAAATCACCATCAACAATCGATCAAGAACACATATGAAGACTTATAAACTACCAATCTAAGATCTAAGATCTTGAAAAAAACCAAAAAGTCACGTACCAATCTAAGATCTTGAAAAAAACCAAAAAGACTTATAAACTGCCAAAAAGTCACGTACCAACCGATCAAGAACACATATGAAAAAAACCGATCTAAGATCTTGAAAAAAAAAAAAAAAAAAAAAAAAAAAGTCACGTACCATCAAACTTGAAAAATTATGTTTTGGTTTTAAAATCAAAAAGGCACATAAAGAGAAAAAAAATTGAATTACACAAAAATTTATATTCACGTACCATCAACTTGAAAAAAAAAAAAACATCACAGATCTTTTTTCTTATTTAATAACGCATCACAACTTGAAAAACAAAAACATCACGGATCGGTCTTGGGATCGTCATAGGATCCGCAATGGATCCACCGTGATGTTCTTGATCGGTTGTTGCATATCTTCTTTAGTGATGTTCTTGATCGAGATCTATCATATCTTCTTTGGATTCTTTTATCCACTTCTATCACCTCTCTCTAGTTTTAATTGTGAAAAAAAAATGAGATCAGATCTACTTGTATAGATGAAGAGAAAGAAAAAGGATCTTATATACGTGGGTATATTAGTCGTTTAACCAAAAGTAAAAAGCATCTTCACTTCTAACCAGTATCTTGCATTGACACTTGTCACAAAAAGGGTGGAGTTGAAATAGTTGAAATGATTTCTTTTGGAAAGAGCGCAGAAAAATCTTAAAAGCAGATAGCACTTGAAAAAAGTCACTTTTGTTAATTTAGTATATCTCACAAACAAACAATGAGTAATTTAAACTCAAATTCTTTATAGTGTATCAAGATTAATAACTATTGATAGAAATCTTGGGATGTAATAATATGACCTACTGTCGTCATTCATCTGTATTTTGTCTTAAAAAGACATAAAAATCGTATGTACCTACTACTCGCATCTAGACATTTATGAAACTGGCAACAAAAACATGACAAAATATTATCTCTAAAACGAATTAAATTACTACCTCAACTATAGTCTATTGTACTAGTTGTTGTAAATCACACATTAAGAAAATTATTTAGTGATTTTATGTAAGAGTTAATTCAAAAGTAATACATCACTAAAATATATATATAAATACGTACCATCAACTGTTTATTTGCTTTTGGCTATACATATGTGATATTTTCTATAAATTTCTTAGCATCTTACATTCTTAATCACGTCCTTTTAATTATAGTTTATATAGTCTCTTATTCTCTTAATCAAATGGAAGGTATAGCGGCAAGAAACTGACAAAGGGTAATCTCTGTGCTATGCTAGCAAATCTTGGAGGCACATATCTCTTTCTCCCTCTCTATATATGAAATACAAAGAACTTATAACGTAAAAATGTTATGAAGTTAATTGTGACAATGTTTAATAAAACTGTAATATATTACTAAAATCAAAAAATTACATACAAATAAATAAAATACTACTACATCCGTCTAAAAAAAAATGTCCGCAAACAAAAAATTAGCAAATTATAATATGTGTAATTAATGATAGTTTTGATTGATAAAAAATTGCTTTTACCCTCAAAGTTAATATAAAATTTTGAATTGAGTAATTAATGTTTGTTTTGATTGTACAGATAAATTAGGAAAACTAGTCATAATTACTATCTAAAAATAAAAATTAGACTCTTTTTTTTTGGACAAATATAAATATTAAGTTGGACACTTTTTATGAGATGGATGGAATATATTGGCATAAAACGTTGATAAAAACGGCTAAACAAATTGAAGCCACCAATATTTTCAAGAAAACTATTTGATTATTCCAGATTGATATCAAGTTAGAAATAAAGTGAACTCATTATTAGAGGATAAATAGGCCCAAGTTTGGTTTTGTGGGTTTAGGATATTTAGGGTTTTCACCATTATAAATAATGGTAAATAATAAAATTACACTCACGGGTTTATTCAATGTCTAACTTGGTATTAGAGGCCCATCCTAAGACCTAATTGGCCAATCGCTACCTTTATACCACCATGAAACACCACCATCTCTAAATCTAGTCCTGCCACCATAACGATCACCACCACCGTCGCCACGTGTACTACCTTGCACAGGAGCACCACCAGGACACGTAACATCAGCAGCCTTAGTCCTACCATCAGATCCTTCCTTAATCACATACACCACACTTTCACCACCACCAAAGCTTTTAAACCCATCAAATTTAATACCAGACTGATGGACAAAAAGATCATCACTTTCTTCTTCAGGTGTGATGAACCCGAACCCTTTGGTGTCGTTGAACCACTTTACGGTTTCGATTTTACGGTTGCCGTCAACGTCCATTTTTTATAAGATGTAACTTGAAATAAATGAACCTCACTTTTGATGAGATTGAAAGGCGGATCTGGTTTGTTGAATGGGGAAAATAGGTGGTGAGGGGAGAGAATTGAAGTGGGTTGGGTTGAACTCAAGATGTAAAGAGAAAGAAATTTGTGACATGCTGATTCTAGTTATTATGTTTGTCTCTATTTTCTCATTTTCATTATTTAAAGTTTTTTTAAAAAAGTTAAAGTAGTTTTTATATTTGGATTTGTAAGTGTTTACTTTTTGTTACCTAAAGTTGATCGTTGGTACTGCTTTGTTACTAGTCGACTAAAGTCGATCGTTGGTATTGTTTTGTTATCAGTCGACTAAAGTCGATCGTTGGTGACTGTTTTGTAACTAGTCGAATATAACACAAGTCGATCGTTGGTTAAGTAATTCTTAGGTGTTTCTATTTTCTTTTTAGTATTATTATATTTAGGTTTTATTACGTTAATTTTTTTTTTTCTAGTTTGCTACTCCATTCTGAGTTTTCGTGATTTTGCCTCTCTGACTGCTGGAGAGTATTAGAGGATAAATAGGCCCAATTCTGGTTTATGGGTTTAGGGTATCTAGGGTTTTCACCATTATAAATATGGTCAATAATAAAATTATACCCGCGGATTTATTTAATGTCTAACACTCATGCTTATCAATTTTGTATGCTACTTGATAATGACTATTTCCAAATTCTCTCTTAATTAGGAAGTTTATGTTTGTTTATTTAGAAATTGATTCATAACTTGGGAGCTCGTGTGCTCCGCTGGGATGTTGCCTGTTAGTATCAACATTCATGTTAATTTCTCCTTATAAATACAACCCTTCCCAGCTAGTCAAGTTTCTCTATAAAAAACCTTGTTTCATTTCTCACGAGATTACACACATTATCTATCGACCTCTCACTTCGAGAATCATTGATAATTAAAAGGTGGCAGTCTGCTCTAGCTTCCGCTCACTAAACCAAAACGCATTTAATCGAGTCTAGAGCCATTGAGATTCAAACATAAAATCTCCATAGGACAAAAATTACTATAAACACTCGTTGTTAACAAATAAGAACACAAGTTGTATGAGAGTCCTACCAGATTCTAGTAATCTTGCCAGAACATTCATAATGGTATTCATATGGTATTTCATAATTATTGAACGAAAAACCTGCGAGTGTCAACATCAAACAACATTGAAAGTGGGTCACTAAATTAATTCTTTATGGATTAAGCATATTGTTAACGATAGTCTACATGATCGAGGATGTTCTTATATGGTGGTAAACGGTCTACAATCGTGGATGAAGGCTTTATAGGCTCTTCAATGATTCACCTGAATCGTTGTAAGCATATTTGAGCCATCCGATTCAAGAATGACAGGTGGGGATTCCTTTTATGAAACATTCCTGATGACGTAGGTTTATACTTGGATTTTTCCTATGTATTGATAACGGCCCTAACGGATTCAGAGGTTAATTCTACCCACCTAAGATGAGGCGATCAAGGCGCTCCATCCAAGACAATCATAGTGGAATGTTTCTTCAAGAAAGTCCACTAGGATCGATTAAAACCCTGTCACTATTTCTTTCTACCTTTTGTGACAAGTTTTAACGATGAAAGCCGCTCCTTATCCACCACTATCATCAACAACTCAACATCTTCAACTCCACATACTCATACTCATATGACAAATACTCACCAAGATCAAATTAAAGAAAATCAAGACATAGAACTACATCAAAGTAAAGAAAGTCAAGAAAAAGTCAAAATAAAGTTCAAAGAAATTATGAGGAAAGAAATAAGAGTAAAGATCAAAGATTAAAGAAAATAGTTATGGGTTTGTTGGAGAAGACGTAAAGAAAACATTTGAAGATGTTGATCGAAGGCAAGAAAGGAAAAAGGTTCCACTAAAGATCACAAAGCATAAAAGGAATAAAGAATCAAAGAAGTCTATTATACAAAAAGATTTGTGCTCAAGTAACAAGAAGTGGAGATTCAAGAGCAAAGACCAAGAAGCATCGTTTGAAAATGACCACCCATTAGGGAGATTGTTAGCATTATAAGTGTTGGTCATTTATAGTTAAACGAACCTTGTAATAGTGTATGAATGTTTATTAGACTTGTTAAGAGTAAACGGGCTTGGTTGAGAAAATATTGTATAAGTGTAACCAAGGTTGTCAAAATCGCTAGGCGCTAGTGAGCGGTTGGGTAGGGCCGAGCGATTAATCGGTTAGGCGGGATTAATCGAGGATTAATCATATTGGAATTTGTATGCACAAAAATGTAATTTTAGATATTATATTATTTTATATGTATGGGATAAGCGTATTGCATCAAAGTTCAAATATTTCAAGTGTTCAAATATAGACATAATTCATAATTCTTCAAAGTTCAAAGTCAAACATAAATATTACTCGGTTTGTTGACCATTTTTAAGCGACCTTTGACCAATTTTTTCATATTAATCGGTTTGTTGAATGATTTTTAAGTTATTTTGTCTGATTTTTAAGCGATTTTGTTAACCGATTTTTAAGTGCTTTTGTCTGATTAGACCGATTTTTTCCGATTAATCGGTTTGTTGACCAATTTTTAAGCGATCTTTGACCAACCCGATTAAATAGGCCGATTATGATAAATCAAGGCGCTTAGTGAGCGATCAGCGATTATGCGGGGATTAATCGGTCGCTTGAGCGGATTTTTACAACAGAGAGTGAACCCAAGTCCATCTAGAAAGCCCAAGCATGGCCCATTACCTTCTTTTCCACCAAGATGTGGTTATGTCTTTCAACAACCCATTCTGCCATGAAGTTCTAACCACATAATTGTGATGCGTGATACTAACATCTTCAATGGAAGCTTCTAACTATTATTTGTAATTTCTGTTTCATTATTCATTCTTACAATTCTGACTTGAGCTTGTAGGTTGACTTGTATCCGCTTCAAGAACTTGATGATCGTACTCGGAGCTTCATCCTTAGACCTAAGGAAATGAACCCATGTATATCTGGAAAATTCATTAGCTATGACCAGAATATACTTCTTCCAATTAATAATTTCAACTCTCACCGGGCCACACAAATCCATGTGTAACATATGTAACCCTTCCTCAGAAATAGGTACGGTTTTAGGTTTATATTTGGCTCATTTGCTTTTCCCTAGCTCACATGATGGGCACAAGTGATCTTTGGAATATTTGAGTTTTGGAAACCCAATAACAATATTATATTTCGCAAGCTTGTTTATAGTATCAGATTTGAGATGAGAGGGACATTGATGCCATAACTAATACTTGTTCGATGAAGCTCTAGCCATGAGATAAACCGGTGATGAAAAGACCATTTCCTGAAGATTGATGGTGTACAAATTGGTACTGCAAGATCCTTTCAAAAGATCAACTCCTTCCAAATTTCTAATAAAGAAAGCATTCCTCTGAAAGTAACCTCCAAATCCGCATCACAAAATTATCCCACTAAGAACAAATTATGTCCCACACCCTCGACGTAATATACCCACGTTATTATTATGTTTCCCCATTGTAGATCCCCGTAACCCAAGGTTGCAGCAACATAGTCATTCCCGAACCCTACAATTCCCATAAACTTCGAGATGAAATTTATGAGAACCTTCAAGTTTACGGTCATGTGCTTGGAGTAACTAGAGTCGATGTGCCATAAACAAATCTCGATAACCTGGCAAGAATGAAAGAAGAATATGGAAACCGAATAGAAGTTGGTTTTTGTTTGTTAGAAGTACTTGTTTGTATACAAACAGGTGGTTCACTATTAACTAATGCAACGCTAGTGTCAAGGATTTTTCTGTTGGTTTACATCTAAGTACAACTATTTTGAAGATTCTTCTGTTGGTTTCCACTTAAGCCGCGTTCTCTATTTCTTAGCACTAAGATATAGGTCACTTTGTGCAACTATTTTGAAGATTATTCCTTTTGGAATCCACTTCTTAGTTTTATTAGGATTTTCTTTCTCATTCGTATGTTTGTTATGGTTTGCGATCTTAGCATTTTGTGCTTTTGCATAGGAATTCATATCATTCAAATATTTAGAAACACAATCATCATGAACATCATCAAATACACATATCTTCTATGTAGAACGAATAAATTCAGTACATGCATTTAAAATACCAAGTTTGACATTGTCATTACATTCACATGAATTTTGTTTCTTATTATCAAAAGACTGAAAGGATCCTACGGTTTTCTTCTACTTTCACTGCTTTATTTGTTGTGCAACTAGTCTTAGAGTTAAGAGAGACTCTATTATTCCTTTTACTGCTTTTAGGCTTTAGCCTACTGCTCTTAGTAGTGCTTTCTAGTCCTGTAAAAGGAAAAACACTCTTGGTAGAATTCACAGTTTTGTCTTTTGAATCTATTGCATTCTTCCTAGACCCATCTTGATTATAGTTCTTACACATGTCATATGTACCATAAGGTGCTTTAGGTGTTGGTTTGGACACTGTTTTCAAACAAATCCTATAGATTCCAGGTGCAATAACATTTGTGTTTCTTACAAAAACATTTTCTTTTTCTTTTTGAGGAATATATTGTGGAGTGATTGGTTTTGTCAAATCTTTTTCTCAACAACTTGGGAGCAACCTTGATTTTGAAGATTGATGTTGGTTAAAAATTTGTGGCCTGGTGGTTTCCCAAGATTGATGGTTGTCCAAAATTAGTATCCACGCTCTTTCTTTTTAACTCTACCAACCGAAATTTGAAATCATTTTGTTTCTCCATATATTTATAAGCACGCTCATAAGAAATTTTGTCGTACACTCTTCAATTTTTTGATCAAGTTGTTTGAAAAATGAGTGTTTTCATTTTCAAGTCTTTCTAGAGAATTTTCACATATGCTTTGATTGAAAGCTCGGTCTCGAGGTTTACATAGTCTTCAATGGAATATTTTGAGCAATGATGGACATAATATCGATAATTACCATTGCTTCCAAGAGATGATCATTTTCATTTTCAATTTTTTAACTTTTCCAAGAGATTAGTCGACTTCCTTTTCAAGAGATTTGTAGTCTTTAAAATCCATATGGTTCTTTTAAAATTATGTGTCAAAATGAATTACTCTAGAGTTAAAGTTATTAACAACTAAAGCAATTCCTTTTTCAAATACCTTTTTAATCTCCTGATGAATACCTAAGTTCCATGTGTTAGCAGTTAAAAGCATTTTTGATTGAACAATCTTTTGAAGTGACTCAATTCTTTCTTTTACATCATTATGATATCCCATCACAACACTATTTTTAGGAGTATCATTTAAAGATACCTTTTACTTTGTGAAAACACGTTGTGAGTCAACTCTTTGAACTGCGAAAACAGGTTTTGACACTGTTTTTGGAACATTAGGATTTTGGAAAACATTTGAAATGAAGAGTTGTTATTTGGATTTCTTCTTTTGTGAAACAAAAATATCATAAAGTTTGTTCAAATTTTATTAGTCTATTGGTTTTATTCCTGAGTCTATTTCTTTCATTTTAGATCGACTCTTATCGGTGAGTTGCAATGTTTCCTCGATTCATTGTAACATATTGGATTCATAAACACACTAAACCATAAGATCAAATAGGCGTATAAAGAGTTCTAGAGAGAGAAAGTTAGAGGTTTAGGGAACTTTAGTGAGAGAAAGAAAAGTCTTATTATGAGCTCCACTCTCTACCTTGGAAGGTAGAGAGTATTTATAGTCTTTACATAAATCGCCACCTATCGGGTGTGGATCGTGCATACAGTGGGTAAAGACCCGTCCGTCCTCCACGGTGTTACTTAAACTAAATACTACTTAACTTATAATAATCTACGACTACGAGCTTTCTAACGATTACATATACTTGAGGTGACCGACTCTTTATATTCTGGATTTACTAAATCCTAACAATCTCCCCCTAAGGAGGTCACCTCAAACACACATTAAACATATATTGAATACAAACAGATATTACATTAAAAATTGTTCTTGCATTCTTGATGTTGTACTTTGCTCTGAAGCTCGTAGTCATTGATTCTTCACATTGCATGTTAGGTTAATCCAAGTGGAGGTCTTTTACCGATCCACGTGATAATGAGTTTTGAGCCGCTTTGAGATCATCACCACAAGAAATCTCTCGAGATATCCATTGTGGTGTTGGTATTATGTGATGTTGTGACTTTCGGACCGACATGCTCACATTCGGATCATGAAATATTCTCATCGAGTAGCGGAAGCTTTTGTTGATTCATGATATTGGCGCAGCAGAGCGTAAGCATGGAGTGAAAATATCGAGTCATTGATGCACTAATCATGATTTCTTTTGAGATGAATGTGTTAAGTGAGCATGCGGCTATGGATTGACCGCTTCATTCGATCACCGCAAACGTAGGACGACCGCATACAACAGCTTAGCAATAAATCACACGAAAGTGTCTTTGATCACTTTCGTTGAATTGAGGTACACGCCCACGGTTCCCGCTGATCGCAAGACAAGCACTTGCCTGTGATCGTATAATTCAAGAATTTCCTTGACAGGGTTTCGCAATGCTTCTAGTCGTTCTCAAACCGAACGCCTCAAAGAAGACAACACGGAGTGAGTGAACCAAATGAATAGAGATTCACCGATTGATGAAAAGAGATTTGAAAAACAATCATGTATTGCTCAATAGAAATTGTTTTGCAATACAACGAAGGTTTTAATGAAAATCAATTATCAATCATAAAACACCTTTTGATTTGAAATATTCGTACACGGTCGATGTGCTAAAGAAAAGAGTTTTAAGCACAATGACCGGTTTTTCAAAGGTATCCGTCAATCCATAACTCGAACCGTGATTGATTCAAAAGATTGAATCGCCCCATTGTTTCTGCTCGGTTGTCACATGGTTGATCTATTGAATAGATCTCACATGCCACCTACCGTGAGCTTGTTTGATGTTGGCTCCGTAGGCTTTCCATCTTCATTGTGAATATTTTTACATATCACTCGGATGTTCCGCAATACCACAAGGATAATGCGTAGGACTCAAGATATAATCTCTTTCCACATTGTGTGAAACAAAGAGTCTTCATTGAATGTGTCCTAATGAGATTTATGGATGATCTCGTGGCTCTAGACTCAATTTGTGCATATTTGGATCCCAGATCGGAGACTAGGAGAGGGTCTCCTTCTTCAATATCAACAATCTCTAAGAGAAAGTCGATAGATAATGTCGGTTCCCGTGAGAATGAAACAAGTCCTTTTAAGAGGAACTTGAGTGGTTTGGGAAGTTGAAGTGCGAGTGCGCCATCGGGTCCATGACGCCTTGTCTTCAATACCGATGTTACCTTGGTAACCACCGAGCAAATTAATTGAACCCGTTTCGCCCCTAAGGTTGAATAATTGAGGGCTATTTGTTTTCACCCTTTCTCATTCAATTCTTTTTCATTCTTCAACCCTTCAAGCTTATCGAGACTTCATAGCTAGAACCTTGTTGGGTTTATTCCAAGACTAGCTTAGACTCAATCCACACTCTTCCCATATCTCATTTTTCTCCTTTTTTTCAATATACCTAAGGACTTCTACACTATCTAGTGGATTGTCCTCGGTAGATCCCTCCGGTTCAAGCGGATCATGGGAACAAATACCTAACTTTATCATCCTTATATCACCATACATAAAGTAAAGTTGGTCGGTCTATTTGGTATTGTTCATCCGCCATTGGAACCAATTGAAAACCATTTGAAAATCAATCCGGATACTTGTGATATATTATCAAAGCATTTTGTACCGAATTGTTTTGATATTTTTAGAACAAGAGCTCCCCTCAACATGTGCATCAAGTGTTTGAAATCGTTTTGCACTCGGAGGCAAGAGAAAGAATTAACTTTTTGATTACCATTTTCTAAAAGATATCAACATCACTTCCCGATCAAATCAAGTAGATAAAGCATATAAGGAAGGATGATGTTTTCATAAACTTGCTCCCCTCAATATGTGCCTTGAGGTTTGAAATAGTTTTGCACATACAAGAGGAACCCGCACATTGATATAAATTGATCACGCTTTCGGATCTTTGTGGTTTAAGATAGATGCTCCCCTCAACATGTGCATGGAAAATTTGAAATCGTTTGGCACATGTGGGAAGGAGAGCTTGTACATCCTTATAAAACCATTTACCGAATTATCGATTAAATCCAATTTAAATCACAAATTCTCCCCGATCACAATTATCAAATCATTTGAGATTTGTGATCTCTGTAGATTTAAATTGATTTTGAAAGCTTTAAGGAGAATTGTGACTTGATTATGAAAGCGTTTTATCCGATAAGGATCGGATTTTAAGACTTTAAACTCCATTGAATAAACATGCATGATTATCTTTTGAAAACAATTGTATGACAAATAACTTTTGATTTAATTGAAATCATTCTCCCCTCAATCAATGACATAAGTTGTTGATTGAGAGATAGATATTTTGACAAACTTTTAAGTCCGTATGATTATCAAAAATAGAGTCCGAGTTATTTTTCAAAACAACTAGTTTTCATTAGATAGTAAGGATTAGTTTAAAGAATCGAGCAAGAAATTTGAAAACCAAGATAAAGTATGGCTCGTTCTATCTTGAAAAGCGGGTTATTGCTCGAAATGACAATAAACCATTTTTCTCTTTCTCCCAATATATATATATATATATATATATATATATATATATATATATATATATATATATATTTAAGATTCGAACAACATCTAAAGTCCCGTGTCATTCTTTGAATGACAACATCAAGACCGTAGATATTATCGAATCGAGAGAAACATGACAAAATGACAATATTTTTTTGAAGATTTTTCAATATTTTCAAATTTTTATGGATTTTGAAAGTTTTATATTTTTCTATTTGATTTTTAAGGTTTTATAATTTTGTATTTTGTTTTTCGAAAAAATATTTACAGGGGATAGATGAAGGAAACCTTTACTCCTCTTCTTCCTCTTGAAGACGCTTTGAGTGTTTCTAGTTGAAGGCTCTTAAGACCCAACGTGGAAGAATAAACTCAAAACGTTCTCTAGGAAGAGCTTTGGTGAAGATGTCGCTAACCGGTATTCATTCCTCACAAAGTAAAGCTCCACCACACCGCTTTCAACTTGCACCGATGAAATGATGTCGAATGTCGATGGGCTTTGCTCTTGAGTGTTGTACGTTGTTGCATGAGAGAGCAATAGCACTTTATTATCACAAGACAAATGGATTTTGTTGAATTCAAAGCCATAGTCGATAATTGGGATCTCATCCATAGGATTTGAGCATAACAAGATGACATGGCTATGTATTCCACCTCAGAGGAAATAGAAGTACTCATTTGCTTTTTGAAGACTAGCTCACAAGCTTATCACCCAAAACCGAGCACCTCCGTAAGTACTTCGACGAGTATCTTGACATCCCGCATGATCAAGATATGCATAGGTCGTTAGTGACATACCGGTGTCTTTCGGTACCAAAGTCCCATATTGATGGTACCTTGGAGATACCGAAGACCCATTTAACCGCTTCAAGGTGCTTTTTAGTAGGCTTAGCCGGTATCTAGCACACATGCAAACAAATGAACAAGATGTATGGTCTACTAGCCGTGAGGTACATTAGGGATCCAATCATACTACGATATTTTGTTTGGTCTACCATGATCCCCGAGTGGTCCTCATCTAGTTTTGTACGCTCAATCATGGGAGTGTCAACAGGTCACTAGAATCGAATCTAAATTTCTTTAAAATCTCATTTGCATATTTAGATTGATTTATGAAAATGCCTCCGGACTTTGTGAAATTTGTAATCCCAAGAAAATGACATTTGTCCCATCATTGACATTTGAAATTTAGAACCCATTTCATTTGAAAACGGTCACACTCATTGGGGTCGGCCGAGGCAAAGATGATATCATCAACATAAATTTGAACATGAATTAAATGTTTGCTCGACTTCGGTGAACAATGTTGGATCAATCGCTCTTTGTTTAATCTGTAGATAGAAGAAACTTTGATAGCGTATCATACCATGCCCTTGGAGCTTGCTTTAAACCGCATGAGCCTTCTTCAAATGATAAACGTGAGTAGGATGCTCGACTTAGACGCAAAGCCTTCGGGTTGGGCGACGAGACGAATTCTTTAAGATCTCCGCTCGTAAATGCCGCTTTAACATCCATCCGATAGACTACCATGTTCTTACTAGCAAGATTAGCCAAAAGATTCGATTGCCTCGACACGAGCAACAGAGCAAATGATTCTTCAAAGTCAATACCTCCTCTTGACGGTATCCTTTAGCAACCAATCGAGCCTTGTTCTTTAAGACATCACCATGCTCATCAAGTTTCACTTTGAAGATCCATTTTAGAGCAATGATCATAGCACAACTGGAGCAGTACTAATTCCCATACATCAAGTCGATCAAACTCATGAATTTCTTCTTGCATGGCATTGAACCAAATTGCCTTCATTCATGGCGGTTTAACATCTTTTGGTTTGATCTTAGAGAGTACGGAGTTGAAGAAGCACCATAAGGCATCGGTTGCAAGTTGTTTTCGTGTTGATACCGGACGAGAGGATTTCCAATGATGTTGTCTAATGGATGATCGTGAGTCCATTTTCTAAGGTGTTCATGTGGCGCTTGTTGAGGGACCGAGGTAGCAGAGTCGATGTCTCCCAAGAAGATAGTTCGATGATGATTCAGAGCAAATATGTTTTCAAATGGAGCATCTTCGTGAGTAGCAAAGGGATTAACTTCATCATTGATGCCGTAAATGCTCCATGATGTACATTCAAGATTGATGATTTGTTGATGAGGTCGAGTTATCGCAGCAGCGCTTCTTGACTTAATGATATTGAGACCAAGGATTGAATTCATTCTCGTGGATATGAGCACCTCTGTTGTGGAATTGACAGCTCATTAGCACTTGGCTCATAGAGTTCATCAAACATCGGATCAAACAATTTCTTCAAATCATCTTCATTGGAGGTACATATGGAATAGTGGAGAGGAATTTAGTACAAGGATGAACCAATGGGACTGCTTTTGAAGTGGGGTCCAAAACTGGGTTGTCCAGAGCCATTTGACCGGTCACCATCGAACGTAACGTGAATTGTTTCCATGATATTTCGGGTTCTCTTGTTGTAGATTCGTAACCCTTCTTGTTTGGTGCATACCCAACAAAACTCCAATATCTGCTTTTGCTCTTAATTTACCTAAATCTTGACCGTCATTTGTTGGATAGCACAAAGCACCAAACACACGAAGGTAGGAGAGATCAGTTTTCATTTATGAACAAGTTCATATGGAGTTTTTCCATGAGAGGTGTGTATAAGGAACGATTTTGGGTGTAGCATGCGGTGGCAATGGCTTCACCCATAGAAACATTGGAACCTTCGAATAAATAAGCATTGTTCTTGCGGCTTCTACAAGAGTTCGATTTCGCCTTTCAACTACACCGCTCGTTGAGGAGTTCATGGAACACTTCTTTGATGACCGATTCCAACACTTTCATAAAACCGAATTAAGTCTTTGTTGACAAACTCGTGCCATTGTCTGCTCGAACAATTCGACAATATTGTTGAGTCGAACTCAAGTCGTTTGATTAGTTTGATGATGACATCCGAGTTTCATCCTTTGTCCTCAAAAACTTACCCAAGTAAATCGAGAGTAGTCATCAACAACTACTAGAATGTATTTCTTCCCATTTATCGCTTGCACTCTCATTGGTCCGCATGCATCCATATGAAGGGTATGAAGAACTTCCATTACGTAATTTGTGGGTTTTGGTTTGTGGGCATATTTTGTGCTTTTACCCAATTGGCAAGTCGAACAAAGATGATCTTTTCATATTTTAACTGGTAAGCCTCGACAAGATCCTTTCGGAAAGGTTGTTTATGGTGTCAAGTTCAAGTGATTGAGACGACGATGCCATAACCAAGACTTTGTTTTAGAAGCCTTTGATAGTAAGCAGATTGGAGAGGACTTCATCATGTCATCGATAGAGATGGTGTATAGGTTAGAACCTCGAGTTCCTCTTAATAATTCTACACCATCAAGTTCTCTAACGAAGCAAGTATGTTTTCTAAAAGCCACTTCTAGATCGGAATCACAAAATTGACCAACAGAGAACATATTGTGACCAAGACCTTCCACATAATATACCCCGAAATCACACTTTACCAACCACATAATCTCCATAACCCATAATAGCTCCAAAATGGTCGCTCCCGAATCTAATCGTCTCCGATGAATTTACTCACGGTTCATGAGCCATGACCGGTCTCCAAATATATGCTTGGAACAAATGAGTCCGTGTACCACGTAACGATTTGAACGATCCGCAGCTGAACACATACAAGAATGGATAATCGCATAATTGGGATCCCCATGCAAGAATGGGTTCCAATTGGTTAGTAATGTGATTGGAACACCCACATCGAGATAGAAACATTCATATCAAAAATTGAAGCAATGGAATCATTATGAATAGATGCAAGACTAGTGTCCAGATTTGCCCTATTAAAAGTATGTTCACTTCTTAAGGGAATAGTTCTACCAAGAGGCATCCATTTTCTAGTAGGCATTGCTCGATTAATCTTATGGCCTCACAGTATCCATTGATAACCTATCTTACTAAATGTTCTTCCCGTGGACTTCCACTATTTTCTAACTTTCTTTCCCTTTGCCTTTTGCCTTCTTAGCATGATATTTTGTATTGACAATGTTAATCGGGATTTGACAAAGATTAGACAAAGCATTCACACCACATTCATGATTAGAAATGAATTCAAGCAAACATCATTACAAGTTTTGCAAATAGTATCGAATTTGAATTAATTACAAGACGCCTATGGCAAATACTAGAATCAACACGATTCGCTTTATTCGGCTCAAACTTAAAGTTCCTAGGTTGGTCTTCTACTCTTCCAATGCACATTCTTAGCTTGAGAGGTCCTATCATTCCTTGTATTGTCTTGAGACTTTGACATGCTTGCTTTAATGTCACCGACACTCTGTAGAGGAATGGGAACACTAGTTGGTTTTGCTACTCTTTGCATCTCCTGCTTAGATGTGCTTGATCTCAACTACATGCAGCACATTAAGGTTCACTTTCTTAACACAAGAAGTGCGGGATTTGTACTCCTAGAAGGCACACTAGAGTTCGCTTTCTTAGCACTAATGATCCGAATCGAACAACTTGAAGGCACACTAAGGTTCACATTCATAACATTGGGCATTGAATAGATTTCATGCTTGGCACTAGGCATAGAACAAAGAATCAAAGGATTAACTCTCTCACCCAAGGACTTAGGGCATATTATGATTAAGCATTCTAGAAGTTCTTGAGATCGTTCGCATATAAGCATGCATGCCCAATTGGATTATCAAGTGGTTTCTCTAACTTATCCTCTTCAACAATCTCACGGAGACATTCTAGACAATCCTTAAGGTATGAGAAATATGTTTGAATTGCAAGTTTGTTATTCCTAAGATGAGGGGAACATATTTCACGATAAAGCATATCTATTACAAGAGTGAACCTTTGATACACCATTCTCCCATTGGTCATTGGCATTTTCCTTTTACCGGCTCTTCGATTCTCAATTTCCTTTGCAATGAAGTTATTTGTTCGTTATTTTGTTGCGAGTGACCTTTATTGATTCAAATAACTCATTGAAATGACGTTAACCTTTTCATTTTCTTCTAGAAAACTTTCGCTTTCCTTTGTAATGCATTTACTAAGTTTTGAAGATGAAACGCTTGAGAATTCCGAGAATCTAAAGGAGGAAGCATTTGGGAGCCCTGTCACATTGTTCTTTTGACCCTTTAATTGAGAGATTTGGGCTTTCAACTTTCTCGATCGTGTTACAATTGAGCTTGAATCGCTCATCACGCTTGTTAATTTGAAAATCGCATCAAACTCGGAGCATCCGAGGATGTCTTGATATTTGAAGTTTTGACATTTTCTTTAAGATGTTGATATTTTAGTTGTAAATTAAAATGCTCAACCTCTAGTTTAGAAAAATGTTTAACCAAATTGTCGTGATCATCCGCTTTAATTTTCTCATTTAGTTTAGAATTAGTCTTTTCAAGCTCAATGACACGATCATGGGAGACTTTCGTGGCAACAGATAATTCATGAAATTGAGAAGCATTAATGGAACAGCTTTGTAGCGAAGGAAAACACATCTTGAGTAATACATTCGTAAATAAGAGTCTCATTCAATGTATGCAAGTTCTTCCTCTCAATCTCATTATATTTTAGTGCTTGCTCATAATCACTAACCTCAACTATCATTGCATCAAACTCCTTTTCCATTTCTTTAATGTCTAAGTTCATTCCCTTTTAAGACTTTCAAAATGATCTTTTAGTTGTTTAAAGAAAGGCATGACTTCGCTTAAATAACATTCTTTCGCTTGCTCAAAACCCCTTTCCCTTCGCTATACCAAAGGGTGTGATCCTTTTCACAAGTTTTTTCAAAATCAACAAATAGTTGAAAAATAACATATTGACCGATTAAGGTCTTGCTTTTAGTGGCAATAGTCCTAGGAACTAAATGCATTGGTGTATTGGGAGGATACACAACAAGGCATTTTCCTAAAGGGGGTTAGTTACAACAAGATTCTCTGCTTTTTGCTTATCTAAATCCTTTTTCCAAAACACTTGTTCGGGTGTTAACAACGTCTGAGGCTTAAACATGTTCAAGGAAATCCAATTCTCCTTCTTGTAATCATGGGGTGTGATATTTATTTTCTTCTCTTTACATTTAGGATCATCTAGTTTCTTGTTCATCTTTTCCCTAGTGACTTCATCTGATTTCTTATCTTCCTCAGTGCACTCAACGCAACTAGGTTTCGCCTAGGCTTAAGGATTTCATTGCCATCATAAAGAACCTTATGAGCATTTCTAGCCTTCTTAATGACCTCTGGATTTGGTTCCTCAACAAGGGAATGCTATGCTTATCGCTAAGACTCTATGCTTAGTGATTAAGTGAGCAATCGAATGGTATTTCCTTGTACGCATAACTTATTTTCAAGCTTGTTCTTCAAGGTTTTAGATTAGAAAATCATTCAAAAGTTTTGATTCCTTAACACCGAATTCTTGCTTAAGCATTTTAACATTTTCTTGAAGTTCTTGTTTTGCTTAGCGCTTTAGAAAGCTTATCTTGTAAGGAGTTTAACTCTTGTTTCAATACTTCTTCTCTAAACCTACTTTTTCTAATAGTTGTACGATTTGGTCATCCATTTCCGCTCACGGAGGTTAATTCAAACTTAGCACGTTGTTCATAAATAGCAACACGCTCTTTATAAGCATTAAGTTCGTAAATAATGAATCATCGGGGCACTTGCAAAGGTATTCGCCAAAGGCATAGTCATCATTAATCGCATAAGATACATCACTTGGTACAATCTCACTTTCACTTTGTTTCACATATTGATCATATGGGACAACATTGATATTACCCATATTTTCAATATCTCGACTCAATAATTACAGTTGATTGTACTTCGTTATGTATCTTTTGCTCATCAACTTCATCGATAATTTTAATACCTCGTAAATGATTTTGTCTTTGGATGGACCAGCTTGTGGTGATGAAGAGACTTTAGGAGAGACCATTGGAGAAATGCTAGCCATGAAAATGGTTTGTGCAAAGGGTTCTTCATCAACATCGAGTCGATGCATCACAATCGCCTACTTGAAAGGCATTCGATGATTATGGCCTATCTCCGAATTGGTTGCTCATCTACATCTCGCATCATATGTCTTAGCATTTCCTCACCAAGAACAACAACTCCTCTTCATCCAAAGCTACACCATTATCCCGAGCTTGCACAAGCAACATCTTATCCTCAAGTACTCGGCATTCGAGGCGTTTTGGCGATGTGCGCTCCCTTGCAATGTGTCCTCACCTCCACAAATTGTAACATTTGATTGGCTTAGCTTGACCCCGGTTTCCATTCCTTCCCTATTCGATTTGCAAGATAACCTCTACCACCCACCTCTTCCTTGTTCAGATCGCTTTTCTTGAACCGGCCGCACCATAACCTTTCCATCTCGATAGCTTGCACGATTGTGTGGATTAGATGTTGTTCGAGGTTGTTGTTGGTGTGGGGAGAGAGTTCATGTTTTGACCGATCTTGAGAGCCGCTTGATTAATGAAGTTTCCCACGTGTGCATCAAAGATCGCCTTGTTTGAACATTGGATCGGGAATGAGTTTGTGATTACCATTACCCATGGGTATGACTTGTGAGGCTTTGGTTGTGATTCCAATGTTTGAGTAAAAGGCGCTTGAATCATTCTATGAGCTTGTCTCTCCTCGGTTGGTTTTGAAATGATTAAGAATCATTTTTTCAAACATAGCATGTCTCTCATTCGAGAAGGAAGGCATACAGCTTGCTCATAGTTTGTATTCTTCAATCCTTTAGTGAGCTTCACGTATGAAAACTTGTGCCATTCTCGATTCATGTTGTTTACAAACTTTGAGTTCAAATTAATGTTTGGCATAGTCATTCGATGTTCCTCATATCATTAACAAGCTTGTGGAATCTCACGTAATACTCATAGACACTCTCATCCGGTTTCATCTTGAAGTGTTCAAATTCATCATAGAGTTGTGATTCTCTGCCTTCCATAGTTAATTCGTAACCCGAGAGAAGCATCTTGACATTATCCCACACCGCCTTGGCTTCGTGTTGTGATTGATCGCCTTGTAGATATCTTTTGAAGACCTTGAAGTACGATGTTAGAAGCCCCGATATCAAGATCGAATCTCATTTTCTCCTTATCATCGAGCTCATCATATGTCTTTGGTCTTTCAATTCCATAGATCATTGTTCCATCTTCACCGATCAATTAAGTATCTAGTAGTCTCAACCCGATACGGTCCTTCATCAATGGATTTGAGAATGTTGACTCCATTTTCCTTTCCAAGACAAGACAACTGATTCGTTGAGCCCAAGAGTCGTAGTCGCTTTTGTCAAGCATGGGTGGACGAGTATCCGAACCACCGCTTGAACATCCTCGGCAACAAAGGGAGATGATTGTAGGAACGTTGGTAGACATGTTGACAAATTAAACGGATTTTATAACTCTATGATTAAACCGGAAATAGATTCTTTCACGGATTTTACTAAATCAAGAGAAACCGACATGCATGTAGTCAACCAAGTCGCTAAGAAAACCTCGAACCAAGTCGCTAAGCACCAAGTCGCTAGTAAAATTTTGACAAGAAGTCGCTAAAGCACCAAGTCGTTAAATTATCAAGTCGCTAAAGAGCAACTCGCTAAGTTGTCACTAAATCGCTAACACCAAGTCGCTAACAAACTTAAGTACAAGTCGCTAACTTTCACCAAGTCGCCACCCGTAGTGGAGATTCCACTATGTACTATTTGTCGGCTTGTCTCAATAAACAAGTCGCTAGCTCAACTCGCTAAGACCTTCAACTACAACTCGCTACCAAATTACAAAGCAAGTCGCTACCAAGATAACTTATCCGTGACTTAAGTCGCTAGCAAGAAAAACACATAAACACCACTTTTCAATCCAAAAACAACCCAACCACGATGATTCAAGCTTAACAAATCAAAACCCAATCACATACAATGATTCTAAACACAAAACTACACCCAAGATTCAAACTTTAACACTAGAAATGATCCAAATGATGCAAAACCACTAAACTTTTTCAAACTCTAAAACCACCTAAAAGTCACTAGAATCCAAAGATATGTAAGAGATGATCAAACCATGGCTCTTGATACCATTTGTAACATATTGGATTTCATAAACACACTAAACCATAAGATCAAATAGGCGTACAAAGAGTTCTATAGAGAAAGTTAGAGGTTTAGGGAACTTTAGTGAGAGAAAGAAAAGTCTTATTATGAGCTCCAACTCTCTACCTTGGAAGGTAGAGAGTACTTATAGTCTTTTCATAAAACGCCACCTATCGGGTCGTGGATCGTGCATACAAGGGTAAAGACCCGTCCTCCACGGTGTTACTTAAACTAAATACTCCACGGTGTTACTTAAACTAAATACTACTTAACTTATAATAATCTACGTAAAATAGCATACGAGCTTTTTCGATAACGATTACATATACTTCGAGTATATGAATCTTTTGACCGACTTTTTTATATTCATACTCTATGATTTACTAAATCCTAACATCTTCATTTAGAGACTTGACTGCTTTTGTTGTACTTATTTGAAGTCCATCAAGATTTTTAATTACGTTTTTTCTTGACAAATGTAATATCTCAGAACCAATTTCAAGTTCTCTTTCTTATGATTTCAAGATATTTTTCTTGTCCCTTGTATTGCTCAAGCTCGTGGTCAATCAATTATTCGCACCTTTAGCTTCGCGATTGGCGTGTTACTTCTCTCAATTTCAACTTGTAAATTATTAAGTAATTATTCAAATAAAGCACATGTCCTCAACATTAGCAAGATGTTGTTCCACTTATCCTCCCAAAGATCCATATTTGATGTTTCGATTTTTTTTGCTCACATATGTATCATTAACGGATTCAGTGGCTGTGATGATGCCTCTTATGAGCAACAAACTAAACACATAATTATCATAGGCTTGTTCCTAGCCTTGTTCGAGTTGTCCTTGCAAAATGTTCAACCCCTACAGCTTGTAGCACCGTGTCTGCTTTTGCATTATTCTCATTTTCAAATTCCCTACAACTAGTGTAGCATTGTTCCCATTCTGATTTCTGCCTGCCTTGTATTCTGATTCCCAACATTATGTTTTGTATTATACCTAATCTGATTCCTAACATTCAGTCATGTAACTTACCCATTCTAATTCCCAACATTAACTCCAACTGGTTGCATCTTTCTTCCCTTAACCATATTTCCACCTAATTGTGCAATCTCCTTGTTGCAAGTGTTGGAAGAAATCCTTAGGTTGTTGATAGTTAGTGTAGAATAATGACTGTTGAAAGCGTTCGAAATTAGAGAAAATGCCCTGTTCATTGTAGTTACTGCATTTGTTTCATCTTCAGTGTTTCCTCTATGTGGGAGTGGTAGTGGTTACACATAGTTGTTCATGGAAGATGATGGTTGTTGTGGTGTGGTAATTCTTAGTGAAGGTATGGTGTTTGCAACAAGTGCTAAGGGATTATTAGACTTAGCAAGCTTTTTGCCTTGATTTCATTTTCTTCTTCTTGGTTTTGTTTCAGAAAGTTATACAGCTGATTATAGTTCAAGTCATGAAAGTTCTTTGTCTTCTTCACTATCGTGACATAGCGTTTCCATTCTGGTTGTAGGTGATTCAAGAACTTGACGTTACTAACAATGTTCTTCAGAGTCAACTTGTTCCTGTCCAAGTCATTCATCAAATTAGAAAATATGAGGTAGTACGACTCGATAAACTCTCCCAAACGGATGTAATCTGAAAACATTTCCATAGAAGTTGAGTTTCTTTCTCCTGCATTCCAACCTCTGTACCCTGCATCTCCCTTTAAACCCTTAACCATATCTCATGCGTACTGTTACAACCGACCACGATCTCATAGGATCCAACTGGTAGTCCTATTAGTAGTATATGAATGGCTTGATCATCAGCTAGAAGTTGTGCTTGTTCAGTTTCAGGCAGTTCTTCTTCAATTTGTAGTCGGGTGAAAGGAGGTACTAGGAGGGGATGGTTGCATCACCAGGGTCTTTGATCACTCTGAACTGATAAGGACCATTCCGAATTAACTTAACAATTAGGTTTCCATTAGGTTTACTCTTAGCATAGCGAATGATACGACTTGACCACTGTATGTAACTATCCCATGATAGCATGGGAGGGCGGCTCTTCAAACTAGCAGTAAAGATGTCTTGTTGAGTTGCCATTGATGAAGTGTGAAAACTTGATATGGATATGTGAAATGATGAAAGAGTTGTTTGTGAATTTGGTTGTTGTTGTAGATGATCTTGATTGTTTATATGAATACTTGATTTATTATGGCTGTTCCTAGTGAATTCTAGGTTATCACGGTTGTTTATGTGAGTTTTAAAGTTATTACGGTTAATTATCTAGTTATTGAGGTTGTTCTTGGTTCTAAAAGTTATTGTGGTTGTTTTGGCCTAGTTAAGTTAGCTCGGTTTCGGTTATTACGGTGCCACGCATGATAGGTATTATAGGAGCACACAACCGTAATAAGTGAAAAACGACCGAAGTAAAAGTTTGACTGAGTCAACGACCGAGGTAAATTTTGCGGCTGATGACCAAGGTAAGTTCTGTGGGTGATGACCATAACAAGTAAAAAAGACCGTGATAACTATCGTACTACTCCTATATTTCCGAACCACTAACTTGACCGAGGTAAGTGATGAACAACCGAGGTAATGGAAAACGACCGAGGTAACTTAAAAACACAAGTTTTACACTAAAAACAACAAAAAAACGCAACTTTGCAAATTTTTAATCCATTCATTTTTCATAAAACTTTATCAAAACTTCAAATACACCATTAAACACAAATTTTATGCTTTTTAACCACAAAATCAAAAATTTTGATTTTGAACCTCACAGTTCATTAAAAAAAATCCAAACCTTGATCTTATTTTCAAATCCAAATCACTCCTAGATCATTATGTGGCACTGGTACCAATTATAAGTCATAATAATACCAAGTTTCACACTTAGAAATAGGAGGTCTACGTTAGAGAGAGAAAGTTAGAAATAGAAATAAGAGAGGATTAGATTTGATGAAATCACACATATGAAATAAGACATACACCCTTATATACACATGTGTGAGGATTTTTATCTCGGTCGTTGGACCGGTATAGGCTTCATGGCCCGAGCTATGGACTCCTTAATAGACTTATGTCCATTGGTTACAATAATACTTATACTAGCACATGTTTAGGCTCATTAAAATAATTCTAATATACTACAACTATTACAAGACTTGTATACTCGCTAATGATATCCACTTTAAAAGCTAATAAACATAATAATTAACAATGCTATTAATATATGAGACCATAGGGTCATACACATATAACGCTAGACTTTTTATTAATATATATATATATATATATATATATATATATATATATATATATATATATATAGGTTTGGGTTATTATGAAAGTTTCTTAGAATGAAAAGAATGAGAAGGCATGTGAGGTGACATGTGTCACCTTGCCACATCATCATGCCACATCACCATACCCCACCCCACCCACCCCCGCCCCCACCCCCCCAGAAAAATTTTTTTTCCTCAAAAAATTTTTTCACAAAAATTTTTTTTTTGGGGCAAAAATTTTTTTCCCGCCAAAAATTTTCCTACAAATTTTATTATCGCATCACGCTTATAAAGTTACCGCATCACAAATCATAATTTTAGTGCATTAAGGTTATAAATTATCGCATCACGCTTATAAAGTTATTGCATCACGCTTATAAAGTTATCGCATCACAATCATGATTTTAGTGCATTAATGTTATAACATTGATTTTAGTGCATCATAGTTAATGCACTTATCTATTAACTATGATGCAAGAATTATAATAAAGATGCACCAAGACTTATTAGTGCATTAAGGTTATAAGTTATCACACACATTATGATTTTAGTGCATTAAGGTTATAACTTCATCGCATTACGCTTATAAAGTTACCGCATCACAATCATGATTTTAGTGCATTTAAGGTTATAACTTGATTTTAGTGCATCATAGTTGATGCATCAACTATTAACTATGATGCAAGAATCTACCAATGGAGCATTAGTCCAATGGTTGGAGCACTTGTGCTTGAGTCAATTGACCCAAGATCAAGTCCCATCCTTGGCATTTGTTTCATATAGGTACCCACCTCCGCAAAACCTGTGGGACACACTAGAGACTTTGTGGAATAAGAGCTTAGGGGTCCGAGTCTTGGCTCGTGCTCACTCTAGTTGGTGCCCCACTAGGCCGTGAGAGTTCCTGAGCTATTCCTTGTGGGTGGACAATGGCGGTGCCAAAAGGCACCTGGGTCGTGGTGTTCCCGCCAATCTACACCTTTTGGAATGATGCAAGAACTTATAATAAAGATGCACCAAAACTTATTAGCATTAAGGTTATAAGTTATCGATCACGGCTATAAATTCTATCGCATCATAATTATGATTTTAGTGCATTATGTTAATTCATCGCATCACAATTATGATTGTGATGCAAGATTTTTATAACCGTGATGCAAGAATAAATTTTAAGGGAACTTTTTGGCGGAAAAAAATTTGCCCAAAAATTTTTTTTTTTGGCGGAAAAATTTTTTTTTGCGCTGGGTGGGGGGGGGGGTGGTGGTAAGGTGGTGGGGGGGTGGGGGTGACACATGGCATGGTGATGGGCAGTGACACATGTCACCCACATGCCTTCTCATTCTTTTCATTATAAGAAACTTTTCATTTTAACCCTACTATATATATATATATATATATATATATATATATATATATATATATATATATATATATATATATATATATATATATATATATATATATATATGGTTTCGCCCAATGGCGGCATGTTTTTATAATTATTTGTTTGTTAATTTTTGTTAACTTAAATACATTTTTAAAAATTGTCAAAGAATATTATAAAACAATTTTTTTTTAAAATAATTATAAATATTTGTATGGTTTGCGTGGATAGTTAATAACACAACTTATATAATTTTTACAACATTATGAATTTTATGTATGTTTGTAAAGTTGTAGATAATGAAAATGTATTAAAGTATTATTTAGCGGTTTTTTAGTTTTTAAAAACATGAGTTGTTTTTTAAATGAGATATCGATCTGCGAGGTGCCATTATCTCATATGCAGGGATCATGTTCGGTTGTGATTATGTCTATTGCTTTGGGTGAGGAGGTTGGTGTTTTAAAACTGGAGAGTGATCTTTTCCCTTTGATAACATATAAGCTAAAAGACATCTTTGCTAGAAGGCATAAACACTCTTACATAAGCTAAAAGGCGTCTTTACTAAGAGCATCTCCGATGCCTTAAGTCTTCAATGACTTGAAGCATTTAATGCAATAAATGCATATTATTAAATGCATACTATTAAATGCATACTATACTTATAAACTAAAGCTTTTGAGATACCAAGTCTTTGTGTAAAGCTTTTCAAAAAGCTTTTAAAAAGCTATTGTTGCAATGCTAAAAACACTACTAAAAGACTTCTTAGAATAAGAAAAAGCTTTTTCCCATTTGAAGCATTGTAGATGCTCTAATGGTATTATACAGGGGTTATCACATTATTTATTCAATAATAATGCCAAAGTCTGTTTGTGGTCAACTGGTTTATCACCTATAAATATGCATGTATGGATGGTGAACATGTAAAAGGTTATCACCTATAACAAAGACCAATTGAGATAATCGTGACACACACAAAAAATGAAGATAATTTGTCTACCTAGGCCTCATGTAAAACAACTATCCAAAATCATACATAAAAGAACTAAAGACTACACTAATTCAAGAGCCAATCGATGGATAGCAATTGAACGGAAGATTAATAACATAGATACACTAATTCCGATTGTTGGAACCATTCTTAAACGACAAACAAGAAGAACTGCTATTGTTTTTGCATGTAAAGGCACAACTTATCTCATCACAGCATAAAAGCTACAACAAATTTGATTACCATTAAACACTTGCCACAAAAGGAGAAAACATATACACTCATTATAGTCCGGCTAATATATCCAAGTTCGCTAGCAGTCACATAACTTTTTCGCTCTTCATAGGGTTGACCCAATGGCTATTGTTTATTCCGGATGTATCGCCATGTGTATTCGCCACTTTGCTTTTCCACACTTGCCAAGGTTTTACTAAACCATAGTACATTCTAATGAGACCATCTCGCCGCACGGATCGTGAGCACCGCCTTCCACCGTGATCTTCATCATTCCATGCACTGTTGAAGGCACGGCCTGTAGTTTTCGTGACCCTACTTCCTATGATCCCGCTGCTGCGGTGATTGGGACCCAACCACCACGGGTTCATCCATGTTGATGTCGAATGTTCGTTGTTCCGATTATAGTTAACAAGGATATCTCTAATCGCCATATTATTTCGCCACCGAATCCCATAAGAGGGTTGTAGGTGTACTATTTGCTTTCTTATTTCGGCCGTGAGTCGAAATGTTAGGAATTAGAAATCATAGTGAAGAGCTCACACCCCAAATATAATCTAGCATAAGTTAGTTTAGCACATATCGTTATTTACTTGTTTATTAGTTAGTTATTAACATAGTTTTGTTTAGAGCATCACTGTGGAGGAAGGACTCGCCTTACCCATCAGATGTTCGATCCACATCCGAAGGAGGACGGTATGTAATTGAGGAATACCTCTACCTCCCAAGTGTAGGTTGAACCTTTCATTCTAATCTAACCTTTCTTTTGTTTACTTTTCTCTCTCAGAAAGGCTCCCATTCTACTTTTTCTCTAAACTCTTAAACCATACCCCATTTATGTTATGATATGATGTGTTTGGAACCAATATGTTACAATTGGTATCAAGAGCTCATGGTTTGATCATCTCTCTCATGTTCTTGGATTTCTAGTAGTTTTACATGGTTTTGGGTTTGAAAGTTTAGTGGTATTTGCATCATTTGGATCATTTCTAGTGTTAAAGTTTTGATTTTGATTGTACTTTTGTGTTTAGAATCATTGTGCTCGGGTTTTGATTTGGAAAGTTTGATTCACCGGTAGGGCTTTTTGGATTGAAAAGGGTTGTGTTTAAGTTTATTCTACCCAGCGACTCTGAGTCTCGGAGTATTTTCTCAGAGTAATTGTTTTGTAAGTTTTGCCACTCATAAATGAAGTGGTAGCGACTGAGGCCCAGCGACTTGTTCATTGAGACAAGACGACAAACAAGACAAAGCAGAGGAGGTCCCACTCATGCTAGCTTAATTTGGTCGATGAGCTTACTCTGTCTTTATTATTTCTAGCGAATTTGTCTTATTGTGACCAGCTGCTTAGCTTAGCGACTTGGTCTCAGCTAGTTGTTCTTAATACCTGTCACCTTAGCGATTTTTTGCTTTAGCGACTGTGTTTAGCGACTTGGTTCATAGCCACTGTGTTTAGCGACCGTCTATAGCCACTTGTGTAGCGACTCTGGTTCTTAGGGACTTGAGCCTTTAGCCAGTTGTTACTTAGCAACTTGAGTGATTTAGCACTTGTATTCAAGGGTTATAGCGACTTGTCACACCAAAGTTGACTTTTACCAAACTTCAAACTACCATAACTTTTGATCCAGAATCTGCTTTTTAGCTCTACCCATCAAAACGACTTGAGAACGAGGAGAATGGCTTGCCAAACTAACTAAAGTTGATTCGGTCAACCCTCAAGGCCTAAATCATCCGAATGAAGTTATTGAGGTTTTAAGTTTTAGACCTAAATTTCTCCATAAAATCATGCATCAACCAACCCAAATCACAACCAAACAACATCTCGCTAATCCTACAAACAATCATAAGACCTAACACACAATTTTCTATCATTGTGTCGATCCATCATTATCCTAACACGCTCTATTGGTCATTATATCACGGTTTCTTCTTGATTTTGTAAAATCCCGCTGAAAGAATCTATTTCTATTTAAATCATAGACTTGTAAAATCCCATACATCAACATCATGTCTTACACTCGACCGTTGATTTAAGTACTCAAACCTATGATGTCAGACAACCATGAGAATATTAGCTATAATCGAACTAAGTACGATGATGAATCAATCAAGATTATTTGAGTTCTTCATGCTCGAGTCTAATGAGAAAGATTGCACTGCTCAAATTTACGTAATGCCATGCAAAAGAAAAGCAAGATTGAACCTCTTCAACAACTTCACTCTTACCTCATGTTACTTCTACACAACAATGGAACGAACATGTATTGCCTCTTCCGTCAGACTTATCCACATTAATGTGAACTTGTCATAAACCCCGAGCAACTGAGCTACAACTTGACAAAGAGAAGGTTCAAAAGGATAGTTCCAATGTCGCACTTCAAGTAATCTACAAACATTTTTAGTCATCTCATTGAAGGGAATTCACATCGATCATGATCAAGACATGAATGAAATATCTTCAAGAGACACACTAGAATGGAAATTAGCATGTTCATAGAGACACTTATCCATCTCATGGATAATGCGGAGAAGTATATTGAGGAAGTTACCTGCATGCATGAAAAAGTGGATGAGTGTCCGTGCGCTTGAGAGATTGTGATAAGTCGGGTAATGTATCTATGAAGAATCGGTGTTGCCGAATGCAATGTCGAGACAACAAATAATGATGAGTTGGTAAAGCATCGATGATGGATCATTGACACCGAATACGAGGCTCAGAGATAGATAAGCTTGACACGCCCAATGTCCGGTGACTTGTTACATGATCCGGATGCGATATCGCATCGAGAAATGAACAGTGTCATGTAATGTTCAATTTCACCAAAGGTTCGGTCAATTTACTCTTTTATACAATATCACGGGCACATATCTTAATTGTTCAAATTTACGGATGACATCATTTTGGGTCTACACATAAAAAGTACTCAATCGCTTTTGCAAAACTAATGAAGAAAAATTTTGAAATGTCCATGATGGGTGAACTTACGCCTTTTCTAGGACCTAAGTTCATCAATCCCCCGGTATTTTCTCAGTCACCCAAATATGCCCTTGAATTGTTAAACAAATTTGAATGAAAACATGTGACACTTATGCCACACCAATGACTCATACCAAGAAGCTAGACACCGATTTAAATGGAAATTAGTGGACCTACCAAATACCGCAAAGATTATTGGGTCTCTAAGTACCCAATGCCTAGCGTACCTAATATTGTCTTTGCGCTTATCTATGCTCCTTTATCACCAAGACCAATCGAACCCACCTCTGAGGCTAAAAGAATCCTCCGACATCAAGGAACCATTAACTGGGGACGGTATCCAAGGATTCTCGGTTTGAACCAATCACTTTTTAGATGTTGATCACGGGATGTTTAGATTCACGGAAAAGTACTCAGAGCACTACAATTTCTTGGTGATAAACCGTGTCTTGGCAATCAAAGAAGCGAGATTGTATCACCGCATCAACCAAGGTATGTAGCCATGTTCGCGTGTTGTGCTCAAGTCATCCGATGAGAACACAACTCAAAGACTATGGTTACGATTTGACAATCCCGATGTACCGCGACAATCTGAGTGCCATTATTTATCTGCAACTCACCAAGATTCAAATTAAAGCACATCGATCTTCGCTATCATTTCATCAAGGACCACGCGGAACAAGGTACGCTTATACTGTAAGGCTGTATCAATAATTGGCGATCTACTCACCAAAGCCTGCCTCCCGCTAGGTTTAATGAGTGGTCCACGGATTGGTATGAGGTGTTTGACTCAAGAGGAATTAGATGATCCTTAAAACAAATTTTAAAACCCGTCAAACACCAAAATCTTTTGTAAATATTTTCAAAATAAAATACAAAAATAAAACCGATAAAACAACAAAAATATTCTTCTATCTATTTTTCTTTTCAACTGGCAAGTACATTTCTTCCACATTATAATCTTTCAAAATTCAAGATTTTTCCCGATCAGTGTTGAGGGGAGAAAATAAATACTTAATCGTTCAAAACATCGTGTACTTGCATGTTATCCTATCCCTTGTTTCTTTTATCAATGGTGGTAAATTTTTCGTTCAAATGACACCCTTGGACTAAAACTTATAACCATTCATTATTTCTTAAGTCGGAGGGGAGTGTCAAAGTTATTTCCAAATATTCTTCATTGGGTAACCAAAATGGAAGTTAAAAGGCTTTGGATGAAAATGGAAAGGTAGAGGACTAAACCGCCAAAAGCTCAAACTATCTTTTAATAAAACTCCCTCACCTAACCTTTCACCTCACATTTATTACTCATAACCAAACTAATCCTACGCACGTAAATCATTAAACAAACCGTTTTTGATCATATTGTAAGTGTTTTCAATCTAAACGTAATTACAAGCAAGGGTTTTGATTTTTTGCAAACCAATGGCTAAAACGTGAGATATGTGTTATTATGTGTTCTACGATAAGCGTATGAAACAATCATTGGTGTGTGTTTGTGGTTAAAAAGATAGTGTCAAACATTTTTATAACATCAATGATATCATTTTTATCCTCAAAATGCACCTAAACACGAATTGATGGATTTTGGAAATTAGGTTTATGTGGGTTTGGGTGTTTTCAAATGAGAACGTTGGTGATAAAGATAGTTGTATAAGGTTGTTTTCAAGTTGAATTAATCATATCTAAGCCCGTAAACACTAATGATCCATAATTTGAAAATTAGGGTTTATGTTCATATGGTTTGGGTACTTTTGATTCTTGAAAATTTTGATGTTAAACTTGATAACATACTCTATATGCTTCTTAGACCTCCCGAAACACTTTGGTGCAAATCCTATGGCTAAAAATCTACGCGTAATCCTTGAACAATTAGAGTTTTGGTCTACGCGTAAGACGCTTTACGCCAGAATCGCTTGATATGCTTTCATGCCATGATCCGTTATAGAATGAGTGTTAGTGTTAATATTGATATGATGATGTTATTTCGTGCTACTCGTAAAAATCACAATCAAGGTTGTTAACCATCTACGACAAGGATCACCTTATGAAGAGAAATCTTTACGCAGCGCCACGCCGTAAGGTTCTACAGCGGACCACGCGTATCCTCGTGAAGGATATGCGAAATAGGACCTCACGCATAAGGTCTACTTCACGAGTAAGCCTTACGCGTGAGGTTTTATATACGCCTACGCGTAGTTTCACGATAAGGTTCCCTTCCCACGCCAGAACATTTCACGCTGTAAGTAAGGATCCTACGCATAAGCTTGCGCCACGCGTATACTTTTCCTGCTTACGACAAGCTACCATTTCTACGCCTAAGCCTTGATCATACCTTCATTATGAATTGTTACGCTGCAAACTTGTAAATAAATAAATCATAACGTCACGTAATCCAATAATGTCACTAATAAGCTTAAATGTTTAAAATGTTGTGAAAATTATGTGATAACATAAACTTTAAAACCTAAAGTTAACTAACTCACGAAACTTTTCTCGACATCATTGGACTATTAGACAAACAAGTGATTTTGGAACCGAATCATCATTGACATTGCACATTCAATAATTAGACAATAAAACCTCTTGTTGACTAACATTATGTCTTCGATATGTTGGTTCTTTTGGCTAATGTTATTTCCGATCACATGGTCGCCAAATGAATGTGGATGTACCCGATGTTCTCACAATTGTTGATATCTTCCTAATGGCTATCCGAGGAAGATTGAAAGAACAACCTTCGTTGACTTTGAAACCCTCACCGCCTCCGAATCTTCCCGTTTGATTGCTATGGATATTCTTAAGAATCATCCCTACCGTAACATGCTCTCACATTCTCGCTATGCATCTGAGATCTACATTCAACGCTTCCGAATTCAATGCGAGGATCAAAGGTCAGCAAGAATAAAGGACGCCAATCACAAACAAGTCACCATCACATGCGCACTTACGGGTGTTCTTATCATCCCCGACATCGAGCCAACCGACTCTATGCCACACCGTCAAGAGATGGCTAAATTCTTGATTGATATTGGCTATGATGAAGCTTCGTGAATTATCACTAAGCATTCTCATGTGGAGCTTAAGAACATTCCTCAACCGTGGAGAACTCTACATCATCATTACCAACTGCCTCTCGGTCGCGATAACTGCATGAGCATCCCAAGCTCATAGAATCGCAAATTTTGGTCATTAATCAAGATGAAGCACGCCGAGCTTGAAGCTCGATATGGGATGACATGATGTCATTTCTCAAAAGCTTGGCTCAAAGATTCCCTATGTCGATACACTAAACTGTTGATCCGAGAGCACTTGGACTTCATCCCGATATTCCCAAGAGGCTCAATGACCCCGACAATCACGATGTTGATCGAGTTTATTTTAACCGCCGAATCAAGGAATCGCCAACAAAGAAACAGGTGTCGACACCGATCACCTTCACAAACGAAATCAAAAAGCTCGAGACATACAAAAGGTATCCGTAGCAATGAAATAAGGCAAAGTGGTCATCTTGATGAGAAACCTGGGACACCTACACGAGAACCGTAAGAGGTAGGTGGAGGCCGCAAGCACCGAGAGTCAAAGGAAGTTTCAAGAGGAATCCTCCATGATAACGCCTAAAATGAACATGTTTTAGTAGCGTTATTGTCGGCTTTAGCATGATATTCGCTATATTTACTCTTAATTGTTGCAAAAGTGCAAAGATGCGCCTGTGTATGTATATGTAGCCGTATTGCAAATATTGAAGAAATGAAGTTTTTATGCACATTTGGAAGTTAGGAAGGAAGTTTAGATTGGAAGCTTGTGAACTCAATGATATGGAAGCGTAGTGATTTCAAGCATCTACAAAGAAGGAAAGATCAAGTTGGCTTTGGAAATCATCAACGAAGCAAAGAATGAAGCGTAAGGGAAAAGTCAGCAAAGTCAAAAGGAGCAAAACCCGCCCGCCGGTCATAACCCGCAACCGGATCCGGCTACGGTTGGTCAAAGTCAATCGATTCGGTCGACATAGAAACCGATCCGGTCGCACCGCTATTACACAATTCGATTTATTGTTGTCTTAACTCCCATAATCATTGGAGTCCGATCATTTTGATATTAACTTGAGAGAACGTTTTTAAGCGCTAGTGCTTTGGCTATTTAAAGGACCTAGAACTAGTATACTAAGGGTGACACAACAAATAGAGTATTAGTTTACACCAAAACTCATACTTACCCATTTATTTCAACCCAAAAGCTTGGTAGTTTGGAAAACGCCCGTAAGCAAGGAAGGAACCATTCTTGTCCATTGTTTCTTGTAGTTTGAGTTGTGCGGTGATCCTAGGTGATTGAGGCGTGGTTGCTACATTCCACGATTTCTAATTCTTGTAATCACAAAAGATTAGGTATTCTATGAACTTTGTTATGGAAATCTATTCTCTTGAATTGTTTGAATTACGTTGTTATGACTTGTGTTTAGATATGATTGTTTTCATGGAGTAGTTTGTGTTATACTTGTGTGTTGGAATGTGATTAATCATAATAATGTTCTCAAAATGTGATGCATGTATATATGATCTTGTTTAAATGAGTTTGTTGGAAAATACTAGTCTTGGATTGATTTGTCAATAAAACATGTTTTAAGAAAAGGACCAAAGGATTTCTCTTGTGTTTTATTCCAAAAGTGTTGTGACAAACTAGTATGGGATATGGTGATTGACATCCACCATGTTTTGCTATTAAAACAAGACTAGAACGTTTTCATCACTTAAGGTCGAAGATTCAAGAACAAATTTAATGAGAACATGTTGCAAACAAATGGAATTTTTATAGGATAATCATTGATAAGGACCAAAGGATTACCTAAATGTTTTTGTTCTTAGAATGATTTTTACAAACAAATACCATGGTTGGGAATCATTTGCTTATGATTTGTGCATCATACTAAGAGTATACACCAAACCTTTATGAACATTATCTATGGTTGATTATGAGACTTCACACAAGTATATATTTTATTCTTGATTCAGATTTTCACTAGAACACTTATTCGAGAGAGCCTTGACAAGCTTTCTTGTTAGAAACTTTTAATAAAATCTATTTCAAAACAAAAATCCTTGGGACGATCTCGACTTACCAAAACTTTGCTATTGCGTGACAGTATACTTGCTCGTATGTGTTAAAAGGTTATACGGTTAATTCGTGATTATAAATTTTAAACTTGCACCAACCGAGCACATCAAGTTTTTGCCGCCGGGGATTTTTCTGTAATTTTCTTTGAAATTAGTAAAAAAAAAAAAAAAAAAGTTTTGTTACAAATTAACCGATTTGGTTGGTTAGCCAACCGAATCCGTTAGACATTCTCAGAAATTTTTGGTTCGAATTTATATCTATCTTTTAGTTTATTAGTGTTTTGATTTCTAGAGTAATTGTGTGGTTTAACCGCTTTAGATTTATTGTCTTATTTATTTTTCTTCTTTACATTTGTTATTTAGTTAATCTAGTTTTATTTATTTTAATTTTATAATTGATGGTAATGGTTAAGAGTATCTTATTTTCGCTATAGTTTATTTTATGATAGCATTTATTAGTAGTTTATTTAGTTTTAGTTTTAGTTTTAATTTTGGTTTTAATTAGATTTAATGAGTTTAATTATTAGTTTATGAAGAGTTTTATTTAATTAACTAGAGTTAGTACATCCTTAATGACGCTATTTGCTTTCAATTATCATTAACTGCTTTAAAAAAAAATAAATAAAAAAAATAAAAAATATTTTTCAACAAACCGATTCGTCGCAACCCGCAACCGGATCCGGTTCGTGTTTCTGTCTAGAATTTTCAACCAACCGATGCGTTGGTGATCCAACCGAATCCGTTGGAGTTTCGTACGAAGTTTTATCATTTTAAGGTTTTGAGTTTTATTTTATTTTTTAATTTTGTTAGATGTCTTAGTTGTTTATTATATGTTTTTTTTTATAGTTTGTTCTTGTCTCACTAACGTTAACGCTAATCATTCGATTTGTTTTGTTTTGCTTTGTTAAGTTGTCTAGTAACATGGATAGTTTGAGTGAATTTCGAATACCTTCGTGATTTGGATGACATGTTCAAGGATACGGGAAGTTCATTAGAAAAGATTGAGGAATTCGGAGGAAAGCAAGAAAGAATCGATTTGACACGGGTGATATGGAAGAAGTATGTGAAACAAGGTTCAACTACCCAAAAACAAAAGAGTGGTGTTTACAGCACCAACAACGTGTATGATTCACCGATGATGAGATTTGGAACACCTTGTGAAGGGAAGGAGACGCATTGGGATGCACAAATTAATATGGCGATGGAGAGAATTATATCTTGAAGAGGTTCTTGACGAAATCGGTCATGTTCAGATGGACTATGAGGTATAGGAAAGATGGTCAAAATTTGAAAGTCAATATTCATGGGCATATGTTTGAAACCCGATTTTGTTGTTCTAGAGGAAGGTAATGCGATGAGCCAAATGTTTGTTTTGTAGAGATTTTCTTGTCACAACCAAGTGTCAAGTAGATTTTGGTACGGGAGAGATGCGGATTAACATAACCGAGTTGGAAGAAGGAAAAGGGATCAACGAGATGCTAGTGGAAGTTCAAGTATGGAGGAGAAAATGGAAGTGGTGAAAAGCAAACCAAAAGAAACCATCATCAAATAAATTAACCCCAACAACAACCTCCACCACCAAAATGATTACACACCATTGTCACCTACTACTACTATCAAACCCTTAACCGAAAGCCAAAAGAAGCTATCTTAGAAATCTAGAACAAAAATTCTAGAGCTCAATGAAAAGAAACCGTTATTGAAGTTCTCCAAGACTATGTGCTTTATCGAAGAAGTTGGATGCATTGATGCTAGCGAGGGCTAGTTGGAAGATAAGAATCAATGGATGAGGATCGAGATCGAATTTTGTTTAAAGGCATGCCAAGGAAAGAAAAGGATCCATTTTGTGTTGCCAATCAAAGTAAATGGAACTACACCGCTTTATGCTTTAGCCGAGAATGGTCGAGTGTTAACGTGATGCCGTATCCATTATTCAAACTTTGGGACTAAGTAATCCGCAACTCAATCATTCTAAGCTCACTATGGCGGATAACACTCAAGCAAAGGCAATGGGGAAGTTAAGAATGTAAGAGTAAATTGGCCACCAACCGTATTTTCTTTGTCTTAGATATTCAGGACAAGAGTTTACCACTATTGTTTGGGAGGCCATTTTACGAACTTATGGAGCAATTAGATACGGGAAGAGGCACCATGACTATTGACGATGGAATTTCGAGGCAAACATACTACCCAAGACCAAGAGGACCAATTTTGGAAGGTATGGAAGATTGAAATGGATGGATGCAAATGATGATTTAACTTGTTTTGAAGTGGGACGTGATGTCCACGGTAATCCAATGTACTGACCTTTAACTCCACCTTATTTCGATATAGAGGACGAAATGGAACGTCAGATTCGATAGAAGCTTTCACAACCCATTCAAAACATATTGGTTTACAAGAAGTTGACCGATTTTTAGGATCTTTTACCGCAACTTAAGAATTTGAGTGGAAACCCAAGGATTGGGACTTACAAGAGGCAAACCGGAGATGGGGCATGGCATGTTAAGTTTGATATTATGTCTTGATGACTAAGATTTATGAGGAAATTAAAACTTTTGAAACATTCCGTGAGTTGACTAAAATTAAAGCGAGGATATTCTTAGGCAAGAATATTTTGAGGAATTTGAGGAAAGGAAAGACAGAATAACAAGCAATTATTTGCTTGAATTTCATGATCTATTTTATTTTATTTTGATTTGATGCATTAGGATTTTTGTTTATTTATTTTCATGTTATGATTGAGGTAATTTGGTTTAATACATTATGACTATGAGTTTGAGTTGAGTTTGGATTAGTTCATTTATATGATGAGTTTAGTTTTTTGGATTGAATGATTGTTCAAAATTTCATGTGGTGAATAAATGTTGTGTGAAAATTTTAGCGGAATTTTTGAGTAAAAATATGTTGCTTGGGGTAAATGCCTAGTAACATGTTAAACAAGTAAAAAAGCAAATTTGGCAAAAGCATACCGAATCGGTTGTGTCCTTGACTGAACCTGCAAAAAAAAATAATTCATTTTTCCAAAACACACACACTAATTTTCCAGTGGGTTTTGCAAAATTCATCCAAGAGAGCGATTGGAAGTTGTTTGAATTGTAGGATAGCATCAAGTATTTACATTCAATTTACTCAATTAAGGCTTTATTAGAACATTTGATTCAATTGGATTTTAGGTCACCAATTTGGGGTTTTTTGTTATAATCAATTAAGTGGTAATATTTTAGGATTGAGTGAGTGATTGAGATAGGAGGCATTACAACAAGTGATTGATTGATTGATTCACCATAAAATGGATTTTAGATGATAAGATTTTTGAATTAATTGGGTTATGCTTATGAAAGAGATAAGTTACAATTAGTGATTCATTTTGATGTTTGATTTTTAAGAATGATGGATGCTACACTATTAGAGCTTATGATTTAAGAATGATGAGACGAGTTCTTAGATGTTAGATGTTTGATGATTGGAAGCAAGATAGAGTAATTTAGGATGGGAAATCATCGAGGATGATAGAATGCGATCTAAGAGTGGTTCAAAGGCAAATTCGAGATGTTGAGGATTTGAAGGTAATACCTTATGTAGTCAGACAACCGATTCGTTGCGCATGGCAACCGAACGGTTGTTGCCTCGACAAAGGAAACCGATTTCGGTGATCCAACCGAATCCTAAGCATTAGCTCGAGAGGATTTTTGTGAAATTTGAAATGTCTATTAGAGGGTTCTCTAACCTTCTTGTTTGTTCTAACACTCTTATATGATCTTATTTTGTGATTTCTACAGAGAATTATCAGGAAGCTTAGTGGGGAGGAAATTCCAATTAACCCGCTTGTTACTAAGTTTTGTGAAAGAAACGGAAGAAGAAGGTTAAGAGTAGTAGAAGGAAGCAAATGCTAAATGTATTCAAAATCTCACCGATGGAGAGAAACATGCTTTTTCGAGAAAGATTGTCGGTTACAACAGGCAATGTTTAGTTCCAAGGGTGATTGATTGGGATTTATTTAACGAATGCGAGTTAAGAAGGATGATGAACGCCTTATGTATATCCAGGGATGGAGATTCGCTCAATGATTTGTCATGGGAGCATATGTTAACGAAGAAGTCTCACCGAGAATGGTGTATGGAATTCTTTTCAACCATGTATTTTGAAAGAAAAGTAGATGTTCGAATTTGATGCTCCGAGATTCAGATTTGGTTTAGACTTGTGGTAGGGATCATGCTTACACATTGCTGCCTTTTTGTAGCTCTGGTTTGTATGAGCCACATGAGGTAAATCATCGATTATTTGAAACTCACTTTCTAGACTTCTGAGGTTTGAAAAGATTACCCTAGTATTCCCGCTTATTGGAACTCAAGCGGGAGATCCTACTTGCTGCTGAGGAATGCTTCAACCATCAGAACTGTTGATGAGGATACTTCAAGTTGATTGTGCACCGCCATTTAATAGATTTGGAAGCAGACAAATGTCGAAACCGGACTTATGGATTATGAAGTTGAAGAAACTAAGGACGGTAATGCTATTAAGGTAATGAATATTTGTTCAGAGAGCCCCGGAATCAAGAGCAACAGAATATTTGTGGAGGATATTTGTGACAAGATTACTAAGAATCTTGGTATTATGTTGATGAGGAATTGCTAAGTGAGAGCCAAAGTATAGTGAAACGCTGGATCGAAAGGTTTTGGTAATGCTTTGAATAGAGATTGGGAACCGAGGGTTATGGATTGAACCAAGACCACAAACAAAGAACCACCACAACAAGAAGGAATATACCAATGGAGAACGTGCAAATGGGTACGCCCGTAGTTTTGATTCGTGATGGGGAGAGTGGAACCAACATCTAGATGAGATTCAATAGGATGTGCGGAGAGATTCGATGATGTTAAGGAACAACTACATCATGATTATTCGATGCCGATCTTTCAACACATGGCTCAGAAGCCAATTAGTTGCCACCCTACAATCCACCAAATATTCCACCATATCCTTTTCCGACACTTCTTATCCCGACCCTATCCGTATCCATATCCGGTACGCACCGCTTCCGATCCAATACCCCATATGGTCGATCATTTCAGTCGAGGAACAAGTTATGAAGTCGGAGGATCATCATGGAGTTGAGGCAAGAAGAAAAGAGGAGAGTTCGCTCGTAAATCATAGACAAAACTATGTAACCGAAAGTGATGATGATGATGAGTTTGATGATGATGAAGGAGAAGAATGAGCGAGGATGACGAGTGATTATGGGTCATTCAGAGATATGGTTTCAAAAACAATGGTCATGATGTGTTTTAAACTATTTCTATCTTTTGATTGATTTTCTTAGGATGTTTGGTATATTTTGTTTTTCTAGTTTTAGTAGTTTTGTTTGTTTTGTGCATTTCGTGTTGCGCTTTTGTTTGCGGTGAGGGATATGTTGGAAGCTTATTGATGGTCAAATATTTCGAGTGGATAACTCAAGCTTGCTAATGACCCAATGTGCTTATGCATATTTTATTCCGTGGTATCTTTTAACTATCTTTTCCCATTTTCTTTACTTTGAAGTTCATTTTTCATTACATTGAGGACAATGCAAAACTTAAGTATGGGAGGAAGAAAATAGGAAAATGATACGCATTTTATTTTTTAGATAACTTTGGATGCAAGTGATTGAAGAAATTCGCTCTTGATGGTCTAATGGTTTTCGCTGTTATTGATAATTAAAATACATAATTTGGGATTTCAATGGTAAAATGAGGTTTTGAAATTTTTAGATTTGAACCAAATCATCGAAATAATTCATTTTGATCTGATAGCATTTTCTAGCATGCATAATAGCCTTTTTCCCACATTTTATGGAGGTTTCTTTTGTATGAAACATCTTTTGTTTTATATTTGCTATGAGTGTGCCGTGATTATGTCGATTCTAGAACTTGTACTAGTTATGCATTATGGTTAAAATCACTTTCGAGTGATCTAAATATTTTCAAGTGATAAGAGGTATTTTAGGAATAACCCAAATGGCCTTCCATTTTTACATCTAATGATATATTAGTTGACCACATCGTTAGTTAACCACCCACATGGACCCATTTTGTTAGTGCTCATTTTTTAGCACTAGATACCCCTAGTTACACCTTTCCGAGCCATTCTTTTTCGCTTTTTGATAAATCCAAAATACAAAAATATTTTACACCTTTTAACCTTAGCCAACCCTTATCAAGTCTAATGGTTTGTTGCTAGTTGTTTGAATGATTGATTGTTTTTGATGATTATGAGTTAGTTACACTTTGCCATTCGTGGTGTGCCATTTCGACAAAGACGAAGGATGCATACTTTATTTTGTATTTTTGTGGTGATGCTTATGCCATGTGGGGAGTGTATATATATAAAAAAAAAAAAAAAAAAAAAATTTTGTGATGACATTATAGCTAATGTGCTATATTATTATGAAGATGAAGGAAGATTAAGTATGTTTGAGTTATCGACAGCCAATGTGCTAAGACGTGATATATATTTGGTGATCGATATGAAAAGAGGAGTAATAATCATTTTTCGGGATTGTGGTTTATATGATGACTAGCACCATGGAGGTTGGACTTGATTTTATTTTTATTTTAAACCAATTTCATAAACTATCCCATGCCTTATCCATACCTATTATGAACCCATAGCCTTATCGTTATAACCCAAATAAAAGACCTCTTTGATGAATTTATTTTCTTTGTTTTGATACTTGTACAAGCTTATGGTAAAAGCATTGATCATGACTAGCATCGAGTGATATACCCACCAATATATGAGTGTTGAGTGAAATCTTAAAGCCACTCAGAGGTATCCTAGTTATGTTATCTAAAGTGTTTGGTTCATTTTAGAAGATTTTCTCATAATAAGCAAAATAATAATTATCTTTTATGGTAATTGTTACATTTTCTCAAAACATGGTGTTATGGACCATTGAAATCAATCTTTGCAAATGTTTGACCTACTCGAGGGCTAATTTAGCTTCATGTTTATTTCCTTAACGCTTTGAAATTTTATGCTATGTTTCTTATTATTTCTTCCTCCGAGCGGCTTTTGATTACTGGATCATCGACATACACTTCTAAGTTTCACCGATTTTTTGTGGAAAGCTTTGTCTACTAGTCACCGGTATGTTGCTCCTGCATTTTTTAGTCCCGAATGGCATCTTAGTGTAGCAAAATATTCACCGATTTGTGATGAAGGTGCTTTTCCTCATCTTCCTTGCCACCGGATTTGGTGATAGCCTTTGTATGCATCCGTAAAACATTTAAAGGGATATCCAGAGTGACTCCACCTTTCAATCTATCTCGTAATCCGTAACCATCTTCGGACAGTTTTATTAAGGTCCTTGAAGTCGACACACATTCTCCAACGTCATGCTTTGCTACCATTATCGGTTGGCACAAACCAACAGTGATAATGTACTTCCTTCATGAGTCCTGCGTCCACGAGCTTTCTACTTCTCTTGTATCGCCTTGCTCCTTTCCGTGCTTGGCCTCTTTTCTTTTGCCTTATTGGAGTATATCCTTCCCGTATGTTTAGGTTATGTTCGCTGTGTCTGGGACACCCGTCATGTTGGTTGGACACCGTGCGAATATATCCAAGTTCGCTAGCGTGTCACATAACTTTTTCGCCTTCACCGATAGGGTTGACCCAATGGCTATTGTTTATTCCGGATGTATCGCCATGTGTATTCGCCACTTTGCTTTTCCGTCACGGGTTGCGGTTTGGTTCTAAACCATAGTACATTCTAATGAGACCATTCTCGCCGCACGGATCGTGAGCACCCGCCTTCCACCGGATCTTCATCATTCCATGCACTGTTGAAGGCACGGCCCGTGAGTTTTCGTGACTCCCGGCCTTCCTATGATCCCGCTTGTGCGGTGATTGGGACCTAACCACCACGGTTCATCCATGTTGATGTCGAATGTTCGTTGTCTCCGATTATAGTTAACAAGGATATCTCGCCTAATCGCCATATTATTTCGCCACCGAATCCCATAAGAGGGTTGTAGGTGTACTATTTGCTTTCTTATTTCGGCCGGAGCTTTCGAAATGTTAGGAATTAGAAATTCCATAGTGAAGAGCTCACACCCCAAATATAATCTAGCATAAGTTAGCTCGTAGACATATCGTTATTTACTTGTTTATTAGTTAGTTATTAACATAGTTTTGTTTAGAGCATCACTGTGGAGGAAGGACGGTCTTTACCCATCAGAGTGCCTCGATCCACATCCGAAGGAGGACGTAGTATGTAATTGATAAATACCCTCTACCTCCCAAGGTGTAGGTTGAACCTTTCATTCTAATCTAACCTTTCTTTTTGTTTACTTTTCTCTCTCAGAAAGGCTCCCATTCTACTTTTTCTCTAAACTCTTAAACCATACGCCCATTTATGTTATGATATGATGTGTTTGTGAACCAATATGTTACAATTGGTATCAAGAGCCATGGTTTGATCATCTCTCTCATGTTCTTGGATTTCTAGTAGTTTTACATGGTTTTGGGTTTGAAAGTTTAGTGGTATTTGCATCATTTGGATCATTTCTAGTGTTAAAGTTTGGATTTTGATTGTACTTTTGTGTTTAGAATCATTGTGCTGTGCTTGGGTTTTGATTTGGAAAGCTTGATTCACCGTGGTAGGGCTTGTTTTGGATTGAAAAGGGTTGTGTTTAAGTTTATTCTACCTAGCGACTTGAGTCTCGGAGTATTTTCTTCGTAGTGTAATTGCTTTGTAAGTTTGCAATGACTTGCAGTTTGAAGTGGTAGCGACTTGAGGCCCAGCGACTTGTCATTGAGACAAGACGACAAACAGCAGACAAAGTAGAGGAGGTTCCACTCATTAGCTAGCTTACTTTGGTGACGAGCTGACTCTGTCTTTATTATTTCTAGCGACTTGTCTTTATTGTGACTAGCGAGTTGCTTCTTTAGCGACTTGGTCTCTTAGCTAGTTGTTCTTTAGCGACTTAATCACCTTAGCGATTTTTGCTTTAGCGACTTGTGTTTAGCGACTTGGTTCATAGCTACTGTGTTTAGCGACTTGGTCTCATAGCTACTTGTGTTTAGCGACTCTGGTTCTTAGGGACTTGAGCCTTTTAGCAGTTGTTACTTAGCAACTTGGTGATTTAGCGACTTGTATTCAAGGGTTATAGCGACTTGTCACACCAAAGTTGACTTTTACGTCAAAACTTCAAACGCCATAACTTTTGATCCGTAATCCGCTTTTTAGCGTTCTACCTATCAAAACGACCTTTGAGAACGAGGAGAATGGCTTGCCAAACTAACTAAAAGTTGATTCGGTCAACCCTCAAGGCCTAAATCGCTCGAACGAAGTTATTGAGGTTTTAAGTTTTAGACCTAAATTTCTCCATAAAATCATGCATCAACCAACCCAAATCACAACCAAACAACATCTCGCTAATCCTACAAACAATCATAAGACCTAACACACAATTTTCTATCATTGTGTCGATCCATCGTTATCCTAACACGCTCTATTGGTCATTATATCACGGTTTCTTCTTGATTTTGTAAAATCCTTTATGAAAGAATCTATTTCTCGATTTAAATCATAGACTTGTAAAATCCCGTATACATCAACATCATGTCTTACACTCGATTCGTTGATTTTAGTACTCAAACCGTATGATGTCAGACAACCATGAGAATATTAGCTATAATTGAACGGTTACGATGATGGAATCAATCAAGGATTATTTGAGTTCTTCATGCTCGAGTCTAATGAGAAAGATTTGCACTGCTCAAATTTACGTAATGCCATGCAAAAGAAAAGCAAGATTGAACCTCTTCAACAACTTCACTCTTACCTCATGTTACTTCTACACATAACAATGGAACGAACATGTATTGCCCTCTTCCGTCAGACTTATCCACATTAATGTGAACTTTGTCATAAACCCCGAGCAATTGAGCTACAACTTGACAAAGAGAAGGTTCAAAAAGGATAGTTCCAATGTCGCACTTCAAGTAATCTACAAACATTTTAGTCATTCATTAGAAGGGAATTCACATCGTATATGATCAAGACATGAATGAAATATCTTTCAAGAGACACACTAGAATGGAAATTAGCATGTTCATAGAGACACTTATCCATCTCATGGATAATGTGGAGAAGTATATTGAGGAAGTTACCAGACATGCATGAAAAAGTGGATGAGTGTCCGTGCGCTTGAGAGATAGTTGTGATAAGTTGGGTAATGTATCTATGAAGAATCGGTGTTCTTTGAATGCGAGAATGTCGAGACAACAAATAATGATGAGTCGGGTAAAGCATCGATGATGGATCATTGACACCGAATAAGAGGCTCGAGATAGATAAGCTTGACACGACCAATGGTCCGGTGACTTGTTACACATGATCCGGATGCGGATATCGCATCGAGAAATGAACAGTGTCATGTAATGTTCAATTTCACCAAAGGTTCGGTTGACCTACTCTTTTATACAATATCACGGGCACATATCTTAATTGTTCAAATTTACGTGGATGACATCATTTTGGGTCTACACATAAAAAGTACTCAATCGCTTTTGCAAAACTAATGAAGAAAAATTTTGAAATGTCCATGATGGGTGAACTTACGTTCTTTCTAGGGCGCAAGTTCATCAATCACCCCGCGGTATTTTCTTGAGTCGACCCAAATATGCCCTTGAATTGTTAAACAAATTTGAATGAAAACATGTGACACTTATGCCACACCAATGACTCATACCAAGAAGCTAGACGCCGATTTAAATGGAAATTAGTGGACCCTACCAAATACCGCAAAGATTATTGGGTCTCTAAAGTACCTAACACCTAGCGAGACCTAATATTGTCTTTGCGCTTATCTATGCTCCCTTTATCGGTCAAGACCAATCGAACCCACCTTCTCGAGGCTAAAAGAATCCTCCAGATACATCAAGGAACCATTAACTTGGGGATCCGGTATCCAAGGATTACGGTTTTGAACTAATCACTTTTTAGATGTTGATCACGGGATGTTTAGATTCACGGAAAAGTACTTGAGCACTACAATTTCTTGGTGATAAACCGTGTCTTGGCAATCAAAGAAGCGAGGATTGTACATCGCCCGTCATCAACCGGCGAGAATATGTAGCCATGTTCGCGTGTTGTGCTCAAGTCATCCGATGAGAACACAACTCAAAGACTATGGTTACGATTTGATGAATCCCGATGTCTTGCGACAATCGAGTGCCATTACGATCTCGCAACTCGGTTCAAAGATTCAAATTAAAGCACATCGATCTTCGCTATCATTTCATCAAGGACCACGTGGAACAAGGTACGCTTATACTTCCAAGGCACAGAATACCAATTGGCGATCTACTCACCAAAGCCTTGCCTCCCGCTAGGTTTAATGAGTTGGTCCACGGATTGGTATGAGGTGTTTGACTCAAGAGGAATTAGATGATCTCTTAAAACAAATCTTAAAAACCCATCAAACACCAAAATCTCTTTGTAAATATTTTCAAAATAAAATACAAAATATAAAACCGATAAAACAACAAAAATATTCTTCTATCTATTTTTCTTTCAACTTGGCAAGTACATTTCTTCCGTCAACATTATAATCTTTCAAAATTCAAGATTTTTCGATCAAGTGTTGAGGGGAGAAAATAAATATAGCATGTTCAAAACATCGTGTACTTGCATGTTATCCTATCCCTTGTTTCTTTTATCAATGGTGGTAAATTTTCGTTCAAATGACACTCCTTGGACTAAAACTTATAACCATTCATTATTTCTTAAGTCGAGGGGAGTCGTCAAAGTTATTTCCAAATATTCTTCATTGGGTAACCAAAATGGAAGTTAAAAGGCTTTGGATGAAAATGGAAAGGTAGAGGACTAAAGCGCCAAAAGCTCAAACTATCTTTTAATAAAACTCCCTCACCTAACCTTTCACCTCACATTTATTACTCATAACCAAACTAATCCTACGCACGTAAATCATTAAACAAATCCGTGTTTTGATCATCATATTGTAAGTGTTTTCATAATCTAAACGTAATTACAAGCAAGGGTTTTGATTTTATGCAAATCCAATGGCTAAAACGTGAGATATGTGTTATTATGTGTTCTACGATAAGCGTATGAACACACAATCATTGGTGTGTGTTTGTGGTTAAAAGATAGTGTCAAACATTTTTATAACATCAATGATATCATTTTATCCTCAAAATGCACCCGTAAACACGAATTGATGGATTTTGGAAATTAGGGTTTATCGTGGGTTTGGGTGTTTTCAAATGAGAACGTTTTTGGTGATAAAGATAGTTGTATAAGGTTGTTTTCAAGTTGAATTAATCATATCTAAGCCCAGAAACACTAATGATCCATAATTTGAAAAATTAGGGTTTATGTTCATATGGTTTGGGTACTTTTGATTCTTGAAAATTTTGATGTTAAAACTTGGATAAACATACTCTATATGCTTCTTAGACCTCCCAGAAACACTTTGGTGCAAATCCTATGGCTAAAAATCTTACGCGTAATCCTTGAACAATTAGGGTTTTGGTCTCACGCGTAAGACGCTTTACGCGAATCGCTTGATATGCTTTCATGCCATGATCCGTTATAGAATGAGTGTTAGTGTTAATATTGATGCTATGATGATGTTATTTCAGGTTTGCTACTCGTAAAAATCACAATCAAGGTTGTTAACCATCTACGCAAGGATCACCTTATGTGAAGAGAAATCTTCTGGCGCAGCGCCACGCCGTAAGGTTCTACAAAGGGACTACGCGTATCCCGTGAAGGATATGCGTGTGATGGACCTCACGCATAAGGTCTACTTCACGAGTAAGCCTTACGCGTGAGGTTTTATATCGCCTACGCGTAAGCTTTCACGATAAGGTTCCTTTTCCCACGCGTAACATTTCTTACGCTGTAAGTAAGGATCCTCACGCATAAGCTTGCGCTCACGCGTATACTTTTCCTGCTTACGACAAGCTACCATTTCTACGCCTAAGCCTTGATCATACCTTCATTATGAATTGTTACGCGTGCAAACTTGTAAATAAATAAATCATAACGTCACGAATCCAATAATGTCACTAATAAGCTTAAATGTTTAAAATGTTGTGAAAATTATGTGATAACATAAACTTTAAAACCTAAAGTTAACTAACTCACGAAACTTTTCTCGACATCATTGGACTATTAGACAAACAAGTGATTTTGGAACCGTAACTATCATTGACATTGCACATTCAATAATTAGACAATAAAACCTCTTGTTGACTAACATTATGTCTTTCGATATGTTGGTTCTTTTGGCTAATGTTATTTCCGATCACGACATGGCTGCTCAAATGAATGTGGATGTACCAGATGTTCTCACAATTGTTGATATCTTCCCAATGGCTATCCGAGGAAGATTGGAAAGAACAACCTTCGGGTTGACTTTGAAACCCTCACCGCTTCCGAATCTTCTGTTTGATTGCTATGGATATTCTTAAGAATCATCCCTACGTAACATGCTCTCACATTCTCGCTATGCATCTGAGATCTACATTCAACGCTTCCGAATTCAATGCGGAGGATCAAGGTCAAAGTGCAAGAATAATGGACGCTCAATCACAAACAAGTCACCATCACACATGCGGACTTACGGGTCTGTTCTTATCATCCACGACATCGAGCCAACCGACTTCTATGCCACACCGTTGAAGAGACGGTTTGCAATTCTTGATTGATATTGGCTATGATGAAGCTTGTGAATTATCACTAAGCATTCTCATGTGGAGCTTAAGAACATTCCTCAACCGTGGAGAACTCTACATCATCATTACCAATCATCTCGGTCGTGATAACTGCATGAGCATCCCAAGCTCATAGAACTGCAAATTTTTGGTCATTAATCGGCATGAAGCACGCCGAGCTTGAAGCTCGATATGGGATGACATGATGTCATTTCTCAAAAAGCTTGGCTCAAAGATTCCCTATGTCGATACACTAAACTGTTGATCCGAGAGCACTTGGACTTCATCCCGATATTCCCAAGAGGCTCAATGACCCCGACAATCACGACATGTTGATGAGCCTATTTTAACCGCTCGAGAATCAAGGAATCGTCAACAAAGAAACGGTGTCAGACACCGATCACCTTCATCAAACGAAATCAAAAAGCTCGAGACATACAAAAGGTATCTGGTAGCAATGAAATAAGGCAAAGTTGGTCATCTTGATGAGAAACCTTCGGGACACCTACACGGAGAACCGTAAGAGGTAGGTGGAGTCTTTGCAAGCACTGAGAGTCAGGAAGTTTCGAAGAGGAATCCTCCATGATAACGTCTAAAATGAACATGTTTTAGTAGCGTTATTGTCGGCTTTGTGCATGATATTCATTATATTTACTCTTAATTGTTGCAAAAGTGCAAAGATGCGTCTTGTGTATGTATATGTAGCCGTATTGCAAATATTGAAGAAATGAAGTTTTTATGCACATTTGGAAGCGTCTAAAGGAAGGAAGTTTAGATTGGAAGCTTGTGAACTCAATGATATGGGCGTAGTGATTTGAAGCATCTGACAAGGAAAGATCAAGTTTGGCTTTGGAAATCATCAACGTAAGCAAAGAATGAAGCGTAAGGGAAAAGTCAAGAAAAAGTCAAAAGGAGCAAAAACCCAGCCGCTCGGTCATAACCCGCAACCGGATCCGTTGGGCTATTGGTCAAAGCGTGACCGATTCGATCGACATAGAAACCGATCCGGTTTACGCACCGCTGATTACACAATTCGATTTATTGTTGTCTTAACTCCCCATAATCATTGGAGTCCGATCATTTCTTGATATTAACTTGGAGAGAACGTTTTTGGGCGCTTAAGCAAGTGCTTTGGCTATTTAAAGGACCTAGAACTAGTATACTAAGGGTGACACAACAAATAGAGTATTAGTTTACACCAAAACTCATACTTACCCATTTATTTCAACCCAAAAGCTTGGTAGTTCTTGGAAAACGCCCGTAAGCAAGGAAGGAACCATTCTTGTCCATTGTTTGGTAGTTTGAGTTGTGCGGTGATCCTAGGTGATTGAGGCGTGTGGTTGCTACATTCCACGATTTCTAATTCTTGTAATCACAAAAGATTAGGTATTCTATGAACTTTGTTATGGAAATCTATTCTCTTGAATTGTTTGAATTACGTTGTTATGACTTGTGTTTAGATATGATTGTTTTCATGGAGTAGTTTGTGTTATACTTGTGTGTTGAAATGTGATTAATCATAATAATGTTCTCAAAATGTGATGCATGTATATATGATCTTGTTTAAATGAGTTTGTTGGAAAAATACTAGTCTTGGATTGATTTGTCAATAAAACATGTTTTAAGAAAAGGACCGAAAGGATTTCTCTTGTGTTTTATTCCAAAAGTGTTGTGACAAACTAGTATGGGGATATGGTGATTGACATCCACCATGTTTTGCTTATTAAAACAAGACTAGAACGTTTTCATCACGAAAGGTCGAAAGATTCGTAAGAACAAATTTAATGAGAACATGTTGCAAACAAATGGAATTTTATAGGATAATCATTGGGATAAGGACGAAAGGATTACCTAAATGTTTTTGTTCTTAGAATGATTTTTACAAACAAATACCATGGTTGGGGAATCATTTGCTTATGATTTGTGCATCATACTAAGAGTATACACCAAACCTTTATGAACATTATCTATGGTTGATTATGAGACTTCACACAAGTATATATTTTATTCTTGATTCAGATTTTCACTAGAACACTTATTCGAGAGAGCCTTGACAAGCTTTCTTGTTAGAAACTTTTAATAAAATCTATTTCAAAACAAAAATCCCTTGGGACGATCTCGACTTACCAAAACTTTGCTATTGCAGACGAGTATACTTGCTCGTATGTGTTAAAAGGTTATCTGGTTAATTCGTGATTATAAATTTTAAACTTGCACCAACCGAGCACATCAAGTTTTAGGCGCTTGCCGAGGATTTTTCTGTAATTTTCTTTGAAATTAATTAGTAAAAAAAAAAAAAAAAAAGTTTTGTTACAAACTAACCGATTCGGTTGGTTAGCCAACCGAATCCGTTAGACATTCTCGTGAAATTTTTTGGTTCGAATTTTATATCTATCTTTTAGTTTATTAGTGTTTTGATTTCTAGAGTAATTGTGTGGTTTAATCGCTTTAGATTTATTGTCTTTATTTATTTTTCTTTTCTTTACATTTGTTATTTAGTTAATCTAGTTTTATTTATTTTAATTTTATAATTGATGGTAATGGTTAAGAGTATCTTATTTTCAGTTATAGTTTATTTTATGATAGCATTTATTAGTAGTTTATTTAGTTTTAGTTTTAGTTTTAATTTTGGTTTTAATTAGATTTAATGAGTTATTTAATTATTAGTTTATGAAGAGTTTTATTTAATTAACTAGAGTTAGTACATCCTTAATGACAGTTATTTGCTTTCAATTATCATTAATCTGTTTTAAAAAAAAATAAATAAAAAAAAAAATAAAAAATATTTTTCAAACAAACCGATCGGTCGCAACCCGCAACCGGATCCGGTTCGTGTTTCTGTCCTAGAATTTTTCAACCAACCGATGCGGTTGGTGATCCAACCGAATCCGGTTGGAGTTTCTGTGCCGAGTTTTATCATTTTAAGGTTTTGAGTTTTTATTTTATTTCTTAATTTTGTTAGATGTCTTAGTTGTTTATTATATGTTTTTTTTTTTATAGTTTGTTCTTGTCTCACTAACGTTAACGCTAATCATTCGGGATTTGTTTTGTTTTGCTTTGTTAAGTTGTCTAGTAACATGGATAGTTTGAGCGAATTTCGAATACCTTCGTACTTTGGATGACATGTTCAAGGATACGGGAAGTTCATTAGAAAAGATTGGAGGAATTCGGAGGAAAGCAAGAAAGAATTGGGATTTGACACGGGTGATATGGAAGAAGTATGTGAAAACAAGGTTCAACTACCCAAAACAAAAGAGTGGTAGTGTTTACACAAGCACCGTCAGCGGTGTATGATTCACCGATGATGAGATTTGGAACACCTTGTGAAGTGGAAGGAGTACGTGCTTGGGATGCCACAATATATGGCGTATGGAGAGAATTATATCTTGAAGAGGTTCTTGACGAAATCGGTCATGTTCGTATGGACTATGAGGCATATGGGAGAAAGATGGTCAAAATTTGAAAGTCAATATTCATGGGCATATGTTTGAAACTGATTTTGTTGTTCTAGAGGAAGGTAATGCGATGAGCCAAATGTTTGTTTTGGTAGAGATTTTCTTGTCACAACCAAGTGTCAAGTAGATTTTGGTATGGGAGATGCGGATTAACATAACCGAGTTGGAAGAAGGAAAAGGGATCAACGAGATGCTAGTGGAAGTTTGTGCAAGTATGGAGGAGAAAAATGTGGAAGTGGTGAAAATGGGAAAGCAAACCGAAAGAAACCATCATCAAATAAATTAACCCCAACAACAACCTCCACCACCAAAAATGATTACACACCATTGTCACCTACTACTACTATCAAACCCTTAACCGAAAGCCAAAAGAAGCTATCTTAGAGAATCTAGAACAAAAATTTCTAGAGCTCAATGAAAAGAAACCGGTTATTGAAGTTCTCCAAGACTATGTGCTTTATCGAAAGAAGTTGGATGCATTGATGCTAGCGAGGGCTAGGTTGGAAGATAAGAATCTCACGGATGAGGATCGAGATCGAATTTTGTTTAAAGGCATGCCAAGGAAAGAAAAGGATCCGGTAATTTTGTGTTGCCAATCAAAGTAAATGGAACTACACCGGTTTATGCTTTAGCGTCTGAGGGTCGAGTGTTAACGTGATGCCGTATCCATTATTCAAAACTTTGGGACTAAGTAATCCATAACCTAATCATTCTAAGCTCACTATGGCGGATAACACTCAAGCAAAGGCAATGGGGGAAGTTAAGAATGTAAGAGTGCAAATTGGCTACCAACCGTATTTGGCAGATTTTCTTGTCTTAGATATTCCGGTGGACAAGAGTTTACCACTATTGTTGGGGAGGCCATTTTTACGAACTTGTGGAGCAATTATAGACATGGGAAGAGGTACCATGACTATTGACGATGGAATTTCGAGGCAAACATACTACCCAAGACCAAGAGGACCAATTTTGGAAGGTATGGAAGATTTGGAATGGATGGATGCAAATGATGATTTAACTTGTTTTGAAGTGGGACGTGATGTCCACGGTAATCCAATGTACTGGACCTTTAACTCCACCTTATTTCGATATAGAGGACGAAATGGAACGTGCATTCGCGATAGAAGCTTTCTACAACCCATTCAAAACATATTGGTTTACAAGAAGTTGACCGACTTTTAGGATCTTTACTGCAACTTAAGAATTGGAGTGGAAACCCAAGGATTGGGGACTTACAAGAGGCAAACCGAGATGGGGCATGGCATGTTAAGTTTGATATATTATGCCGGATGGACGAAGATTTATGAGGAAATTTAAAACTTTGAAACATTCCGTGAGTTGACCAGAAAATTTCAAAGCGAGGATATTCTTAGGCAAGAATATTTTGAGGAATTTTGAGGAAAGGAAAGACCGTAATAACAAGCAATTATTTGCTTGAATTTCATGATCTATTTTATTTTATTTTGATTTGATGCATTAGGATTTTTGTTTCTTATTTATTTTTCATGTTATGATTGAGGTAATTTGGTTTTAATACATTATGACTATGAGTTTGAGTTGAGTTTGGATTAGTTCATTTATATGATGAGTTTAGTTTTTTTGGATTGAATGATTGTTCAAAATTTCATGTGGTGAATAAATGTTGTGTGAAAATTTTAGCAGGAATTTTTGAGTAAAAATATGTTGCTTGGAGGGTAAATGCCTAAGTAACATGTTAAAACAAGTAAAAAAGCAAATTTGGCAAAAAGCATACCGAATCGGTTGTGTCCTTGACTGAACCGGTTGCACCAAAAATATAAAAAATTCATTTTTCCAAAAACACACACACACTAATTTTCCAGGTGGGTTTTGCAAAAATTCATCCAAGAGAGCAGATTGGAAGTTGTTTGAATTGTAGGATAGCATCATAAGCATTTACATTCAATTTACTCAATTAAGGCTTTATTAGAACATTTGATTCGAATTGGATTTTAGGTCACCAATTTGGGGGTTTTTGTTATAATTCGAATTAAGTGGTAATATTTTAGGATTGAGTGAGTGATTGAGATAGGAGTGCATTACAACAAGTGATTGATTGATTGATTCACCATAAAATGGATTTTAGATGATAAGATTTTTCGGAATTAATTGGGTTATGCTTATGAAAGAGATAAGTTACAATTAGTGATTCATTTTGATGTTTGATTTTTAAGAATGATGGATGCTACACTATTAGAGCTTATGATTTCTAAGAATGATGAGATGAGTTCTTAGATGTTAGATGTTTGATGATTTGGAAGCAAGATAGAGTAATTCTAGGATGTGGGAAATCATTGAGGATGATAGAATGCGATCTAAGAGTGGTTTGAGCGTTAGAAATTCGAGATGTTGAGGATTTGAAGGTGAAATACCTTATGTATCTGACAACCGATTCGGTTGCGCATGGCAACCGAACGTTGTTGCTGATGTCGATGGGAAACCGATTCGGTTGGTGATCCAACCGAATCCGATTCAGCTTCGAGAGGATTTTTGTGAAATTTTGAAATGTCTATTAGAGGGTTCTCTAACCTTCTTGTTTGTTCTAACACTCTTATATGATCTTATTTTGTGATTTCTACAGAGAATTATTGTAGGAAGCTCGAGTGGGAGGAAATTCCAATTAACCCGCTTTGTTACGAAGTTTTGTGAAAAGCGAGAAGAAGAAGGTTAAGTATAGTGTGAAGAAGGAAGCAAATGCTAATTTAAAATTCAAAAATCTCACCGATGGAGAGAAACATGCTTTTCGAGAAAGATTGTCGAAGTTACAACATAGGCAATGTTTAGTTCCAAGGGTGATTGATTGGGATTTATTTAACGAATGTGAGTGTTAAGAAGGATGATGCGAACGTCTTATGTATATCCAGGGGATGGAGATTCGTTCAATGATTTGTCATGGGAAAGAGCATTCAGTGTTAATGAAGAAGTCTACCGAGAATGGTGTATGGAATTCTTTTCAACCATGTATTTTGAAAGAAAAGTAGATGTTCGGAATTTGATGTCGGAGATTTGTATTTGGTTTAGACTTTGTGGTAGGGATCATGCTTACACATTGCCAGCTTTTGGTGTAGCTCTTGGTTTGTATGAGCCACATGAGGTTAATCATCGATTATTTGAAACTCACTTTTCTAGACTTCGGAGGTTTGAAAAGATTACCCTAGTATTCCCGCTTATTGGAATCAAGTGGGAGATCCTACTTGTGCTAGAGGAATGCTTCAACCATCGGGAATCCGTTGATGAGGATACTTCACAAGTTGATTGTGACCGCCATTTAATAGATTTGGAAGCGAGACAAATGTCGAAACCGGACTTATGGATTATGAAGTTCTTTGGAAGAAACTAAGGACGGTAATGCTATTTAAGGTGTAGCCGAATATTTGTCTAGGAGAGCCCCGGGAATCAAGAGCAACAGTAACATTTGTGGAGGACATTTTGTGACAAGATTGGCGAAGAATCTTGGGTATTATGTTGATGAGGAATTGGCTAAGTGTGGAGAGCCAAAGTATAGTGAAACGTGGACTGCGAAAGGTTTTGGTAATGCTTTGAATAGGAGATTGGGAACCGTAGGGTTATGGATTGAACCAAGACCACAACAGCAACCACCACAACAGCAAGGGAATATACCAATGGAGAACGTGCAAATGGGTACGTCCAATAGTTTTGATTCGTGGATGGGAGAGTGGAACCAACATCTAGATGAGATTCAATGTGGGGATGTGTGGAGAGATTCGATGATGTTGAGGAACAACTACATCAATGATTATTCGATGCCGATCTTTCAACACATGGCTCGAGAAGCCAATTACGAGTTGCCACCCTACAATCCACCAAATATTCCACCATATCCTTTTCCGTACACTTCTTATCACGGACCCTATCCGTATCCATATCCACGGTGCGCACCGCTTCTGATCCAATACCCCATATGGTCGATTGCACGTCGGAGGAACAAGTTATGAAGTCGGAGGATCATCATCGGGAGTTGGAGGCAAGAAGAAAAAGAGGAGAGTTCGTTCAGAAATCATAGACGAAAACTATGTAACCGAAAGTGATGATGATGATGAGTTTGATGATGATGAAGGAGAAGAAATGAGCGAGGATGACGAGTGATTATGGGTCATTCGTGAGATTATGGTTTCAAAAACAATGGTCATGATGTGTTTTAAACTATTTCTATCTTTTGATTGATTTTCTTTAGGATGTTTGGTATATTTTGTTTTTTCTAGTTTTAGTAGTTTTGTTTGTTTTGTGCATTTCGTGTTGCGCTTTTGTTTGCGGGAGGGATATGTTGGAAGCTTATTGATGGTCAAATATTTCGAGTTGGATAACTCACGAGCTTGCTAATGACCCAATGTGCTTATTGCATATTTTATTCCGTGGTATCTTTTAACTATCTTTTCCCATTTTCTTTACTTTGAAGTTCATTTTCATTACATTGAGGACAATGCAAAACTTAAGTATGGGGAGGAAGAAAATAGGAAAATGATACGCATTTTATTTTTTAGATAACTTTTGGATGCAAGTGATTGAAGAAATTCGCCTTGATGGTCTAATGGTTTTCGCGTTATTGATAATTAAAATACATAATTTGGGATTTCAATGGTAAAATGAGGTTTTGAAATTTTTAGATTTGAACCAAATTCTTGAAATAATTCATTTTGGATTCGATAGCATTTTCTAGCATGCATAATAGCCTTTTTCCCACATTTTTGTGAGGTTTCTTTTGTATGAAACATCTTTTGTTTTATATTTGCTATGAGTGTGCTTGGTGATTATGTCGATTCTAGAACTTGTACTAGTTATGCATTATGGTTAAAATCACTTTCGAGTGATCTAAATATTTTCAAGTGATAAGAGGCATTTTAGGAATAACCCAAATGGCCTTCCATTTTTACATCTAATGATATATTAGCTGACCACATCGGTTAGTTAACCACCCACATGGACCCATTTTGTTAGTGCTCATTTTTAGCACTAGATACCCCTAGTTACACCTTCTGAGCCATTCTTTTTCGTTTTTGATAAATCCAGAAAAATACAAAAATATTTTACACCTTTTAACCTTAGCCAACCCTTATCAAGTCTAATGGTTTGTTGCTAGTTGTTTGGAATGATTGGATTGTTTTTGATGATTATGAGTTAGTTACACTTTGCCATTCGTGTGTGCCATTTCGACAAAGACGAAGGATGCATACTTCTTATTTTGTATTTTTGTGGTGATGCTTATGCGAAGTGTGGGGGAGTTGTGATATATAAAAAAAAAAAAAAAAAAAAAAAAAAAATTTTGTGATGACAGTTATAGCCAATGTGCTATATTATTATGAAGATGAAGGAAGATTAAGTATGTTTGAGTTATCGATTAGCCAATGTGCTAAGACGTGATATATATATTTGGTGATCGATATGAGAAGAGGAGTAATAATCATTTTCGGGATTGTGGTTTATATGATGACTAGCACCATGGAGGTTGGACTTGATTTTATTTTTATTTTAAACCAATTTCATAAACTATCCCATGCCTTATCCATACCTATTATGAACCCATAGCCTTATCGTTATAACCCAAATAAAAGACCTCTTTGATGAATTTATTTTCTTTGTTTTGATACTTGTACAAGCTTATGGTAAAAAGCATTGATCATGACTAGGCATTGAGTGATATACCCACCAATATATGAGTGTTGAGTGAAATCTTAAAGCCACTTGTGAGGTATCCTAGTTATGTTATCTAAAGTGTTTGGTTCATTTTAGAAGATTTTCTCATATTATAAGCAAAATAATAATTATCTTTTATGGTAATTGTTACATTTTACGAAACATGGTGTTATGGACCATTGAAATCAATCTTTGCAAATGTTTGACCTACTCGAGGCGAGTAGAGCTTAAGTGTGGGGAATTTGATAACGCCTAAAATGAACATGTTTTTAGTAGCGTTATTGTCGGGTTTGTGCATGATATTCGGCTATATTTACTCTTAAGCTGTAAAAGTGCAAAGATGCGTCTTGTGTATGTATATGTAGCCGTATTGCAAATATTGAAGAAATGAAGTTTTATGCACATTTGGAAGCGTCTAAAGGAAGGAAGTTTAGATTGGAAGCTTGTGAACTCAATGATATGGAAGCGTAGTGATTTCAAGCATCTCTGACAAGGAAAGATCAAGTTTGGCTTTGGAAATCATCAACGTAAGCAAAGAATGAAGCGTAAAGGAAAAGTCGACAAAAAGTCAAAAGGAGCAAAACCCACCGCTTGGTCAAACCCGCAACCGGATCCGGTTGGGCTATTGGTCAAAGCGTGACCGATTCGGTCGACATAGAAACCGATCCGGTTTCGCAACGCTAGCTACACAATTCGCATTTATTGTTGTCTTAACTCCCATAATCATTGAGTCCGATCATTTCTTGATATTAACTTGGAGAGAACGTTTTTGGGCGGTTAAGCAAGTGCTTTGGCTATTTAAAGGACCTAGAACTAGTATACTAAGGGTGACACAACAAATAGAGTATTAGTTTACACCAAAACTCATACTTACCCATTTATTTCAACCCAAAAGCTTGGTAGTTCTTGGAAAACGTCCGTAAGCAAGGAAGGAACCATTCTTGTCCATTGTTTCGGTAGTTTGAGTTGTGCGGTGATCCTAGGTGATTGGAGGCGTGTGGTTGCTACATTCCACGATTTCTAATTCTTGTAATCACAAAGATTAGGTATTCTATGAACTTTGTTATGGAAATCTATTCTCTTGAATTGTTTGAATTACGTTGTTATGACTTGTGTTTAGATATGATTGTTTTCATGGAGTAGTTTGTGTTATACTTGTGTGTTGAAATGTGATTAATCATAATAATGTTCTCAAAATGTGATGCATGTATATATGATCTTGTTTAAATGAGTTTGTTGGAAAAATACTAGTCTTGGATTGATTTGTCAATAAAACATGTTTTAAGAAAAAGGACCGAAAGGATTTCTCTTGTGTTTTATTCCAAAAAGTGTTGTGACAAACTAGTATGGGGATATGGTGATTAACATCCACCATGTTTTGCTTATTAAAACAAGACTAGAACGTTTTCATCACGAAGGGTCGAAAGATTCGTAAGAACAAATTTAATGAGAACATGTTGCAAACAAATGGAATTTTATAGGATAATCATTGGGATAAGGACCGAAAGGATTACCTAAATGTTTTTGTTCTTAGAATGATTTTACAAACAAATACCATGGTTGGGGAATCATTTGCTTATGATTTGTGCATCATACTAAGAGTATACACCAAACCTTTATGAACATTATCTATGGTTGATTATGAGACTTCACACAAGTATATATTTTATTCTTGATTCAGTATTTTCACTAGAACACTTATTCGAGAGAGCCTTGACAAGCTTTCTTGTTAGAAACTTTTAATAAAATCTATTTCAAAACAAAAATCCTTGGGACGATCTCGACTTACCAAAACTTTGCTATCATGGACGAGTATACTTGCTCGTATGTGTTAAAAGGTTATACGGTTAATTCGTGATTATAAATTTTAAAACTTGCACCAACCGAGCACATCACTCCACGTAAAAGGACTGCTTCCTTCTAAGGAAGTCGTTCCTATTCCCATTCCAAAGCTTGAACCACAAAGAAAGCTAGTGGACAAAAGCTCAAGATACACAATCATACGAAGAGGTATTCTACTCAATCACAACCAAGCACCTCCTTCAAGAATAAAACCTCCCGTCCACCAACAGATATAAGTAAAGGGAAGACTCAAGACTTGTGCCTTATGAAGAGGAAAGCTCGAAGAAGAGCCACCGGCCCGATTACAGGAGGAAGTTCAAATTTGTTAGACTCCAACACGTTGCGGAGGAATTTGCCAAAGATCAAATGGGTGGCCCCGAGGTCACGTGGTGAAGTTTAATCTACACCAGTCCCGATGTCGTTAATCAACCCGATAAGGGAACCGTGCCACCACTCTTGAGCAACAACAAAAGCAACAGGAGGAGTCTATTAAGTTTGACATTGAGGAACCAGACATCGAGAAGTCGAGAAAGAGAAAGCGATGAAGAAGCTAAGTCTGAAATGATGAAGATGTTGATTATGAAAAGTTTCTTCTTGACACCCTCCCGTCTTGTCTAAGGAGAAAACTTCGAACCTCCTAAGGATCCTGAATCTCCTCACATCTCATCTTCATCGACTCATCTTCTCACTCCTCACCACCACCATCAAAAGAACAACAAGATCCTCATCCGTCGTTGAAGAAGCCAACCGCCTCTTGGATTTCTCAAGCTAAGACACGAATCGTTAAAGTCACAAACAGTCGGAAAGAAAGACGTGCTCTACAAGAAGATGAATTTCTCTGACCGATCGATTCAAGATCTTCATGATGAGAACGACAAGATGCAAGTTGAAAGGAGTATGTATGAAGCTCATGAATGATGATCTTCAAGGAAAATGGACGAGATGATCAAAGGATACACTCACAAGTTCCTTCTGACGTCGTTCCTAAACCGAAAAGGAGATGTATACCGACAACTTTATCCGAATCTCCTACATCCGCCAAGCAAACCATGAAATCAACTCCAATGAATGTGAACATCAATCTAGTTGAACCCACAATCTTCTCGATGATGAATTGGTGAACCGCTAGTAGCTCAAATGTCGAACGCTCGCAACGCTTGCCTCCCACGAAGCTAAATTGTTTGAAGCATTCTTTGGAATACCAACTCGTGTCAAGATACAAAGAAGAAGTCAGAAGGCCTAAACGCTCAAGAGCAGCGAAGACAAAGATCGGGATAAGGATAACGAGCCCAAACGCTTGAGAAGTCCGGTGAATCATCTTCTATGCCACCTCCACCCCAACGAACTACACCAAAAAGGTCTCCTCCTCGTTCTTCTATCGAAAAACCTCAAGATTCTCGAGTTACCATCCTGACTCGGAAAATCGGTGATCGCTTTGAGTATACGGGTGGTGACGATGAAGAAGTCTCGAGCCCCAACAACAACCCATCTCTCGACACGCCCAAGAAACCGTAATCCTCCTCCGTGCCAAAGAAGATGAAGAAGAAGGCGCTATGACCGACGCCTTATCATGGCTAGACGAGGATGATCTCAATTTGAATGGTTCCCAAAGCTTGTTGATTCCACTCCCTACCCAAATTGAAGGTCAAGAGGTTCCGAATGTAGTACATTGGAGCATGCGAAACTACTACAAGAAAAATTCCATGTGAAGAAGATGACGAAATCGAGTTGAAGCGAATCAAGAATGAAGCATTTCAACTTCTAAAAGACAGCTTCGAGAAAGTGCTATTGAAGTTGAGTATCACCTTGATAATATAGCACGAGCTATGTCTAACAAAATGGATTGGCTCAACCCAGAAGCAAACATCGACTTCACCAAACGGGACAACCCTCCATACTACACCGATCGGTCAAAACATCTACCAACAATTGGCCACCAGATCAACCTAGGATTTCATTCCGATATTTCTTCAACAAAGACTTGGAATTTCTTCTACACGGTGGCGATGGTTCAAGGAAATACGCTACATCTCCGACACTTCCGCTCCCAAAGACCATATACTCTAATTGCATAGCCATCGAGGAAAGAGCTAACCACATGTTCTCCAACAATGTGGTAGAGTATGACCGTGATGCAATGTATAGGATTCACCATTGGCGGGCGTCAAGAATCTACTACGAATCGCCGTGTTCGAAGTCTCAACATGAAGTGTTCAGTACTAAGAGTATTGTTGCCATCAAACATGTTGATCTTTCGCCTAAATGGGACAATTTTCAACTGAAGTACAACGTGAATTCATCAAGTCCTTGCTTGTCACACCCTCGCCGGAGGCGGAAACACGAGGTGTAACGGAAAGGAACATAAGCACAAGATAATAGAACATACCAACGTTAAGATTAAAAAGAAAGAGTACACCATTACAATACCGGTTTAATGACATTGGCAAATATATTACAAAGTTTAGTTCCCAAAATATTGCGTTCTAATACATAATGATTTGTATTGACAAGTGAAAACTTCATTATGCAAGACCGGTAGAAAAGCTTACTAACGATCACCGAAATGCATGAGAGAAAACGGGTCAACTATGAAAATAGTTGGTGAGTATACATGTTTCAGTAAAATAAGAAAACTCGTAAGAGAGTCAAAGGTTTCGGTCATCGAATTAGTCCACAAAACAAAGGCATTGTAAATCCACTCGGCCCAAGTTCCGCCCATACAAAACTTGGAACCCGTGTGTTCACAACCCATTGCACAAAATATAGCGTGTCAAGTAGTCAAGTATAAGTGGTCATAATAGTTCACAATATAGTACCACGTATATAATAATGTATGCCAGGCAAAGCCCCTAGAATAAATAATATGCGTCCCGTAACATAGTGGACGAGAGGTTGGCCGACCTCTAATAGCGCTATCCATACTACCTACTAATAGGAGACTAACAATGCGAATGTACGAACAGTACATCATACAACTATTATATACAATTAAGAACACTCCGAACAAGGGAGAATTTGCACTGCTCCGAACAAGGGAGACTTTGGGTCAAGGACGCTCCACCGAAATGGCGAGACTTTTAGGGTCATAGCAAGTACGGTCCAATAAGTTCAAATAAGTCATAATTTCATAATTAAATTCAAGGGTTTGATTCATGTTCAAAGGTGCAAGTCAAATGAGTTCATAAAAGTAGTAATCAATTTAGTTCAAGAATGGTTCATGCATTTAGCCCCAAATATAGTAAAAAGGGTAAAAAGGGGATGTGATTACTCACATGTTGCAATAGTTACGATGACAGAGTGGATGCACATAAATGAGACGCAACTCTCTAACCGCGACCTATTATGAATGATATGCTCTAATATAAGTCATGAAACAATGTCGTGCATGCAAACTCATATGATATCCATACCACTTGTACACTTTTGAAAATAAAGTTTATCGTCGAAAAATAATCTTATAACGTCTTGTCAATTTATAAATTACTTTACAAGTAATTACGTTGAAACGATATCCTACGATAGTCATTTAGTGATTTATTGTGAAATTATAACTTTTCGTCGTAAAATAATATCATTGAAAATTTCATGAAAGTGAGTAAACGGCCTTGAAAAGCTAGTCGTAAAATGGTGCACGTCGAGTGTTAGAAAACGAACTCCACGGTTTTGGAAAGCTTGTATCATTATCTCAAAGTTTTAGCATTTAAATTTTCATCTTAGAGGTCTCGATCATGGAGAAAATATAGGTTAAGTATGGTACTTGTGTCCAAAATATCGCTTAAGGGTGGTTTTCGCTAAGTTTAAGTGGCGTATTTTATTCATTACAACTCCGCTTGACGAACAGTTGGACATTTTGGAAAATATGCTAGGCGAACTTACTTTTACTAGAAGACATCATGTTATGAAAAGTACTACATCCATGTTAAAAGCGACCCTCAACATGGTCCTTCGTGGTCGTAATATTTGTCTAATAGAAATATATTAGTTTTTCTTATATAATATAGTTACGGCAACTTTGTGTAAACACGTGTAATTTAATCGTTACAAGTCCGTTTTCTATATTTTATATGTCCTTAGCTTCGTATCAAAGTATACTAATATATTTTTGATAAGTCGACACAATTTATAACGCTTAAGACTCATTTTTGACTCGTAAAAAGTGGAAGTAACATCTGAAATTTAAATTTTATAGTTTTAGCTGCCTAACTTGAAAAATTCATAACTTCTTCAAGTATAGCTCTGCTTTTAACCCATTCAAGCGGCCACGTTTTCGTTTTAAAGTGTATTTTCTGAATATCTAGCCCAAATATTTTTACAAACTGTCGAAAATTCCAGAATTCACAATTTTGATCACAATTTTGATCAGACCTATTCTAACCAATTCAAAACAACTCCGAAGCTATTCTAATCCTACCATACACCTTCTTAGGGTTTCATGGGTTCCTAAACATCACCAAAAGTAATATTGTTAGGAATTAGAAAATTCCAGTATTGAAGAGTCGGTCACCCCAACTATTATTTAGCATAAGTTAGCTCGTAGACTTATCGTTAGTTACATATTTATGTAGTTATTTAGTTAGTCAAGAGCGTAAAATAGTTTAGTGCAACACCGTGGAGGAAGGACGGTCTTTACCCACCGTATCCCCGATCCACAGCCGTCAGGAGGTCGCTTAGTTTGTAACCTATAAATACCCTCTACCTTGCAAGGTAGAGGTTGGATGTTCTTTGGTAATCTAATATTCTACAAGTTTCTCTTACTAGAATGTCCCACTTTCTCTCTCTAAAATCATCTCTATGCCCATTGTGTGAATGTTATGATATGTAAGTGAAATCCAATATCCAACAATTGGTATCAAGAGCCATGGTTAGATCATATCTTGCACACCTTTGGATTTCTAGTGGTTTTAGGTGGTTTTGAGTTTGAAAAGTTTAGTGGTTTTTGCATCATTTGGTTGATTTCTCGGGTTAAAGTTTGGATTTTGTTAGTACTTTTATGTTTAGAATCATCACAAGTGTGTAGGTTTTCATTTGGTAAGCTTGAATCATCTTGGTTGGGTTGTTTTTGGATTGAAAAGTGAGGAATATGTGGTTTTTTCTTGCTAGCGACTTAACACACGAAATACTTTCTTCGTAGCGACTTGCTTTACAAATTTGTAGCGAGTTACGCTTTAGACCCAGCGACTTGATCTAGCGATTCTGAAGATAAGTAGTGGACTCTCCACTATGGGTAGCGACTTGGTGGTAGCAACTTGGTCTCTAGCGAGTTGCTCTTTAGCGACTTGTATCTTTAGCGACTTGATTAGCGAATTGCTGCCAAAATTTTGCTAGCGACTTGAAGCTTAGCGAGTTACTACCTAGCGACTTGCATTTGTATAGCGACTTGGGACTCTAGCGACTTCGTGGTGTAGCGAATTAAGTGCTAGCGACTTGGTGTATTATCTTCTAGCGACTTGGGATTATTGCTATTTAGTTAGTAGCGAGTTGGTTCTAAATCTCTAGAGACTTGGGGAGTAATTCATAATAACACAATGTCAGTCATCACGGATCCTTTAATCATCAAAGTACTTGCTCTCTATGACACAAAGACGTAATAGTGAAACCGAATGCTTATCCGAATGCCATACACTTAATGATTCAAGATCGATTAATCGAACAACTCAAATAAGTCACTCTTAATGTCCGCAAATGATGCTAAGAATATGGAATGCACCAAGTGAGCCGCTTCAACATCTCACCACTTCTCCAATTACTCTTATCTACAACCATGGATCGAACAAGTTGTGCCATCCTTCGTCAAGATTTTCCCACTTTGACAAGAACTGCTTTTACTTAACTTAGAACGATCGAGGTTTCAAATTACCAAAGAAAAGTTTTCAACCGATGATTCTCATGTCGCTTCCAAACCATCATCAATCAATTTTAGCCACTTATCCGGAAGAATACTCCTCGATTTTGATGATATCATGACCGGAATATCGCTCAAGAAACACACGGAATGGAAATTCATGAGTTCGTAAACTCATTTATTCAACTTATGAATAATATGGAAACATACATCAAGGAAGTCGCTAATGAGAATAACAAGTCGAATGAATTGAATGAGTGCCAAGAGTTTCCATGGAGCAATGATGACGTGTCATGCTTCATTCCAGCTTGAACCAGCAGAAGACACCGATTGCGTAATCTCGGTTGTGATGGAAAAGGATGAAGAGAACAACATCGATATCAAAGTCTCGTAGTCGAAAAAGGTATCAATCAATAAGGTACACTTATCCGATCACACAAGTTCTCCTAAAAGGTACATGACTCTTACTCGAACATAACAATGTGGAATCGCCTTTGTTTTGCCTCGAATCTAATGCAAGTAACATGATTGAAAAAGGGTATATGATGAGCTTTCAAACAAATTTTCAATTCTTGAAAAACACAGATCTCATTGCAAATTGAAATACAACAAAAGGATGAAATGTTTTATGTGAAAAATCGTACTAATCGTGAACTTCCGAATTCGAGAGAATTTTTGAAATTAATCGCTTAAAATCCCGATTCGTGACAAAGATTAGACCATTGGCAATCAAACTACTTCTTCGTAAGCCCGTAAATATGACCGCCATGAGATGAGTGATGCACTTGAATCTAGAAATTCGAACTAGCTCTATGTGTGTCCAACCTTCTAAGAGAAAATGAGCATTTAAGAATTAACCTTGAGGAAACAAACTCTAAGTTAGTCAATCAATCTAACCTCATGAGGAAAGAAATTGATGACCTCAAAGCACAAATTCAGGATAAGAGCTTCAATATTGTTGCCCTAAAAAATGAGCTCAGGAAGTCTGTTGGAAATAGGATGAACACTAAGTTTGCAAAACCTTCAACTTTGGGAAAATCAAATGTTCAGAATCACTTGAAAGTAACAGCTATTAAACAACCTAATGCCTTTAGGTCCGAAAGAGCTAAACCATTGAAATCTAAGCTTATATCCCAAGTTGATAATATGTCTGCTTTGTCAAAACCACCACTTCATTGCCTAGTTCGGATATGATGAATCTCAAACCCTGACTTATAGTCAATTCTCACAGATCAGTAAGGCAACAAGTATTACTAGATCTCATGCAAAACATCATTTGACTGATCAATCCCCTAAGAAATACTCGGATCACATAAGGACAATTAGTCAAAACAAGGGTGTGCACTCAATTAGGTCAACTAATTGTGGTTTCAAATGGATTCCCACTGGCAGAATTTTTAAGTTTACAGGACTTAAACGAACTTACATTCCTAGATCATGTCTCAAGTGGATTCCCACAGGTAAACTCTTCAAGAATGTAGAACCCAATAGGATCCCCATTAATGATACGTCTGTATTACACTGTGATGCATCCAAATGTGAGATTAAACATGTCACTAACCCTTCTATGTACAAGTCTACATGTGCTTCAAGTACAATGTGCTCTCAGTCTTTTTCAGGTACAATGCTCAACTCAATCAGAACTTCATGACTTGGTTCCCTCGAAATGAACATTGCTCATTCAGAGCTATAGCTTGCTGTGGTTGATGTATTTTACTTTTACTTTGACTCCTATTCATCTTGAATCATGACTCGCTAATTATATATCCGTGTATAAATCATGTTTTTTATAAAAATATATATATATATATATATATATATATATATATATATATATATATATATATATATATATGTATATCATTTTAATTTTTTTTATGTCATTCTTTTAAATTTACAATTTTATCATGTTTTTCCCAATCTAATAACGAATACATTCATTGTTATCGATAACATCTACGGTCCTAGAAATGTCATTCAATAATGGCACGGGATCATAGATGAAGTTCGAACAATTGAAATATTCTTGTTTCTTTATAACGGGGTTGATTAATGACAATCAATGGTCTTTGATGACATTGATTGAGGGGGAGATTGGGAATATGTTTTCCTTTTCTTGACTACCTATGCCATTGGCTTCTGTGCTGGTTATAATGCTTGCTCGTTAGTAAGATGAGGTCGTGTTTTGCCTTTGTAACTATCTGGTTATGGTTTTTGTAGGTTGTGGTCATATCTTGCTCATGTGATTATCATTGTGTACCTACGTATTAAGTGCCTAGCTTAGCTTTAAATGCTTATGTGTCTAAATGTTTAATTGATTCATGGTGATCAGGGTGATAATTAATGCTAGAGACTTAGTCTATAATCTGTGTTAGCGACTTACCACTCGTTCATCAATACCATAGGGACCAAACTTGTCATATAGTGAAAGTTATGTTGCACTAGCGACTTACCTCACCTCATGTTGAAACCACAAGGACCAATTGTGTCATACTGCCAAAGATTGTTTACATACCCCTAGCTAATTACCACTTAGCGAGTTACCATTTCTTTTCTCAAATAAGTTTTTTCTCTCTCGTTTTTCTTTTCTTCGCCATATTGCTCTTCCTAGCGACTTAGCAAGAGGTTTGCCTCGAATCCCTCTTATCTTTGTTCTCTTAAGTGTTTATGTTAAGTTTCTAACTTGTCTTTATATCCAGATCCTTTCGAGCTCGTGATTTGTGACTATTTGACTCCCACCTAGGTTCGATTTGTCATGTAATCGTGTTTGTGTTGCTATTATAATGATTGAACGTGTTCAAATTGTTTGGAATATATTGATTGCTTGATAATTTAACCCGTGATCCGATGATGTATGGTTGCTTGATTGGGCTCATTGGGTTTATGTTATGAGTGCTCTTGCTGGCGATTTTAACTTTTTCTTGGTAGCGACTTAGTTTGAGTGTTCTTCATGGCGAGTTAGCGCTCATATTAGCGACTATGTTTCTGTAGCGAATAAGTTTATTTTATTCTAGCGACTTGGTTAGCGAGTTAGTAGTCAGCGACTTGTCTTTACAAGTTAGCGAATAGGTAACATTAGCGACTTAGTTAACAAATTTGTAGCGACTTGGTTGTGGTACTATTCATGGCGACTTGTCTTCACAAGTTAGCGAATTAGTAACCTTAGCGACTTAGTTAACTGATTTGTAGCGACTTGGTTCAGTTACTGTTCATGGCGACTTGTCTTTACAAGTTAGCGAATTAGCATAGCGACTTAGAGAACTAAACTATTAGCGACTTGTCTGTGGCTCTAGTGATGGCGACTTGTCTTTACAAGTTTGCAACATTGTTCACTTTCATGTTGCGACTTAGTCTTAGGGTAGAGGGTTATTAAAATGTTCAAGGGTTAATTGCTAAAGGTGATCTCATTCTCACAATACTTAGGATCTCCTAATTCAACTTCTTGAGTCAACATACTCCATGTAATCTGCTATGACATGTCTGTTTAGGCAAAAGATACTTGGTTTCTCTCACGACAACCAAATGTTTCCTTTTCCTCATACATATTTGTTATATCACTTCTACATTTGTATATTGGCTCATGTCATGATCCCTTTGCAATGCACTCTTTTGCCTATTAATCCCTTATCAGCTCGTCATGTGATTATTTGTCTATAAGATTATACTTCATTGAAATATCTCACTTATAAAAGTTGTCATATATTTGAAACCTATGCTACTCAATCTTTCTCTGTATGTGTTTTGGGGACTCCTTCTGAGTTACTACTTCTATGTGTCTATGTCATAAGGGTGCTCTCAATGTTGTCTCATTTATCATTTATCTAACCTGTTCCCAATCATTACTGTTGATTGTATGATTACTCAGACCATCAATGGCAAGTTCAATCCCAGAAAAGAGCATTACCCCTTCGGCATCATCCAAAGTTCTCTCAGACGAAGAAATCCTTCCCAGGAGTCAATGGGTTGTTATTGGAAAAAGCAACTGTTATGTGGACCTACAAAGGCTTCAACAAAATCCGATACTCAAAGTTTCTATTGACATCCTCAAAAACACAAACTTCTTCGGAGCAATTACCAAGCAATGCTCAATTCCTACCATTTACATTCAACAATTCTGGAACACCGTTCAATGGGACAAAATCACAGCACAATACTCTTGCAAACTGGATGATAGGAGTTCACAATTGATTTTGATATTTTGAGCAAGGCTCTTGGAATCACCCCATGTAACCACGACTTTCGCTCGAATCTCCACCGATGTCGACGATCCGATTGCCTTTCTAATTGGGTTGGGTTATCGTAACAAGATTTCAAGAGCATCCGACATCATCACCGGACACATGTATCAACCCCGAGAGCTATTACAACCATTCTTAACTTGTGCTTATCGGGAAAACTTGTGGTTCGATAAAGTGAGAATTCCTATCTTGCAAATCCTATGGGAATCGTCAATAGGGTTGATGTGAATGTCTCGATCGTATTTGGGAAGAATTCTCTTTATCAATGAACACATTCATATCTGATAGAACCAATTTCCAGAACAATGCTCAAGGTCGAAAGAAACAGAACAAGCTTGTAATTCCCAAAGATCGATTTTCTAAGCTTGTTATCCAGTACTTACAACAAACACACAAATTCAATCCTAGGAGTGAATCAACTCTACACAATGCAGAAGATGAATATGTTTTAGGAAACCTGAAATATGTTCCTAGAGGTACGGTTAATGAACTATTTGGATTGCCAATTCCTGAGTGTCTTCTCACAGAAGATATCAAGAAGAAGGACTACTTCAAGCAATACAAGAAAAGAGCTACCAAATCCTCTGCTGATGTCACACCCTCTCCTCTACAACCAAATGCTCCCATATCCAAGTCGGCCTCACAAGCATCCTATGCTTCTCTTCCTAAAAAGAGACTTGAAAGGTCACAACATTCAGATACCACAACCAAGAAGCAGAATGTAAAAAGGAAGAAAGTGGAAAAGGAAATTGGTGAGAACACTGAGACACCAAGGAATGTTACCAGGTTAACTGATAAAGATGATGCTGATCTGCAACTTGGAATTCAGAGAAGCCTAGAAAGTCAGAATGTGAAAGCTCCAGTAGGTGGAATTGTGTTAAGAGAACCCGCTCAACTACCTCGACAAACAACCCCAATTACACATGACAAGGGTAAAGGGGTTGCAAGTGTTGAAACTGAACAAGCTGCTCACATGCTTTTAACTATCTCATCATCTCCATCAAGCACCACAAATCAATATGAGCTGAAGAGAAGAACATAATCATCTCATGCAAAAGAACAATCTGGAGTGGACAAAGTGCCTGAAACGCTTAAGGAAACTCCTACACTTAGTGAGACTCAATCTGGCTTGAATGTTGACGCTCTGTTGCAAAAAGGCTCGCAGGAGAACCTTGAGACAAGATCTGATGAGACCTTGAAGATGGATGAACCAAATCTGTCTACTAACTCTCTATCCTCACTTAAGAATCTTGATGCAGATTTCTCTTTTGGTGATCAATTCATTAATGACAAATCCTTAGATACTGCACAATCCATGTATATCGTCAAGATTCAAAGAAGATACGCCAACTATTCCTCCAATGTCGGCATCCTCACTATCAACAAACTTCCACCTCCCTTACCTACTCAATCAATCGCATAAACACAACCAACATCGCCACCAACCCCGAACTCGCATTACAATTGCGGATGAGGTGGCTCCACCACTTCCCTCCATGATTCTCACCGATCAACTCTTGGATAAAGCCATAAAAAGGATAGAAGTTCGGAAAGGCAACTTCCTAAATTTTGATTCTCCGTGGATCGTGTCTATAGATTGGAGCACCTCAACTTCAATGAAGGGGTTACCGCCGCTATTGAAGGAGAAGTCAAGGATGCTGTGGAATGGGCTATGGAGGCTCCACTTAGACGATTCAAGGACCTCCCTATCACCGATATGAGAGCAGCTCTGCTTGAAAGGATGTATGAAGTCAAGAGGACAAGCATGAGGTTCACAAGAAACTCTATGAGGCACTTGAAGAATCCATTAAGTTCGACAATTATGAGCAGCTTTAAGATTGACGTCGGGAAAAAAAGCTAGAAAGAAAAGGAGAACAATTGTGATGGAAGCATTGATGAAGGATCGCAAAGATCCTCCTCCACCCCCACCACCAACGGGGGGCGCTGGAACTTCTGGAGCTGGTAATCCTTCTACAACAACCAACACACCTCCATCACAACCACCATCATCACCGCCAAAACCTTCCAATCAATCGATCCTACAAAAGAATAGAGTACTCAAGAAATCACTGCTCGACGACGGTTGATTCAAGGTTCACATCCACATCCACCTCTATTCCCGATGATCAAATGGTTAACGAAGAGTCGCATGTCATGGCGGACTCGTAACCGAGATGAAGATGATGCATCTACAAAGCATATTCCTAAGCCCTCGTAAGACCGGTTTGATACTTACATGGTGGGAATCGAACTAGTACATCCGAGTTGCACCTTCAAGAGACACAATTCAAAGTCGCATTGTGGAAGATAGACCTCCTTCTCCAACCCACATGGACCATCCCAGTCTCGACTCTATGATTCCCGACAACAATTGGGCATCGCTATCACCAATAATTACGAAGTTCCAAATGAAGACTCTCTCTACACTATACCGGTGATATGGGAAGTTTCATTAGATGGTTTTGTGAATGGAAGAGTATCTCATCCATAACACCAAGAGATCTTGAAGGACAAGCTTACGAAATTGTCAAAGTCTTCCACTCGGATGCAAATCATCTTCAATATCGATGGAAGAATGCCATAAGATGTCGAATGACCAAGTCGTTGATCAAATCGACCGCCTAATGTCAACAAATCTCTTCCTCTTGGTGGTGAACCCGGTCGATGACCATTCGTGCGTAATTCTTCTTCAATCACGACTTGGACTATCTGTGTGCTCGCCTGGCTAAAAGAAGACCCGCTCTATCAATATCAAAGATGAAAGTCGCAACCTACTCGATCGGTGCTTGAATGATGGTTCCCGATCAATTCAGGGCTGATGAAGAACAAAAATATGATATTGCCGCTTCTTATGGTATTTCTCCGGTGGTTCAAAAGAAGAAGTTCTACATCGAAAGACATGGTGTCGATAAAAGACGAATGATGTCGATCAAAGTCGCAAATCTTAAGTGTTGTTAGTGTAGAGATCTTCCTATCTATGGATATGAATACTTGAAGAAGATTGTCCTTAAAAGAGCGAGACTTCAAAGTGTATACTATTGAAGAGAACGACTTCAAACATCTTACGCCAAATGATTTCAAGATCTCAATCTCTTTAATCTTCAAGGACACCTTGAGCATTTACCGTCCGTGAGAAAAAGGCCCTCTCGCACCGTCACTCTTTGGATCGGGGCTTAGTCATTCAAAACGAGTTAAGGACTTTCGACTTGGCATTGAAAGTTACCAAACCAGATCAACCTTACAAGTCCTCTATGGAATGCAACCGGGCATGAATTTCATCGAGAATACAAAGTCCTTGACACCCCTAGAGCCGCCATCTTCACCGATGATATGGATCTCGTATGCTTATGCGCCTCTGTGAACTCTATAAGTTTAGTGATGGTACGCTCAAATTGGTCAAGAAGAACTTGACACCGTGAGTGAAAGAGGCCAAAATTGATATGAAATCTTGGGTTAAAACTACCTTTTGACCGATGATGACGTGAAGAGATGTGAACACTTCATTGCCGCAATCGATGAAGACTCAAGACACGAAGGATCTTCCGCACCTTGAAAGCTTTGTTGGTGGAAGGCTTCGTGATGGTCACTACAAACTTCTTCGAGGACCGAATGAAGACATCTTCGGAAGCGCTTTATGTTGTGTTTTTATATGTGTATTTTGTGGTGTACTAAATGTGAACAATCAGAAACATGTAATAGTGCTAGGATTTGTATTGTGGTTTCCTTGTTAAAAGGGAAACATCCGGTTGTCCATTTTTTATCATATAAAATCGGACACATTTTCTCCTACAAATATTTTACCTCATACATATTTAATTCACTTGAGATCCAAAATCTCAAAGGATTTAAGATTTTTGATCGGGGAGAAAATGTGTTATAAATATGAAAGATGTTAAAAGATAAGATGACCAATTTTTGTGCAAACTTCTCTTATATGTGCTAAACAATTTTCGAATCTCGAAGCATATATTAAGGGGAGAACTCTCTTTGCAAATTCAAGTCATCGTGGTACACAACACTTAAATCTTTGCAAATTCAACTTTAAATTTTTCTAAGGTACCTTGATCATATGGCTTCTAATCCTTTGATGATAAAGGGTTTCCTCCAATATGTGCAAAACACTCTTTTTCAAATATCGAGGCACATATTGAGGGGGAGCAAATTTATGAAAACCTTATCCTTCCCGGAAATGCTATATCTACTTGATTTGATCAAGGAAGTGATGGTGATATCTTTTAGAAAAGTGGTAATCAAAGAAGTTAATTCTTTCTCTTGCCTCCGTGTGCAAAACATTTTCAAATACTTGATGCACATGTTGAGGGGGAGTTCTCGTTCTAAAAATATCAAAAACAATTCAGGTACAAAATGCTTTGATAATATATCACAAGTATCTGAATTGATTTTCAAATGGTTTTCAATTGGTTCCAATGGCGTATGAACAATACCAAATAGACCCACCAACTTTACTTTATGTACGGTGATATAAGGATGATAAGGTTAGCTATGTGTTCCCATGATCCGCCGTAACCGGAGGGATCTACCAGGACAATCCACTAGTTAGTGTAGAAGTCCTTAGGTATGATGATAAAAGGAGAAAAGTGAGATATGGGAAGAGTGCGAACTAAGACCGAGCTAGTAATCGGAATAAACCCAACAAGGTTATAGCTATGAAGTCTCGTAAGCAATCAAGGGGTTGAAGAATTAAAAGAATTGAATGAGGAAAGGGTGAAAACAAATAGCCTCCATTTATTCAACCTTAGGGCGATACCGGGTTCAATTCATATGCTACCGATGGTAACATCGGTATTGAAGACAAGACGTCATGGACCCAAAGGACGACTCGCACTTCAACTTTCCAAACCACTCAAGTTCCTCTTAAAAGGACTTGTTTCATTCTCACGGGAACCGACATTATCTATCGACTTTCTTAGAGATGGTTGATATTGAAGTAGGAGACCCTCCCTAGTCTCCGCACACAGATCCAAATATGCACAAATTGAGTCTAGAGCCACGAGATCATCAATAAATCTCATTAGGACACTTTCAATGAAGACTCTGCTTCACACAATGTGGAAAGAGAGATTATATCTTGAGTCCCACGATTATCCTTGTGGTATTGCTGAACATCCGAGTGATGTGTTTACACATTCACAATGAAGATGGAAATCCTTCGAGTCATCATCAAACAAGCTCTTGGTAGGTGGCATGTGAGATCTATTATATAGATCAACCATGTGACAACTGAATAGAAATAATGGGGCGATTCAATCTCTTGAATCAATCCTGGTTCAGGTTATGGATTGACGGATACCTTTGAAAAACCGGTCGTTGTACTTAACAACCCTTTTCTTTAGCACATGGACCGTGTACTCAGTTTTCAAATCAAAAGGTGTTTTATGATTGATAATTGTTTTTCAACAAAACCTTCGTTGTATTGCAAAAACAATTTCTATTGAGCAATACACGATTGTTTTTCAAATCTCTTTTCATCAATCGCTGAACCTAAAATTACCGGTTCACTCACTCCGTGTTATCTTCTTTGAGATGTTCCGTTTGAGAACGACTAGAACAATTGCGAAACCTCATCAAGGAAATTCTTCGAATTATACCGATCACAAAAAGACATGTACCGATCAACGGGAACCGTGGGCGTGTACCTCAATTCAACGAAGTGATCAAAGACACTTTCGTGCGATTTATTGCTAATCGTTGTATGCAGTACGCCCGACGCTTTGCGGTGATCGTAATGAAGCGGTCAATCCATAGCCGCATGCTCACTTAACACATTCATCTATAAAGAAATCATGATTAGTGCATCAATGACTCGATATTTTCACTCCATGCTTCGCTCACTGCCGCCAATATCATGAATCAACTAAAGCTTCCGCTACTCGATGTGAAGATTTCATGATCCGAAATGTGAGCATGTCGGTCCTAAAGTCACAACATCACATAATACCAACACCACAAAGGATGTCTCGAGATTGATGATAGGTGATGATCTCAAAAGATGGCTCCTAATTATTATCTCATGGATCATTAATGACATCCCTTAAAGTACAAATCATGCACTTTGAAGTTGCACTACTTATGCACAAAGATTGCGATGTTGAAGTTGTTTTGTCTACGAGCTCAAGAACAAAGTCAAGAATAGAATGCTAGGATTTGAAATGTAAAACATGGGGTGACCTCCTTAGGGGAGATTGTTAGGAATTAGAAAATTCCAGATTGAAGAGTCGGTCACCCCAACTATTATTTAGCATAAGTTAGCTCGTAGACTTATCGTTAGTTACATATTTATGTAGTTATTTAGTTAGTCAAGAGCGTAAAATAGTTTAGTGCAACACCGTGGAGGAAGGACGGTCTTTACCCACCGTATCCCCGATCCACAGCCGTCGGGAGGTCGCTTAGTTTGTAACCTATAAATACCCTCTACCTTGCAAGGTAGGGTTGGATGTTCTTTGGTAATCTAATATTCTACAAGTTTCTCTTACTAGAATGTCCCACTTTCTCTCTCTCTAAAATCATCTCTATGCCCATTGTGTGAATGTTATGATATGTAAGTGAAATCCAATATCCAACAAATATGTTACAAGGGATAATTTATAGGGTGATTATATTACATAATAAGTAATAAAAACAACAAAAGTGGTATAAATTCATATGTAACATGCATGTTTTCTTGCAAAAATGATGAAATAACATAAAGATAAATATGAAAGAGTTATGGAGACCATGAAATGCTTACTTGAGTGATTGAAGAGTTTTAGGTGATAGAAAACTTAGTTAATCTTCAAGGTTTAATCCTAAACCTTAACTAGAACACAAAATGGATCTTGTAAACACTTGTTGCTTGAAAAATTATGGATTCCTCTTGGTGTCTTGAGCATGGCCGAACCATAGAGATGAAGAAGTAGAGAAAATGATTTACTTCACCTTTTGAAAGTGTTTACTATGTGTTTTAGAAAGAATAATATCTAGTATTATGTAAAAATATCTAAGATTAAGTGTAGGTGTACATGAGGTAGAGAAAATTGTTGGAAAATTTAGTGCACTTGTGGGATTAGTTCACACCTTGTAATGGGTTAGGAGGTACGGAGTGTACACCCATAAGGTCCATGAACACCCTGACTCTTGTAGTGGTTTGCATTGGTAGTGCTAGTGGAAAGAACCGCTTGTGGAAAGTATCGCTTGTGGTTTCCATCGATGGCGATGTTTCCATCGATGGCGATGTTTACACCGATAGGCGATGTTTCCAATCGAAACTTGTGGATTCCATCAAGCTTGTGGATTCCATCAAGCAGGTATCCACCGATAGCACTATGAAAGTCTTGATGAAAGTCCGCTTGTAACGGTTTTGACCTATTCAAGTGGCGCTTTCAACCGCTTAATGACCACGTTTAATTGGTCATGTAACCACTAATCGCTATAATGGGGATAATTATGAGGCTATTAATGGGCGATTAATACTCATAATTCCATTTGATTAGCTTAGAGTAAACTCCTATAAATAGGATATCGATTATGCATGAAGGAAATACGAAAACACTAAACACTTCTAAGCGAAAGGGTTAGTGAATTGTGCCTAATTCTATAATCGCATTTGGTCTTATCCCAAGTAGATATTCGTAACCTGCATTAGGGTTGAATAGTTTACTTTGGAAAGTGATCACACGATTCCAAGTGATATCCGTAACCACCAAGTGGTATCACATCACGACCTTGTTGTTTGTTTCTCACGAACAGTTGTTGATTATCTTTACCCTGCTGCTGGGCAACTCACCCATCCAACAAAAATCAAGTTGGTCACTTAAATGACCCATGTGGCCGGTCATGAGTAAAAAGGGGGTGAGGTGTAGTTTTTGTAATTAAATGTATTATTTGTTAAATGTAGTGTATAATGTGTAATTTGTATGTATAATTAAGTATTAATTGTAGCGTTAACTAAAAATAGATTTTAACGGGACAAAATAAAATGTATTGAAGTCATAAAAATTATAATAATACATTTCTTACATGAGTTGAGTGAAATAATAAATATCTAGTTGCATATACGAAAACCGTCGTAATTATATAAACATAACAATTTATGTACGAAATAAATTGAAAACATCGGGTAAATTAATAATATAATTTTTATAGTCTTAAAATGAGTATAAGAATATATTAGGATAAATTTTAGAAGCGTCGGATCAAATGTTCAAAATAAATGATCGTGCGATAGCGTCTATTTAATATGAAAATTACGCGTTTAATGTAAAATGCAAAATCATGCATGAACTACTATGATGACAATGATACTAATAAAATGTAGACTAAACCTAGTCTATATGAAATGTCCTTGATGAAATGTTAGGTGAATTAGCGGCTAAACCATTAAGGTTACGCGAATTTGATACTAAAAAACCAAGTTTACAATAAACGATGAAATAGTAAATTTGAGAAATGACCGAAATTGAGAATTGTGACATTGCTTATCTTCATCGAAGCATAGTCATCAAAGAACGCCTAGAAGATCTCCGACTTGCGGTTGAATCATATCGCACCGTGTCAACTTCACTCCACCTCAGCTAGACCTTCCCGACATTAACCAGCTTTCACAACACACACTCATCAGCCAACCATTCGGAGTGGTTTACATTAGTGAAACACATCGCAATTGCTTGATGGCGTGTAGAGATCTTCACAAGTTTGGGGATCACACATTGAAGAAGGTTAGGGACGGATTAGCTTATAGGTTGAAGGATATTCATGAAGGAATTGGGTCTAAAAAGCGATGGAACTCTAAGGAAAGAAGGGATGTGAAGCGGATCATCACCATGATTGATGAAAGGTTGTATCGAAGGGATCAGTTCAGAACGCTGGAAAGCTTTGTAGGCGGTCGTCCCAGGATTGCTCTCGCCGGCTATCAACGCCCAGTTCGCATTCTCGGTAACATTGATGGACTTCGGTACCCCTGAACCGCTTCTATTTCATAATATTTTGGATGTGTGATTAATAATGACAATGGCTTGTGCACACATAACAGTGTACAACCCGTAATTGTCAAGAAAGGACCATGTGCGGCACGCCTGCCACAATCCTTATAAAAGGAGCGAAGCTTCTACTTTTGAGTAAAACCTATCAAACCTTTCATTTTTCAAGGTTTTGCTCAAAAGAACAAGTACTTCCCCGTATAATTTTTCAAAACCTCAACCGTTTATATCACTTGTTGAGGGGGAGTATTTGAATTAAAACTTTGTTCACAAATTGTTCACAATGGTCATCTTCCCGCAACACTCGAAATGGTCATATTTATTCTCAACTTTTCAAAAATAACATTTTATATGCCATTTTTTAGGGGGAGAAAATTATGTGATAAGATATATGTTGTGTAAATGCAAATGAATCTTTGTGCTATAGACTTAACAAACGAATTAACGATACTTAACCATTAGTAACTCGAAAAGACTTGTCCGGGACGGGTAATAATTTCAAGCTAGTTCGCTAGTAATGTAAACGTGTCTCGCAAAGGACTTGTCCGAGTAGAATGTACCATTCGAAAAACTCTTGGTAGACATGAACTCTGACGGGTTTGACAACCTTTCGAGGTTTGTCTACACCTTCAAGGTAGTTATTAGAGCTAGTTGTCACCTAAAAGCTGACAATGTAACTCTTTAACTATGCAACAGAACTGTGTCTCATGGGATTGTCTATCTTGAGTTGATCAATTCATAAAGTCGCGCTCTTTCCTCACTGTGCAGATTTCCGTAAAAAACTCTTAAGCACATGTGGAGGGGGAGTATTTCTGCAAAATATCAAACTCTTACTGTGGTACAAAATGTTTTACAATCATAACCGCAGTGAGATATTTTCTTGAAAATTGGTTTTATGGCAACATAGGTTAGTCATGGAGTTATAAGGTGACTAAGGTTAGGAATAACCATCCTATGATCCACCAGAGCCGGAAGGATCTACCCAAGGACATCACAAATAGTTAGTACTTAGAAGTCCTTAGGTACGATTATAAAAAGGAGAAAATGAGAATCAAAGAAAGAAGGAGTTGAAGAATTAAAAAGAAATGTAAAGAAAATGGTGAAAACAAAGAGCCCTCCAAATTATTCAACTTAGGGCAGACACCGGGTTCAATTCATATGCTACTGGTTGTCACTTAGTGGCGCCCGGTATTGAAGATTAAAAGTCGTCATGGACCCAAATTGGCGCATGCACTAAACCTTCTTAGCCACTCAAGTTTCTCTCAAAGAAGCTTGTTTCATTCTCACAGGGAACCCTACGTAAACTATTGGTTTTCTCTTAGAGATCATTGGTATTGAAGAAGGAGACCCTCCCTAGTCTCCGCCGGAAAACCAAAACGCACTATTGAGTCTAGAGCCACGAGATTCATCAAAAGATCTCTTAGGTACACTTGACATTTCATCACTTGGTGTTCAACAATAAGAACATCGTTGGTACGTTATCGAGTCCTTCATAGATCTTAGCAATCTATCGAGAACATTTATGAGAGGTTCACATCCGTGATCCTCGATTGAATGAAAACTCCCGCGTGGTCAACATCAAACCGCCTGACAGCAGTCACTTGGTAACTCCCGTGGATTACGCTTAGTGTGTCTCAAACGGTCTACGATCAGTAAGATGATGCTTGATGTACCTCAGCGACTCATCCGAGTCAGTAGGTGTACTTCAGCACATCGCGTTATCTCACTTATGGGACTCCAGGTTCGAGAACGGCCTTGTAAGATTTAGAGTTGTGTTTTCACACTATGTTGTTAACACTCAAGTTCAAACTTGTAAGTGCGGAATCCGCGTATTACTAACCGCTTTCATGTTTACTTCTTATGGAAGCTCGAGCGGAACAATCGTCTTGATTCTTCACATGCTCATGCCAACATCATCTCTAATGGAAGTTCTATCCAAAAGCAACACAAAAGTCGAATGATTCTTCGTAAATTCAAAGAATCTACAAAGTTAAAGACTTAAAGAACTTCACAAGACGGTTATCAAACGTTAAAGAGCATGTGAGCATGTTGAAGAATGATGTGAAGACACTTTAGCAGCAAGGGCACTGAGCGAGACTTGATGCGCACAACAACAACATACTATCACTACCATCACAAAGAACAATGATCAAAGAACAAAGTTAAAGATGACGCCAAGAAAAACTGCTTAAACAAAACAATTTCTACACCGGGAGATTGTTCAAATCAAGGCAATTCTTCTCACAAGAAAGAAGAATGTCGAAGACGTCAAAGCTACTATTACATCAACGCCTTCACTGTTCATATTCATTCTTCACCAACACTTAGGGAGATTGTTGGAATCACTCCTAAACCTAAATCAAGTGTTAGTAATTCATATGTAATAGTTAGCTTAATTATGGCCTTTATGTTTGTTATTAGCTTAAGCTTATGTAGAAGGCCCATGAGCTTAGGCCCAAGCCCATTAAGGAAAGGATGGAAACTAGGAGTGTTGCCCTAGCTTCCCTCCTATAAATACTCTTGTATAACCCTCACTTGAGGGTTGGTTGTTCAATTCATTTCTGTTTCACATGTGCTACGCCTAACCTTTCTATAGTTTTATACGCATAGTGATTGTGTGAGTTGTTCATCCGCCTCATCTCTTCTCTATTTCTTATCTTGATGCTTGTGTTGTAAAACTAATGACCTAACACACTTCTTTTGCTGAAGGAAGTTTGACAAGAAAACTTCCTTTAGATCGTCATAGCTGTCTACCGATTCCGGTGGGAGATCGTCTAACCATACCCTAGCAGATCTGGTGAGGGTAGAGTTGAACATGTGGCACCATGTTGGCATAGCCCAACGTTCTACCTTTGCCGCTTCTTGAAAATTTTTGAGGTGATCTTTTGGGTCTTCACTTCCATCATATGTCTTTACATTGGTAGGCATTCGCATCTTCTTAGGCATGTCAAAATAGCGAATGCGTGGAGTGAACGGGTCGGTCTCCTTGCACACCCATGGCCTAGCTAAGTCGTCATTCTCGACATCCGACTTTTGCCTCTTCGACCCGGAACTCCAGTGTCCATCTCCGTTTTCTTCGCTTCCGGAGTGCCGATCGGTCCTTCGTGAGTATGTTCGACTACATTCGTATCCTCCAGAATAGGGTTCCGTTCTTTGCGAAGAAGAATGGTGGTGAGTGCCCCTGTCTTCTTCTGATCTGCAATGTTTAGTTCTCTCTGTGCTTCCGGAACACATGGAGATACTTCTCTCTCTATTTCGAGGCCTTTGGAACGCGCTTTTGCGCAACCTTCTGAACACTTCTTCCTTTTCGGTAGTTTTCTTCCACGGTGATTTGGATCGGCTGCGTCTTGGCTTGGAGTTTTCTCTCGTGTTCCGGCGCTTTCGAGATTCGATCTTCTTTCTCAGATCCTTCCTTCGCGTCTGCTTTTCGGATTCGGATTGATGTGATGCTTTGCTAAAGTCTAATCAGGTTTTCACCGTTTCTCTAGCCTTGATTCTTCCTTCCTGTTTCCGAACTTTCTCTGTCACAATGGGTAAGATCTGTTCGTAGTATTTGTCACAGTACTTCTTGATGGTGGACCCATCAGATCCTTCCAGATCTATCGCGTTCTTCTTTCCTCCCTTATTATGCACCACAGAAACTGGGGCGGGAGTAGGATCGGAACGAGGTCTTTCGGTAGGAATTTTTTCTTTTTCGGAACGCAGTTGTGTACTGGGTCCCACGGATGGCACCAACTTGTTAGTACAATTTATGCGATGGGTGATAACAGATGTGAATGTAGCTTATCGGACTGGGCCAACAAGTTTCCAGCGGGTTGGTCTTGTACTAATTCAAGTAGTTTGTATGAGATCCCTGCACAAGAAAGGTAAACCGTTAGTCTTATTGTGGGGACGGACCCCACGATTAGACTCCGACGTGAGAGTAAGTACACATTCTTGAGAGAAAAAGTAAGAGCATGTGTGTGTAATTATGAGTGAGAAAGTCGTACATTGTATGGGGATTAGAGCCCCTTTTATACGCGAGGTTTGCCGCTGGGGCTTCCTAGATTCTCGCATATGGTGGTGAGTTGCCGGAGCCGGACCCTTGGCGGACAAGAGTTCCGGTTAATCGCGGATGCGGACGTAAGGGGTCTAACGGTTGATGGTTTAGCCCGTTATGTGCCTTGCGCGCATCTTAGGGCCTGGACCATAGCCAATTTAGCCATTGGGCTTACTGTAGGCCTAGGATTTGTAATCATTGGGCCTGAGCCCAGTATGTGTATAGTGTGTAGTGGGCCTAGTGGGCCTGTAATACGTACTATACGTCATCACTTTATGGTCTCGGTTGATTGTCGCTATTCACGGAACGAACGATGACTCTTCATCTTTCTTTAGTCACATTAAAAGCAAAGGCATTTGGTATCGAATTGTGGGATCAATTAATTGCATGCACGAGAAAGACTTTATTCCCCATTCTTCCACGCAGCGGAATGTTAATAATGTGGCCTCCACAAAATTTTGGCACGATTCTTGGAATGGTAACTCTCCTTTTAAATTCCAATTTCCACGTCTTTTTCGTTTGGCTATGAATAAGGATTGTTTGGTTCGCGATTGTTGGAATTATGGCTGGCACCTTAAATGGGTTCGAAATGTTTCAAATGGCTCCAATGCTTCTCAATTGGCTATCCTTCAAAACTCTCTTTCTGCAATTACTCTCAATGATTCTGAGGATGCGTGAGTTTGGACTATTGATTCTCCCTCTTTCTCGGTTAAAAGTGCCCACTGCCACATTGATAGGGGTTTCCTTCCTCAAGATGGTCCTGAAACTAGATGGAACAAGCTCCTTCCAAAAAAGATTAACATGTTCATTTGGAGGGCTCTTCGTGATCGCCTCTCTTCTAGATGCAACTTAAGCCGAAAGGGATTGGAGGTGAATTCTCTGACCTGCCCGATTGTGACAAAGGGATTGACTATGTTCATCACACATTTTGGACTTGCTCGTTAGCCTCTACCGTTTGGTCTTGTGTATTCAAATGGCTGGATCTTCAGCCCCCCACAATCTCGAGCTTGAATGGATTATACTCTTGGATTGGCGGTATTCACGTGTCGCCTACCAAGAGAGCCATCTTGGATGTCATCAGTGGTGTTGTTCTTTGGTCCTTGTGGAGTTTTCGTAATGAGACGATTTTTGGTACATATCGTCCAAAACGTAACTTATTATTTGACAAGATTTTCGATTACTCCTTTAGATGGCATTCCTCTAGATGTAAATTTCATTTCATTTCATGGAACAATTGGATTCAAAACCCTTTAGTGGTTTACTCCCTGTAACTTTCTAGCGACTTGCTAGTTTTATAAAATTCTGTCGTTCAAAAAAAAGAATGTACTGTATAAATCCTAATGTAGTAAAAATGATTTAACCATAACTAGGTGATATGTGAGTAGTCTCACTTGATTTTAACATTATCTTTTATGGGAATGACCCATCACACTAGTTCAGCTCCTGGGGTTTTTTCAAACGTAGCCATGACCTTACACTACTGCCTTGCTTGGCGTACCCTCAAATGGCCAAAAAAAAAAAAAAAAATACAACTCACAATAAATATAGAATTCATAAGAAAGCCAATAGTGTAGATTTCCGTAAAGATCCAAACTCTAGCCCGGTGACAGCATTAAGACTTCCACTTGAGAATCTCAAGCCCATCACTAGACCATTATTTATTTATTTATTTATTTATTTTAACGCAAGAAATTTATCTATGACTATGCTAGCAATTAGAATTAGGGGTGTTGATCGGTTCGGTTATCCGTTTGTTCGGTTCGGTTACTTTGGTTAAAAAAAAATTTTAGGCCAATCCGAGAACCGAACCGAACCAAATTCAAATTCGGTTTTTGGTTCGGTTCGGTTGAATTCTAATTCGGTTCGGTTGGGTTGACCGAATAACCCGAATTTCACTATTTTTTAAGAAAAAATTAATAATTACATAAATATTTAGCAAAAAATATATTTCAAGCATAAAAAATGTTTTATTATAGTATGATAACCTTTTAATAGTATTTATTTATATATAAATATACATAAAAATATATAAATATATATACAAATATAAAAAATATATATATATTTATATGAATTCGGTTTTCGGTTCAAACTGCCAAACCCATAACCAACCAGAGAACCGAATTAGTAGTTCGGTTCGGTTCGGTTTTAGCAAATTCGGTTCGGTTATTAGTTCGGTTATTTTCGGTTCGGTTCGGTTTTGGTTTTCGGTTTATTCGGTCTTTTCGGTTTTTTCGCTCACCCCTAATTAGAATAATGAATTACTATTCTATGATAAAATAGATTAGTTGGCCAAGGGGGAAATCAATAGCCTTTAAGATAAAAGGCTAGCTCCTGTCTTAGTTGGGACAACTAGCTTATTGGTCCACTGCTTCCCTTAAGCCCGGTATATAGGTTGAGTCCATTAATTAGGGTTTGTATGTATTCGTCTTTATAAATATCATATGAATGAAACATATCACCTACGGATGGGGTTTTATCATTCTAACATGGCATTAGAGCTGTTAGAATATCCAATCATACCACGCAACCGTCTCATCTTCCTCTTCATTTGAATAATCAAAGCGTGTGAGTAAACTCATCACACCTAGTGTATCTTTCTGAGGAGGTTTGAGATCACTAGACTATACTTTGGGGTTAACATTAAGTCTTATGGTGATTGATTGATTGTACAATAATTAAATGCGACCGAGCCTTGATGGTGATCGAAGGGTATGGGGGTGATATGCTGCGCCAAACTTGTAGTCAATCGCAATAAGAAATAGTAGACACTTCGTTAAGTGATTGCGCAGGGTTGGGCCCTGCGAACCACCTCCCGTGTGAATAAGTATGTGATATGAGTTATGGGTAATATGATGTATGTGATATCTTGTGTTGAGTGAACATACCATTGAAATGACTCGTTCAACCTATTTATAGGTGATGAAAATAGCTTGAGAGTGTTAGCACACGTTTAGGAGATCATGGGAGGCGTCCCCGATTTGTGGTAACCGCTAGGCTTCATCCCCACTATCTCGGACTTGGCGGGAAGCTAAGGACATAGTGGAACGTGGGGAAAACCAAGTCAAGGTTCTTATTTGTCTTGGCATTTTCAAGAGAAGACACCGAAGGTATAGGCCTTGGTGGCGGATTCTCAATCGTAACCACGTCAACGATGAATGGTTTTACGCCACCAATGACTTATGAAGAAAGACTTGGGTCTTCGTAATGCAATTCGATCGAGGCGAAGGGGGGGTCCTTCGACCGATCGGAGGGTACGTCATCAAGCCCCCAATCGAAAGTGATATGTACGAACCGTAAATATTGCTTACGACTCGTAAATAAAAACGAAACCTCCCTTCGTCACAAAACGAACGAAGATGAAAAGTCTTGTTAATATTGACCGTAATAAATGCATAGTTAATCTTAACTACCCGTTTTCCTCGGTATTAGTAAACATCCTTTCAAAATTTAAAGAGGTTTGAAATCCGGTGAAAAGGGATAAGTACGGACACGTGTAAAATTTGATTCAACATTTGTAGGGTATATAAAATACGAAACACAGTAAACCCTAACAAAGTAACTCTCGCCCAAAGTTTTCACCTACTAAAATTTCTTTCGATCAAGCCTCCGATCAAACAAGGTAAAGCGCTCCTTCTTCGTCTATATTTCAAATATTTTTTGTGTTCTTTAGAAGGTATCATGTCAACCAATAAAAATTTGTGATAAAACAACAAAGGTCAGACACTAACGAGGGAGGAGCTTAAAGCGTTCCTCATCGATTATCCCATTCCAAAGGAATATAAAATAATGCTACCGAGTAAAAATCAAGGGATATTTGATGCCCCGAAAATTATGTAGGCTCTGTATACCCATGCTTTCACCACTTCCAACCTTAGGATACCTTTGCATCCTTTGATCTTAGAATTCCTCCGGTATTATGAAGTACACATATCTAGGTTCAACCCTTTTGGCCTAGCCAAGCTTACAACATACATTGTTATGTGCAAAGCTAATGGGTTTGAACCATCCTTGACCGTGCTTAGGGTTTTTGAATCTATACCCGGAGGAGATTGGTTGACCTTGGCCAAGAGGGTGAAAGGATGTGCCCATATTGATAGATAGACCTTTACGAACATAAGGAACTGGAAAGGCAAGTTCTTTTATATCCGGACTACCATTATCCCTCCCGGATACTCGCATTGTTAAACCCGGACTTTCAATATGATGAGAAAAGGTTCACCGATCCATTGCCTTATACCGTGAGGAGAAACCCATTGTATCGGTTTGGCTCATCATCCGACCGCCAGACCTTCCCGAGCCAATCTGTTCATGGTCGGCGTTCTTTGAAAGATGGGAGGGTCTCCGTTGGTACTGAGATAATTTGTGATGGAGAAAGTATGTATTTTTAAATTAACATAAGAAACAAAACTTATCTCGTGATATTTATCTTATCCGCTTTGTGCGAGAGATGTCGTTCGGGAAATTTGTTGTGGTGGAGGTGCAAAAGAGGTAGCTTTCTTCCAAAGAATCCCCAAGAGACAAGCTATGGCGCTGGGCTCCCCATCGGTGTCCATAAACAAAGACGAGGTGGAAGCCCAAATTGTCGAGCCTGTATCCTCTGCTCCTCCGTCAAAGGAACTCATAGATGTAGAAGATCGGTGGTGGAGAACGTTCTTGACTCAAGCGAACCGATCTCAGAGGACCATTGGCCATCGTAGGACCCTCCGGCATAGGTGAGAGGTTCAAGCGTGAAAGGTGCCGATCTAAGGCCGTGGAAATCGATTCAAAAGAAAGCTTATTCTACCTACTCCTCCTCTCGAACTACCCGTGGAAGAGTGCCTGGGTAAGGCTGTGGTATTTCCGACCATCGAAGGGCCCAGGTGATGACTTCCATGGTAAACTTCTTACATGCGAAATAAAATTAAATACCAAGGATAATATGTTAATGAAACTTACTTTTGTTGTAGGACTTCACGATCTGAAGGAGCTTCCTTCTCCCTAGCTTGTCACCAACTTATGAGCTATGTGATCCCATCCAAGTGGAAGGGTGATGGATAACATGTCCACGAGAGGCTCTGCGATCTTCATGATAAAAGCTATGTTCGCGGGGCATGCTGACAACCAACTCAATGCTAGGACAAGGGAATTGCTCGTCTTCACCAAAGCTCGAGAAGAAATGGATGTTATCTTTGAGAGGGAGAAGGCTAGGGATCAGTATGCGGACTGAGAAGAAGTGTGAGGAAGCATTGGAGGATTTTGATAAGAACCCCTTGGTGCAAGATCTCGTGAGTGAGAATGAAAAGCTCAAAGGTCGATTGGCAACGAGCGAGGCCGGAAAAGAAAGTTAGCCGTCGAAGGCTCTATGGTTGTTGGCTATAAGGAGTGATATTTGTTCTTTCATCCAAGTGTGGAGGCCTCGAACAAGAGAGGGCAAAGTTCTTGGACCAAGAGATCAAGCTCCGAGAAAGGTGGATGGATTGAACCTTCGTGCAAGATCTTTGAAGAAGAACAGTGGGCGATAACCAAGGTGATCCCTATATTGCTATGGAACTTTACCATAGCGATGATGTGGGATTGCCATTGGGAATGTAGTGAATCTTGCCATTTTTCATGGCAAGTGTACCACTTTGGAGGAGGTAGCTAAGACTGGGAGCCAAGTGGTCTTTGGAAAAATTCCGTACTACTGAGGCAACTCATGAAAAGAATATGATGATGCGGTAATCAATTAATCGCTTTAGATTTCCTTTCCATGCGAGATGTGACGAAGGACCCGCTGCCTCAATTGAGAACCTGCTAGCCAAGAAGCCAAGGATGTTCAGCCTCCATCTTCCTCCAAGAGGACTCCATCACTCGAGGTTCCATCCCCTGTGTTCACCGATCCTACTCATTCAAAGGTTTAATGAAGGCAACCATGTGGTTGTAATTTGATCCCAATTGGTATGTACCATGTTTAAAACAATTGTCTGCTTCGTTCGGGGCTTCGTGCTCGATGAAACAATTTACTTATTGCATGTTGGAAGTAGGCTACGCCTAAGACAATAGTTTATAATGTTGGATGTTTAAGGCTACGGCTGTTTAGACTAGTAAAACTAGTCATAAATCTACAACGAAGCCACTAGGGCTCGAATTTTGCCATGTGTGATTCTTCTCTTTTACTTTTACTTGCGTAAAAATATTTTTACAACCTAAGGCGTATGGTAGATGCATAGCCTCATTGTGTGTAGTTACTTCACCAAGAATATTAGCAATCGTATAATTTAATCGTGATGTAGGGTCATGACCAACTCCGTCTTGATCCTTTGGGCGTGAAAGGCTTGAAATACCTTAAGGCCATATAGGAAAGTTAATGTGAAGTTGAGATGAATGTTATGCATATGAGCAAGACATGTTGTTTAGTCTTTGTACATCCCTTCGACATTCAAACTTATAAAGCGATTTGGTGGGCAAATCTTTGTTGTATTGAGCGAAACAAGAGATTTGAGGAAATGTGTTATTATCATTAAGTGGGTAGGAGGATTACATCATTTTAAGAAATGAATACTAGATCGCTTCTTTCCCTAAGTGAGAAGAATGCAAATACATTGATTGAAAGCAAATAAAATGTGTCCTTAGACATTGTAAGTTTCATACGTAGTGTTGGAATCACTCCTAAACAGTATTTCAAGTATTTATATTTCATATGTAATAGGTAGCTTTATTGTGGCCTTTATGTTTGTTTAAGGTCAAGCTTATGTAGAAGGCCCATAAGCTTAGGCCCAAGCCCAATAAGGAATAGGGAAGGAGGAGTGTTGCCCTAGCTCGCCTATATAAACAATGTAATAACCCTCACTGAGGTTGGTTGTTCAAGTTATTCTTTCACTCATGCCTCACGCCTAAACCGTATTATTACTATCGTATATGTGTTTGTATCTTGTTCATCTGCCTCATCTCTTTCTTATAACTTGTGTTTGTAAAACTAGTGACCTAACAATGGTATCAATCGCCAAATATTTGGGTGTACTCGTTTGTTTTGAAGTTTTTTGGTTTTGGGTCTTACGTAAAGATAACGCATTCTTTTGCTCTATTAAAACTTGTTTTTACACTTTTAATCCAAGATTCTTGTACTTTCAACGTTTTAAGGTGTTAAAATACTTGTTTTTGGCAAAAGTTTCAAACTTTATCGTGGATCATTGTTTTGAACTAGTTTTTATTCGTGGCGTATTTCACGCATAACCTGCTTTAAGAGCTTTGGATCATCAAGTTTCACACTTTTGTGTCTTTTGGTGTTATTAAAGCTATTTCATCACACAAAACCGGTTTAGAAACATCTTTGGGCAAAATCAAATTTACGAGCAATCCTACGCGTATCAAACCCTAGAATTACGCGTAAGATTTTCCTTGGTTCGATCTTCATTTTCTGGTTTATTCCGTGTTTTCTTACTTGGATAAGTCCGAAAATACGTCGACTTTGGATATCTTTGCACCGTGATAGTGTAAAAGATCATTTGGGCAAAAACCTAAACTTACACATAAGATAAACTTACGGCAGAAATCCTACGCATAAGATTCACTTTACGCGTAAACTAAGGTCTACGCATAAGGTAATCCCACGCCCACGTTTCTCGCCTAACTTTTGTCTCACGATAACTTTAGTGTTTTTCCTACTTACGCCAGAAGCTAAAACCCACGCCAGAACTCCTCATTATTACGCGTAACTTTTGGTGTTTTTACGCATAAGTGCTACTTGGTTCTTGTCTTTTCTACGCCTAAGGACACTTCATCAACAAAGGTTCATTCGACTACAAAGATCCATTTTTACCACACAAGTTTATCATCATGTCTCAACCACCATACTCTAACTATTTCCCTCACTTATAATCATCAACAACAACAACAATTAACTCCACAACATCAACAATGGAATCAACAACAAGCTATTTATCAACAACAATTTAATCAAGAACATACTCCACAACTTGGTGCAATTCCACAACCACAAATGGTACAACCACCACCAAGCCTTCAAGTTCAAACCTACACAAATGATTTCAATCAACATCCATCAAGGAACACTATGAAGGAACCCACTTGGTTTGCAAAGATGTGTGAAGCTTTAAGCGACCAACAATCAATTCATGAAGTCGATCACTTGATAGACCTCCAATGCTCACTCCGAAACTACGATCAATGGGTGATAAGGTTCTTTAGGTTTTGTGATCCGAAGAAGCCACATGGAAAGTTCTTAAAGAAGGTTATCTTGAAGGTCTATTTGAGATGCCCTCTTGTACCCGTGAGATCCAATTCTTTGTTCCACCAAGAGATGAACAAACCAACATTGCTACGGTTGCGATCTTAATGCTACGAACTTCTACACTATGAAGGCGATGAACTTGCAATGGAATACATCCTCTTAGGATTACCAAACCCAATTCTTCGAGTGTTGATGCTCAAAAGATCGCACAAAAGATATGGGATCATATTCGCTTCTTATGGAAGGATCTGCTCAATCGGGAGGATTTAGAATCCAAAATTTACTTGGCTTATGAACACTTCATGATTGAACACGGAGACACTAGAGTCCTATCATCATCGATTTTCGGATATCATCAATGATTTGGATAAACACAACATCATCATGCCAAGAATTGCGATGAATACTAAGTTCTGAGTAGTCTTGGTACGTAATGGGAGAAGTATGTCATTTTTCTCCGTCAAGCGAAGAATATGCATCATTCTACTTATGGATTGTTGTACGATTACTTGAAGCCTCATGAAAAGGAAGTTGATCGGGAAAGGATTCTCCGTGCTCAACTTGCTAAACAAATACAACCGGATAATCAACAACTTGCCTTGTATGCTCAATGAATTATCTCTCTCAACCAAAGAACTCAACCAACTCGCTTCAAACACACCTTCACAAAGAACAACCTCAACAAAATCAATTGGTTCCATACAACAATGCTCAAGCATATGTCGTTGAAGCGATCGAGGAAATCGATCCATTCAAGCCTTGCAACAAGGATTTGTGATGATTGCTAATGCTTTGGCCGTTACACAACAAATCCAACAATCGATTCGTTCCTCATCTAACACACGGACTCAAGTGTTGTGAACAATGGACGTGTTGAAGTTCATAATCGTGATTATGGTCGCCGATGGGCGGTGGTCAAGGGTTTAATGTTGGGTAGGAATAACAATGAGCTCAAGTGGTGGAACAGGAAATGCTCGAGAATCGGTTAAATGGTCTTAGATGCTACAACCGCAATGAGAAGGACACTGGCTAATGCATGCCCAAAGCCAAGGACTAGGGGCGTGCTTATTTCAAAGAGGCTTTACTTTTGGCTCTTAAGGATGAAGTCATGGATCTCTCACGACAAAGAACGAGCTTTATGGCGTATGCACTCGGATGATGATATGGAGGACTTGCAGTGCCAATGCATTTGTTATGTTGATGGCTAATATGCAAGAGTTACACATGAGTGAAACAGCCCAAGTATGACACCGATGGCTTGTCTCGTGTACCGAACAAACCATTATCATATCGAACTAATATCTCCATCAATATCACAATCCGCACGGCCGTATCGTTCAAAATGAGTCATCTACATCTCATTCGGCGACGATTAAATAAACCCGTGGTTACATTTGACGATCCGTATGACCTTATGGTTTCCTTGATAATCAAATTGACTCGTGGTTATACTTGAGGATCTAAATAATGATCATGTTGTGACTCACGATGAACACGATGAACCTTTGCCTCATCCGATCTTGTTCTCACATTTAAAGACCAACAATCCCAAATTGTTGAATGTGTTGCATTAAATCGGTCCTTAAAAGGTAAAATGCATTTGTTAACCAAGGATTTTGAATGCTTACAAATGCAACTCAACTTTTCAAAACTCAAGAAAACAGTGAAAAAGGTTTTGAAGCCGCTTTGCAAAATCTCATCAAAACGAAAATATTTAGAGAGACGTGATCGTGATCTAGCAGCCTCGAAGAATGCTTTATTGTTCGAATTAGAACAATCAAACACGAACATAAAAAAGCAAATTAACGCTCTCACCTTGGAAAACCAAAAAGCTAAAATGAGTTGTTAAATTGTCAAAATAGTTCTCCGTGATACAAAAAGCATTCAACGAATCGGGTAGATGACCTTCTTGACGAAATTCTCGGCTTGCAAAACAAACTTAAAGAGTTTAAAGCTGTTGTTTACAAACATGGTGAATCCGTAATGACTATTGAAAAGTTTACCTTAAAACCCAATCCAAAAGGATATGGAAAAAATCTAGTGATTACAAACCAAAGCTTTCACTAAAACATTCAAACCAACTCACGAAGTTTCCGGTCGAGATACAAAATTGATAATACTTGTCATGAGTGTTGTTGAATATCATTGTCAAGAGGAATTAGATGCGAAGACGAGTCGATCAAAATTAAAAACGTTGTTTACAACAAACCTTTTAATTATAAAACGCGTCACTTTCGTCACACCAACGGATTCTTCTAACACACCAACTAAGTTATCATCAAAACACCGAGTCTTCTAATGTTAATCCCAAAATGAAATTTGCACAAACTTATGGTCCTTTACCTTCCATTAGTGAAGTAAACTCAAAACACGAAAATCGAAAAATCCTTCGATATTTTGACATTTTCATGGTGACCTCAAAATTTTACAACATGAGATAGAATATTGCTCAAATCAAAGTTGAACATTTTCAATCGCCTCGGCGAGAACAAAGAGACATTTTTAGAAAATCTTTTACCTAATGTTAAAAACTTGAAAAGTTGTGCAATTGCACGGGAAAAGGATTTTCATAAGGAACTTGGGTAATGAAAAATGTTTTCGAGAAAACAGAAACATCTATTTCTAATACTAAACGAAAAGAAACTCTTGAGAAAAGATGTTGATCGACTCTTGGAAGATGTTATCTCTTGGCCGATATCCATAATGTTGTGTTATTCTATTCTTTGCCATATGCATCGATTATATCTCCGTTGATATTGTTGAAAATGTTGTAATCATGTTGAGAACACCGATAATGTGCTTCGATCGAGTCTTTAAAAGCTTAAAATAAACGACACTCAATGAAATTTACAATGCAAAACGTCGTCTTCATTGGTGTGAAAAGATATTCACAATCATCAACTTAGTTTTTAAAAGAAAATCGCTCGGTTGAGTGCAAAATCTTCGATCCTAAAATTGAGCAACTGGATGATCAAAACGTGTCTTTGAAAAGTCAAATCTCTAAATATGAACAAGAACTTTTCAAAGTTAAGCAGAATATGGTGTCATATTTGATTTACTCAAAAGACTCGACTTGAAGCATCAAACGAACTTGATCACTATCTTGCTCACACTAGAGATGTCATGAATTTTCTTTGGAAATATTCGCTCGAAAATCAAGATCCGATACACACTATCTCTAAGTTACGGAAATGTTAGGAAAGTATGAACAACTTCCGCCACCGTGATTAAGAGATTAGCACCACCACACTTAGTAATCGTGAACCTAGAATCCCTACTTGCCAAATCACAAGTTGCTAATGTGTTTCCCTCTCTTGAAGCAGAAATAGTTCATGTTTTTCCAAGCGTCCGCACTTCACAGCCTAGAGCACTCAATCAAGAATAGGAAGTTGCGACCTAAGAAAAGATCAATAAGGAATGCTAAAGTAGAAGAACACCCTAGGACTCGAATAAAAATCATGTTGCTTCCACTATAGATGTTACGTCCGCAAATGTAATAGAAATAGTGATGTAACGAATGCTAAACCGTTAAGTACTTTTGATATTCACCGATGCACCTTGTGTTATTTGTCGAAAGAGTATGAATTCGATTGTCATGACAAATGTGTTGCTAAAGCTATAATCTCTCGATTACGGAATCCTAAGAATCGGAATACCTCTAGGCCCACTAATCATTCTAAGTCGTGCTTGGTAAACCACCTTCTTTAGATTCTAAGGCAACCATTGCTATCATGATGGTTCGATTCACCTCCTAAGAATGTAGTACCACCTAGTGCATTCACTAAGACTAAAGCAAAGAGTAGTTATAGATGGCGTAAATGGATATACAACACACTAGGATTTAAATGGATGCCTAAAGTTATTAATGTGTATATCTAATATACTTGCTTGGAACCCCTAACATTTCGGGTTCCACATCTACTTCTATTCCATCCGTGTCAAATGCGTGTGTGTGCGTATGATCTGAATCATTCTCGGATTGTTGATAGCGGATGTTCCCGACACATGACAGCAACCTTAAACTGTTATCAAACTTTATTGCAAAGTTCATTGGCACCGCCGATTCGGGAGCGATCACTCGCACTATCATGGGCTCTGGAGATTATGTCAATGGGAACATCGAAATCGCGAGGGTTTACTATGTGGAAGGCCTCGGTCACAACTGTTTTCGATAGGTCAATTTTGTGATGGAGATTTGGAGGTTGCTTTCGGGAGAAAACTTGTTTCATTCGTGATCTACAAGGAAATGACCTTATGTCCGCTCGCGTAATTCTAGTCTCTACACTATCTCTATGCAAGACATGGTTGCTTCCTCTCCCATTTGCTTACTTTCAAAGGCAACATCTACAAAATCACGGCTATGGCACCGTGCTCTCACATCTAAACTTTCAAACCATCACCAACCTTGCTCGACACAAACTAGTTGAAGGTCTCCCACGATTCCAGATTCAAAAGATCACCTTTGCTCGACACAGCGAACAAGGGAAAAGCACTCGTGCTCATTTTCCTTCAAAAGTGGAACACAACTCTCGGCATGTACTTCATCTTCTTCACATGGATTTGTGTGGTCCGATGCGTGCAAACAATCAATGGCAAACGCTACATCTTAGTAATTGTTGATGACTACTCACGATGGACTTGGGTCTACTTTCTTCAAGCAAAGACCAAGCTCCACAAATGATCATCACCTTTCTCACAAAAATACAGGTTCGACTCACGCAACACCGTCGGGATAATCGAATGCACAAAGGAACCGAATTTGTTAACAAAACCTTCGTGAATTCTATGAGCAGTGGGAATTCAAGATCAAACATCTATTGCACGTACACCCGAACAAAACGGAGTTGTTGAAAGACGAACCGAACGTTAGTGGAAGCCGCAAGAACAATGTTAATCAATGCTAAACTTCCAGATTACTTATGGGCGTGTCGATCATCGCATGCTATACTCAAAACCGTTCTATGATCACAAAACGCCACAACAAAACACCTTTCAAGCTTGTCCACAACTACAAACCGAACCTCAAACACTTTCATGTATTTGGATCCTTTGCTATCCAAATAATGATCGTGATGATTTTGGAAAGCTCAAAGCCAAAGCGATATTGGAGTCTTTATTGGATCTGTGACAATTCTAAAGGTTTCCGAATCTGAATCGTCGAACAAAGGAGGTAATGGAAACGATTCATGCTCATTTTGATGAACTCACTAAATGGCTTCGAGTATAATGACTTAGAACCCGGTCACAACCGTTTAAACTTCCTCAACCCCCATCATCACCAAGAAAGCCCCCGCCTAACTCGTCAACAAATGAAAAGGTTATTTGCTCCTCCTGCTCGTGATTTATTGATGAACGTGCTCGGTGTATCCATTGCTTCACCGCACAACCCGATAATATTCCTATACCGATACACTGCTACAACAACTCCGTTGAAGATGCACCTACACCATTGACTCCAACACAACAATTGAACACACCGCCTTCCAACAATGATGAACCAAATTGATGATATTCGAATGAAGTACCCCCACCGCAGATTTTGATCCAAATGTTCTTCAACCCGTTTGCTAATGAGATGTTGCACGGATGTCGCGGAATCTTCAACAAACCATTTGAATCCTCGGAATCGCACAATGTATACCAACATCAACCTCTACACATAGATGGACAAAAGACCATCCTCGGCTAACATTATTGGCAACCCGAATCAACCCGATCGTTACGAGACAACGCTTCACACGTATGGTGAACATTGCATTTATGCACTCACCGCGCCGCCAACTGAGCCTAAAAACATTAAAGATGCAATGACAAAGACAATTGGATTGAATCCATGCGGGAAGAACTCAACCAATTCAAACGCCTTGAAGTATGGGAATCGGTTGAAAGACCAGCGGGTCTACGCCATTGGTCTAAAATGGATTTGGAAAAACAAATTGGATCTTTGAAGGGCGTCATCCAAACAAGTCACGTCTAGTTGCTAAGGGTTATCGTCGGGAAGAGGGAATAGACTTTGAAGAATCGTTTGCTCCTGTTGCTCGCCTTGAGGTCGTTCGGATATTTCTCGCGTTCGCGACTCATATGAATATGACGGTCTATCGATGGATGTCAAACAAAGCGTTTCTCAATGGACAACTTAAAGAAACGGTCTATGTCGACCAACCGATGGATTCGTTGATCCCGAGTTCCCGAACCATGTTTACAAACCGAACAAAGCTCTTTAGGGTCTCAAACAAGCCCCTCGGGCATGGTACGATAAGCTATCATCTTTCCT